>JANEYF010004553.1:0-507500 GCA_029963845.1 Rhamnusium bicolor
GATTACTTTATTAGTGATTTTAAACTTAAAGTAGCGTAATTAGATTGCACAAGATCTCCTAAATTTACATTTTTATTTACTTTATTTTGGTTAGAATCACAATGGCGGTGCCAGTAAGTACACTCGTCTTCGAGCTGGTCTTAAAAAAATGGCGATACTGTGTAAAGCAATCTCGGCCGTTCTGGGGAGAAAATAGATCAGCATAAGAACTATTTATAGAACGTATATATTCTCTTCAAGACGTAATTTTCCGATGTCATATGGCCAAGAAAGGCTAAATATAGGGTTTACAGAAGACATTTACTTTATGGTTTATGAAACTAATATGACCTGATGTCTTGTTCATAGCAGTGGCGGTTGGTGAAATTTTGGCTATGATATCTGATTGATCTCAGTTCTAATCATCTCCAGATGATGCCAACTTGCTTGGCGAAACGCGCATCGATTGCAGTATGTAGTGTTTTGGTGTTTCGAGGAAAACTACGTTGGTGTTATTTAATTGCAGATGAAGTGGTAAATTCAATTTGCGTTAAGAATGTTAGTTTAGGATCGAAAGTTACACCAAGATTTTTTTATATAACCTGGCCTGTTCACTGATGTTCAATTTAGACTTAAATTTCGTAAATTTTTTTTCTTGTGAACGACATAACATTACGAAGCAGTTAGTGGTAAGTTGTTGTGTGTACACCACGAATTTATTTTATTAAATAAGAATTTACTTCACACAGTAGATCATCAGCGTAAATCAGATAATGTGCATGTAGATCTTATACTATCATTGATGAACATGATAAAAAGGAAAGGTCCCAGGGTCGAACTCTCCGGCATCCCACATAATCGCAAAAGCTTCTGCGACTTGTAACCACAGCACTGAACTAATTGATATATGTTTTTCAAATATAAGGTAAAAACCTTGCACAAGAAGGTTAGATGGTCCGAAAGTATTCAACTTGTCAAGTCGGTCGAATGCTTTAGCAAAATCAGTACATACAACAAGTTGGTTATGTTGGTCAAAGTTTATTACTGATGAAATGTGGGATTTACACACAAGATTCGTCACCGTGGACCTACCCTTCATAAAGCCATGCTGTTCACATGATATCAAAACAGACAGATGATTGTGGATAACAGTATATAATTTAGCAACATTGGAGATGGTAGTAATAGGTCTGTAATTCGTTATGTCATTCTTATCGTCTTCTTTATAAACCCGGTACACTTTAGGCAATTTCCACAACTATGGAAAACACGACGGTTTTACAATTAAATTAAATATAACTGTCAGAGGAGCAATAAAAACCGATGCACAATCCTTGATTAGGAACATAAGTATCGAGTCATGTCCCATAACAAACTTTATCTTGAGTAATGACTGGAATATCGATGTATTAACATTTTGGTTCAAGAATACATGAACTCAGAAAAAAATTGGCAAATTTATTAACCAGTAGTTGGGGATTTTCTATATCTTCCTCATTGTATGTAAAAATTGTGGGGATAGATATTCAGGTATATTAAAATTCCCTACTAACAGTAAATCTGAATTGTAAAGAAGATAGACGTAACATACATGATATTCTTCATATTTACCCGATGGAGGTCAGTAAATTACTATAATATAGATCTTGCGAGAATTTATTCTCACTTTGACTAGAAGAACGCCAATAAATTTTACATCAGCCAATGTGTCGGATTGATACTCCAGGGAAATAAGGTAAAAATAAAGGCCATCTGCGGAATGAGGCCGAACAAGCTGAATTTTTGCAGAGACCTTCGTTTTGATGTTCCAATTAAGCACAAAAAAAATCTCATATGCCTACCCTTGTGCGTCTTGAGATATCGAAGGTCAAAGGTCATGAAAATCGGTTTTTCGCGAAAATCTCGCTTCCAGTGCATCTGACGTCGTAAGAACCCATAACAAAACTTACGTAAAATAGTATTCTCTACAAAATTATTCATATACATTTTTTTTCGTACGACCAACCGTTTTCGAGATATAGCATGGTAAAGCGGGAGCGCGATTTGCTTGTTCTCTTAATAGGACGAACTCAGTCACATCACCGACAAATTTTCTTAGAGAAAATTGGCAAAGGGACTACATCAACACTAATTTATTCGTCTAAAAGTCTCAACAAATATCGTCTTTGCAAAGAACATATTTTGTTTTTGCATGCCCTCACTGGATGCGACACTACATCGGCACTATTCAACAAAGGAAAACTTAAGGTTATGACAATGTTTGAGAAACATCCCGATTTGACTCACTCGGCTCAAATATTTCAAGCAGAAAACTGCCCGCCAGATACAGTATTTCAGAACGGAAAGCGTTTTCTGTTAGCTATGTATGGTGCTCCAAAAGATGAAGTGAACCTTGACAAATTTAGATACACCCAATTCATTAAGGCTACACGACTTAATAGACCTGTTAAATTGTCATCCCTTCCACCTACCAGTGAAGCAGCTCGACAGCATATTTATCGGGTCTACTACCAAGTACATATTTGGCTAGGGAATAATCTACAACCCGAATAATGGGGTTGGGATTTAAAAAACGACATATTACAGCCGAAAACAACACTACTGTCACCTGCTCCAGACGAACTATTAAATACAATATTCTGTAATTGTAAAAAGGGGGTGTGGTGCGCAGTGCGGGTGTAGAAAAGTCGGGCTGCCATGCTCCAAAGTTTGTGGTCAGTGTCACGGACAGGCATGCTTAAACCCGTCAACAGAGTTGCAAAACATCGAACGAAGACTTCAGTGACCTTGAGCCTGAAGAGGTTTTGCCAACAGACATAGAGCCAACAGATATAGCGGAAGCGTCTGACGAAGATAATGTGTTGATCGAAGTGCTAGTGGAACCCGACGAAGATGAGGAGGAAGGCAAGGAAACATAAGGCGTGGTGTGGAAAAGAATGTATTTTTTGTTATTAATTATTTATTATATATTTTTTATAAATAAACAAATTTTTAACGGCTTTAATAATGGGAATTTAGTTTTTCAGTCTAACAGATTAAGAAAAGTGCTTTTATATTTATAGCTCTGCAGTATAATACAGTATTACCTATTACGAATGCGCGCTCCCGCTTTATCATGCTATATCTCGAAAACGGTTGGTCGTGCGAAAAAAATATATAGCAATTTTGTAGAGAATACCATTTTACGTAAGTTTTGTTATGAGTTCATACGACTTCAGATGCACTGGAAGCGAGATTTTCGCGAAAAACCGATTTTCATGACCTTTGACCTTCGATATCTCAAGACCCACAAGGGTAGGCATATGAAATTTTTTTGTGCTTCATTAGAACATCAAAACGATGATCTCTGCAAAAATTCAGCTTGTTCAGCCTCATTCCGCAGAGGAAGTTTTATTTCTCTGGAGTATGATTTAATATCAATTTACTAACGACTATAGTGTACGGTCTTGATAACCTCCTTAAAAAAGCGTAATATGCCATTTATGACATGCTAACATACTATATACTAATTATTATGAGAGTAGTATTAAATTATTTATCAACAGGAACCACTAATTATGGTATGCATATATATCATGTTTTATTAAAAATATCATAAGACCTGAAATAATAATACTTATTATGAAAGCATTAAAAATGTATACCCTCATATGTACAATGGTGAGGCACCTGAAATAAATCAGTGCCCAATCATTACAAAATTGAATTTTTATTGGTTAGGACGCTTTAACGAATAAAAATTCTGATCTACTGAGCACAGCTTAATAATTCAGTAGCCGACATGCAATCTTCATTTAATAACTACCTATATGTTTAGAAATAAGTGGTATAGGTATACAGGGTATTAGAGCTGTCACAGATCGTTTAAAAAAAGAAAACAAGTCTAAGATACTTATTCGATTCGAAAATGATTTATATCAGATACTTTTATCTGCAATAAATGATTTAAATAGAAAATAGTTGTAGATTAAGATGTTTGATACTTACTTTTGAAATCGATTTAAAGATGTTAGATACCTTTGGAAACAAAATAATCATCTTAAATATTTTTGGAAACGATTTATACCTTTTAAGAGATTTAAATATTTTTGAAAAATGAAATTTTGGGCAGCTGTGAAGTAGCGTGCAGAGCGGTGCCTAGGGCTGTGACCATACCTGCGTGTAAATTTAAAAATGCGCCCCCCATCACCAGGGCTCACGAAAATGTGCTTTATATTTAGATTTTTTTTAATGTGTAATTATATATGTGGAAGGGACAACACCTATTTTTTACGTATGCTTGTTCAGTAATTGCCGACACACTTTTAAAAAACTATGTGAAAACTGAAAATAGATTGTTTTGTTTTTTTTTGTTTGGAGAATTTATTTTAATTTAGTTTATTTTTTCTAACTTTTGTCCTCTTAGATTGTTTCTTTTTTGTTGGGAATTTATTTGGTTTATTTCAGCATCGTAGATTGCTATTTTGTTTTTCGTTGAGGATTTATTTTAATTTTATTTATTATTCCTACGATTTTAATGTTTTCAATCCATCTATAATTCGTTCCTCATCCCTCATATCCTGGCAAAAATACCTGCCGTAATTAATTTTCTTCATGTCATAATTCCCTTCAAATTGTACAATTTTGTTCCCATATTAGGTAAATCTAAAAATATGGAAAGTTATTTGCTTAATAATTCATATTAGCATTATCAAATCAAATCAAATCAATTTATTGGTGCTAATAAATAGTTGTTTTACACAGGTCAAACTATAATATACACACATATCACACATATACACACACACATATATAAGATAATCATACGCATAGATTAAAATAATAGTAAATATTAAATTACTTAACAAAATTCACACTTTAAATTTCTGTAGGATTAATATTTAAAAAATCATTTATGCTGTAGAAGCACTTTTTCATCAAGAAATTTTTTATTCTGTTTATATTTCACCTCTGGTAGGACTTTCACCAAATTTGTAATTTTATTAAAGAATTTAGGGCTGTAATAATTGATACCACAGTCGTTTGACTTTAATCTCTTAAAATTAATTGTAATATTTTGTTGTGTCCTAGTATCATATTTATGAATGTCCTCTTGTTTTTTAAATAAATGTATGTTGTTGTAAATATATACTAAGCAATAAAATATGTAGATTGATGGAAATGTTAGAATTTCCAATTCAATAAATTTACTTCATCTCTATATCTAAGATTTGCAATTATTCTGATAGCCCTTCTTTGCAGTCCAAAAATTCTGGTAGCTTGCGGTGCGTTACCCCAGTTTATCAAACCATAGGTCATATGAGACAGTAATACGCTGTTGATAATATTTTAACAGGTACAATATTTTTTTAAGTTTCTAAGTACAAATATATTTTTCGAGATTTTTTTGCTATGTAATCTACGTGATGAAACCAGTTTAATTTTTGGGTCCAGAAAAATACCTAGAAATTTAACTTTTTCTGGATTTTGTAAATTATCCAATGGCCTATGAGTGAAAATCATATTTATGGTCTTATTTTCATTCAGTGATAAATTATTTATATACTGAGGTGTCGAATTAATATTATAGAGGCTTGTATATTGCTGCCTATGGTTTAAAAATGATCCTATTAGATTACAGCTGTTTATATAAAATTGATAAAATTTTAATTTGTCCAATAGAGCCTGGTGTGACGCAGTCAAAAGCTTTTGAAGGTCACCAAAGGTGACTCCAACATAATCTCTATGCTCATTACCTTCAACAATTTTGTTTATTAGATGAGTAATTGCATCATTTGTAGTCATTTTTGACCTAAAGCCAAATTGTTTACAGTAAAATAAATTATTATTTTCAAAATAGTGTGTTATTTGTTTTTTTAAACAAGACTCGAAAATTTTTGATATTATAGGAACAAGTGAGATAGGTCGAAAGTTACCGTTTCTTAAAGAACCACCTTAATGGATCGGTATCACCTTTGTGACCTTTAAGACGTCAGGATATAAGCACCTGATCTTATGCACTGATTAATTAGGCGGATAAGAGGAATAATTATTACGTTTTTAATGCTTTTTATTATATTTATTGATATGTTATAGTGGTCTTTACTGTTTTTATTTTTCATTTTATTAATTACGTCACGTATTGTATTTATACTTATTGAATCGAATTTAAAATCTGGGACATTTTCTAATCTGTATAAACGCTATTTACTGTCGGTAGATTTTTTGTAATGTTCTCAGATATGTACGTCTATAAAATATTTATTCATGTCTTCTACATCAAGCTCAACATTTACAGTTTTTTTATTTGTCTGCCTGTTTTGATTTATAATACTCCAAAATGTTTTTGGAGTATTTCCATTTTTATTCAAAATATTTTCATGTAATTAATAAAACTAGTTTATTGGCGACTGAGAGAAAACAGAAAAAATTTAATATAATTCTATACGGAATACAGGATAATGAAAATGACCTTTTAATACCAACCCTGAATATATTCAACCATAATTTGAAAGTAGACTGCAAAGAAAATGATATTCGAGATATCTACAAAATCGGAAAAAAATCTCAAGAAAGACCACGCCCTACTGTTGTAGAATTTATAAATTATAGATTAAAAACAAATATTTTAAATAAAGCTAGTGAACTAAAAAATACTGGAATCTACATAGCACAAGATTATACAGCCCAAGATTATCAAGATAAAAAATATCTAACAAGGCAACTGAAAATAGCCAAAGAAGAACATCCCGATGCAAAAATCAAAAAGAACATTCTAATTATTAATGGCGAGCAATTTACATTAGACGAACTTAAACAAAACCCAATACAAAATAAGATAAATAGTTCCAAAATCCTATCTGAAAATACCCAAAGCACCCTGGGTGCATCTACTAGTAGTAGAGACCAAGAAAAAGGTTCTATGAGCACGACCATAAATAAACAACCCCAGGAGAAAAGAAGAGGTCTTGAACGAACAGACGAAAACAAAACAGTACGCTCATCAAGTAGAACAAAAAAAATCTAATCTTGCCCGAAACATAAATTATAAAATTGTACATTTCTTTGTCTCTTAATTTTATCTCTCTTACATTTTTTGTCATTTTTTATAACTTTATATCTGTTTAATTTACCTGGTATAAATTGCTACTCTCAATAATAACATATTATATAGTAATAAATTTCATCTAAGATATTATTGTTACTTGAGGCACAATAAAGCAAAGTAAAAATGGAAAAATATATCAGGGACTTCCAAATAAAAAGCATTGAAACTCATACAGCAGCAGGCATTTCACAATTAAATAATATGCTCAAAAGTACTGCTTATAAAAACCTTAAAATATTTCATAATAATATCAGAAGTATCAACAAAAACTTAGATGAGCTTAAAGTTGTACTTAGTGAAATTCAGCAGGATTTTGATTATATAATATTATCTGAAACTTGGCATATTAATGATATTTCTCCATATAATATTGATGGTTATGAACTTATATATAATGCGGGTAATGTGAATCAAAATGACGGTTTAGTTATGTATATTAAAAGTGGAATAAAATTTACCTATAAAATTGTTAATATATCTGAAATAAAGGCTATTGAGATATCAGTCAAATTCAATAAAAAAACGTACTAATTACTGCTTTATATAGACCACCTTCCACATGTGTTAACTTATTCAATGAACAATTGCATCATTACTTAATGAATTGTCATATCGATCTCGATATTCACATACTAGTAGGTGACTTAAATATTAATATATTTGAAAATAGTGAATATGCGCATAATTATTTAAATATTGTATCTGAATTTGGATTTTCATCAGCTATAAACAAATGTACTAGGGTACAAGGAGAATGTCAAACTTGCATAGACCACTTATTTATTAAAAATAATAATGAAAGCTACAGCTATACATCAATAATATTTGAAACTAGCATCACTGATCATTTCTCAATAATTGCCCAAATAACTGCACCTGAAAAAAAGCAAAATATCAATAATCTGAAAATGAAACAATACTTAGATAAAGATAAACTACTAAAAGAAATGCGAAAGGAAAATTGGTTAGATATATATTCCTCTAATAATATTGACGCTGCTGCAGATTTATTTATAAATAAAATAAAAAATAAGATAGAATTGTGCACAAAAAAAATTAAGTTAAAGAACTCAGAAATAAAAGAGAAAATTATGGATAACTAATGGTCTAGTTAAATCTGTTAATAAACGAGATGAGTTACATAAATATATGACAAAATTTCCAACAGACGAAAATAAAATGATATATAAGCAATATAGAAATAAATTAAATGATTTAATGAAAAACGCTAAAATTAATTATTACCAAAATAAAATAAATCAAAATAAGGATAACTCAGCAAATCTGTGGCACTGTGTTAATGATATTGTAAACAATAATAACGAAAAAAAGCAAGAAATCCATGAGATAAAAACAGAGGATGGTGAAACGACCACAAATGAGAATAAAATAGCAAATACATTTATAAAATATTTTACGGGGATTGGAAACAAACTTGCTGATGTAATTAAACAAAAAAATACACAAACAACTTTTACTAATATATCTAAACTATCAAACTCAATTTTCTTTTCCGAAACTGATGAGACAGAAGTTAGAGAAACCATATTTAAATTAAAAAAGAACAAGGCTCCTGGAATCGATAATCTAACATCTGAGACTTTAAAGTATATAGCCAATGAAATATTAACACCTTTAACTTATATAATTAATAAATCAATACAAATGGGAACATTTCCTTCAGCATTCAAAATTGCTGTAATAAAACCTGTGTATAAAAGTGGAGATAAGCTGGAAGTGGCTAATTACAGACCCATCTCTCTGATCTCAAACTTAGCTAAAATATTTGAAATGTTGTTGAAAAAACGAATCCAAAATTATATGGACAGGTATAATATATTATCAGATAAGCAGTTTGGATTCAGGGATAACAGATCGAGCAGGATGCAATAGCTTATTTAACATCTAAAATTAGTAGGTCCATTGATGGAAAATGTCCGGCACTTTGCATCTTCGTCGATTTAGCAAAAGCCTTCGATACAGTTAGCCACTCCCAGCTTTTATGTATATTGGAGGGTATCGGATTCAGAGGAACTTCATATGAACTAATGAATAGCTATTTAAATAATAGGAAACAGTGCATGAAAATAAATAACACGTACAGTTCCATTGAAACAGTTACATATGGGGTTCCTCAAGGAACAGTCCTAGGACCGATACTCTTCAATATATACTTGAATGACTTATATAAATTACCAGTAAAGGGTGATATAGTGAGTTTCGCAGATGATACTGCTGTAATATATAAAGCCCCAGATTGGGAATCTTTAAAAATTACCGCAGAAAATGATTTTAAACTTATAATGGAATGGTTTGATAGTCGGCTTTTTGACAATTAACTACAGCAAAACTCACTACATGCCCTTTACATCATATTCGAGATACCTACCAGATTTTGACACTCTTCTTATCCCGGCCCACAATGCAAATGTAAACATCTCCTTAGTGCATAGTATTAAGTATCTAGGTATAATAATAGATTGTCATCTAAAATGGGATATGCATATAAATCATTTAATAAAAAAATTGAGGTATGTTACATACAGGCTTAAGTATTTATCCCGAATACTTACAATTTACCAGATGAGGATACTATACTATGCATTAGTTGAAAGTCATATAGCATATGGGATAGTTGCGTGGGGTGCAGCAACAAACAGTCATTTGAATAAATTAGAAATTATACAAAAATGTGTCCTAAAAATAATGTATCAAAAAGCTTATACATATCCTACTAACGACCTATATTTAGAAACAAATATCCTTGACCCTAGACAGCTATTTTTTTTAGTAGTTGTAATCAGACAGCAAAAGCATAGGCATGAATTAATCGATATTGAACACAGCTATAATACTAGATATAGACAAAATGCTTCGCAGATTCCTAAACCAGAGAAAAGTATTTTACTAAGAAGTTATATTTATCTAGGGCCCAAACTACATAACTTAATTCCACTCGAATTTAAAGAAATAAACTCGATTAATGTATTTAAAAATAAAGTAAAAAAATGGTTGCGCCAAGTTCCTAGATTTCAAATTCATCAATATGTAGATTGTAAAAATATTTATATTGTATGAAGAAAACAGAATTAAAATGTGTACATTCGTATGCATATGTATGTGTATATGTGTGTATGTATGTATATATGTGTATATATGTATATATGTATATATGTATGTATATATGTATGTATGTGTATGCATGTGTATACATGTGTATGTGGATATATGTTCATATATGTACTGTATGTATATTTAACAGTGTCTTTTTTTCCTTTTTTTACTTTGCTTTTAGTTTTACTTTTAATTTCTTGCATAGCTTGCTGACTGGAGAAAACTTTTCCACTTTCAAGGTCCGCCTTCTGTGGGATCATTTTCTTCATTTGCTTACCATAATGGGATTATATTGTATAAAATTATATTTACTTTGTATTTTCTGGGTGGTGAATAAAGAATATTATTATATTATATTATTATATATAATTACTTTTAGTTAAGTTTATTTGACGCCTATATTCAGATTTATATTTTCTTAAGTGTTCCCTTAAATTAACATCTGGAAAATTATTGTACAATTCACTAAGTAAACAAACATTTTCTTTCATTCTGTGCAAATCTAAAGTAAACCATTTTATTTTTATTTCAATTAGCGGAAAAGCCTTATCTATATTTTCATTGAAAATTTCCATGAAAAGTCTAAATTTTTCATCTACATCGATATTATTGTTATTTTTATTATCTGTGCTTACCCATCTCCAGTCAACTTTCTCCAAATTATTATATAACTGAAAGAATTATGCATTACCAAAGTGCGCAGACATACACATGGGTAAGTGCTTTGATATGAATTTTATTAATATTAAATTAAAGCTCTACACCTTTTTTGTTGATTTTGCAGAACAATGAAACATATTTCCAGTGTAATGAGATGTCAATCTTATATATTATTGTGGATAATGCATTTTATATCGTTAAACTTTGGACACCACCTATGCTAAACCATTGAAGATAAACACATGCCCTCATACACTTTTCTTAGATTTTCAAAGTTCAAAGAAATCTAAATATATGTTCATAGGAAATAATTGCAAATTAAACAGTATTCATTAAATATATCGATAAATAATAACATTCTGGAAAAGTTACCGAAATGAAATATTTATAGGAGTCATAATAGATCAAAATTTATATATAATGAAATTTGCATGACTTTTAGAGTTAAATGTCAAAGAAATGTCACTTTTTATGTAGAATAGGATCATCTCTTAGTATGTATATAAAATTAATTTTATTCAAAGTATTGATTGCGTTTCATTAAGAATTTTGTTCAATAGTTTTATTCAATATATGTCAAAATCAAATGCAATAAATACAAAAAAATACAGAATCGAGCAATGAGAATAGGATGTAATAAATATACACCTATAAATGTTAAATATGAATGTACATCAAAGAGTCATATTTAAAACTTTAATTTTTATCCATAAAATTAAAAACACAATGTTACCAGCCTATCTATACGATAAAAATTATGATATTCACAATTAACCAACTAGGAATGCTACAGATTTTTTTCATTGAAACATTTAACAGGAGCAAAACTAATAACTCTCTTTTCTCGAAAGACTTAAAAATATTTAATGATATGCTAACACATCTAAAAAGTTGTAATAACGTTCAAAAGACTTCTTAGTAAATATGAAAAAAATTGTTTTTAAGACATGTAAATGTATTATTCTTTGTTTAAAATAATTAATCACGTTATGTATCAATTGTATATAAATAGCTTGAACTAAATAAAAATATATTATTATTATTACTTTACTTTTTAGGAAATTTGATTTCCTGCTATTTTGTTTATGTAGGTTTTTTTATCTGCCACTGTTTTCACAGCGTCTCGAATCAAAGACTACACACTTTTCTTTATTGTTGCGCCTACCTCGAGCAAGACTTCATCGGGCCCCGTCTGGTCCTTATGACAGGCACGGCCCTGCTACGTACGGGCAATGTAAAATGTGTCTCATGTGCGTCGTTAGTATCATTTGTCTAGTTTGTTTCGTTTGTCGTGATTTTTTCATTGGCCCCGTTTATCTCGTTTGTCTCATTTATCTCATGTAATTCGTTTTCCTAATTTACCTCATTTATCCCATTTACCTTATTTATCTTGTTTATATTATTTATCTCATTTATCTTATTTATATGATTTATTTTGCGTATTTCATTCATTTTAATTGTTTTGTAAAAATAAATAAAATAAAATAAGATGACGTTTTTGATTAAAATAATTTATTTCTTCCATGTCAATTTTAATATGATGTTGAGAAAGTACTGTCGAGGGGCATCAAGGACTTAGACCGCTTTTTATTAAACCTTCTTTTTCCTGTATTTTAAACCAGTGAAATTGAATGCAAATATGGCACTAGATTCTAAAAAAAAACAGTGCTATCCCTCTTTTCTATTAAATGGCCGCCTGTTTGTGTAAAGAGTTACTTGAACATCTGCGATGCGAAAGGTACAATTAATAGTACCATATGGTATAATACCCATTTATTTTCTCAATATGGTAGTCTTTTCTGTTAGCCAGTATTTTTTTTATCCAATGAAAGTCACATACCGTTTATTGGATCGAGCCAATTGAAACTGTTACTTACCTGCTAAAATTTCATATTTATAAAAGAAATTGTATGGTTATGCTCGGCATAGAATGTTTTTTTCTATCATAAAGGAAATGCATAAATAAGTTTAATATAATTTAATACTGATGTAATTATTTAGAGTCAAACTTAATCTTAGATGTATATGACACACCTAAATTATTATTTTTAATTCAATTAGACCCCGTTATGCAATAAGGAACCAACCAACAATATCTAAACTTGTGGAAAAGAGTGTAAAGTTATTTAGAGACTTAAGTGTAAAGAACGAAAAAAGAAGAATTATTGTACAACGTTATTAGTGTTTTTATTCATTGTTTTTTTTTGCAGTTACAAAGCGAATAATTATTAGGTCACAAAATATAAACATAACAATAATAATAATAATAGCGCTTGCCTTTATTAGTTGTTTTCTAATGGCAAGTAAATTTAACAAGAAATAATTCGTAAAAGAAATTTAAACTAAATATAAAATAGTAACGTAAAACACAACACTGAAGTGGATTTCCACAACCCATATAGCACAGTATATCTATACGGTGTCCATTTTTGGTCCATTTCATGTCCGTATGTCCATGGACATGTGATGGTTATCCACTGGACATCCATATACCCACTAAACATGAAACATTAAAATAATATTACAAAATATTTAAAATAAATAACTTTTTAACGTTTTTTCTGTCACGTTTTGTGTACGTTTTAATAACAAATGTTTTAAAATATTGTTGGTCTTAATGTTTATGAAACATTAAAAATAACATGTTCTTAATGTGATTTAGGTACCCTTTTAATTATCTTTTTAGTTTCGCAAAGCCACTGCTGACTGACTCATTTAGCTTTATCTCTTTATAGTTGTTCTGGGTCGTGACAGTATTTTATATGTGTTTTATGGTGACAGCTATAGCCCACAGCCGTCATGGGTCATGGATAATTCTAATCTAATGGTATTGACACTATTGATAAAGTAAGTATATATTTTTATTTACTTCTAAATCTAGGTAGACCGGTATGCGGTAACTTACAAAATTATTTAAAAATTCGAGTATCAATTTTTATAAACACCTTTTGTATTGTTGCCCACCCTGTACCAATTTGAAGCAATTTGTGATACATATTTGGAATCAGCTCAGCAAGGGACATCCGGAAATTGGGAAAAAAGTGGGGTGTTCTATTTAAAAAAACCGGTGATGACGTCATTACTCGAAGGTATGTCACCCTGTATATTAAATTATTATTAGAGAAAACAGCAAACTAAAATCAAAAATCGACGTGTTTCGGGAATTTTCAATAATATTGTTTGTTTACCTAATAACGAATTTATGCGCTACTTTATGGACGCACAGTATATGCTATCTACCTACCTTTTTAATTTTGTAAATCACTAATCACTGAATGCACTGTGCTACTAATTGTACACTATACACAAGATAAAATTTTAGAAATGTCTTTTTAAAAGCAGCTTACCTCGAGGCGTTGGAGCAGCGACTTACTAGAATTACTATTCTAGTAAGTCGGAAGCATTTCTTATATGGTCTTGTTCATGCGAGTTTTGACAAACAAAATATAATTGAAAAAGGAATTTTACTTCAAGTAATCGTTTGAAAGTGCTGGTATCACACAAATATTTACTTGAAGTAGCTCAAGAATACTTCTAGTCAGGGGCGTGCGGTGAGTTTTGATACAGGGGAAGCAGTTTGTGATATAGAGTGATGGGTATCGCGAGGCCCCGAGCGAAGCGAGGCAAAAATTATTTTAAGAAAAGGGACGTGACTTCCGTATACTCATTTTAAAACAAATGTCGAAAGCTGCAAAGTTATGATATCTAGAAAAAAGTACACTTGTAGGACCGCCACTCCTCAATAAACATAAAACATAAAAACCACAAAAATTAGACAACCCCCGATTCCAAAGCCGAAGCTGCATGGGCGAGGGTTACACTTATGAAAAAAACGCAGACACACAACCATATCCACCGACATTGCCAGCGCTGGTGGCGAGGATTGAACCCGCAGCGAAATAGAGAGTTTGTTAAGTAGTTAACATGCACATACCTACCTATTTACAATGTAGTTTAATCCGCCTCTCTTTTTTTGCGATGTCGGAAATAACTTCGTCGTAAAAGTTTGAATTTTTGGACATCTTCACAAAGTCACTTTCTATTGTTAACAGGGACAATTTTGAAAGCCGCTCTTCACTGGTTAAATTTCTTGAAAAAGTTTTTATTCTCGTGTCCGTTTTGATGATTTTGAAAAAAAGGCAGCCATTCCACTAATACTTGAAAAAAAACACTTCGCACTCTTTAAGACACGCTGCAGATTGAGCTAGAACTAAATTTAATCGATGCGCAAAACAATGTACAAATATTGCATTCTGAAAAGTCTCTTTTACTTTGGCCTGCAGGCCCCCAATTCACCAGCCATTACAGCGGCCCCATCATAACTTTGGGCGATAAGTTTGGCACCACACTGTAGATCATCGACTATCTGACAAACTATAGTATATAAAGCTGCGGCCGTTCATGGCGTTGCTACGTCTAAAAATCCTAAAAAGCGCTCTTGGAATTTCCCATTTGGATTTATGTACCGTACTACGATTGACAACTGACTAATATTCGTAATATCGGTTGTTTCATCTAACATAACTGCACCAAAGGAGCTTTTTTTATTTCTTGCTTGATCTTTTCTAAAACAATATTGCTTATCGACTGAATCAAATCATTTTGAATATGATTTGATGTACCGCGAAATATCGTGGAGTGTTCCAGATGGTTACTTAAAATTGTATCGTATTTTGCTAATAAATCAACTAAATTGATAAAATTGCCCCTATTAGTAACGCTTCGAGATTCAGTATGACCTCTAAAACTAAGTTCATTTTCGCCGAGAAAATAAACAATATCAATAAGTCCTTTTAACACTTTCTTTCAACTGCTGATCTAATGAATGCCTCAATTCGTGATTTTCCAAATGTTTATTCTTTTAGTACCGCTCCCAAATGAGTTTCACACTTACCATGCCTTTTTGTCACTTTGTGAATGTTGTTTAAATCTGAAAAGCCATTTTTATTCCAAACACCTTTTTCATTTGTGAACAGTACACATGGCCAACAAAACAATTTACACAAATTTTCACAACCCCTTAACCACTGATTAGCACTGTACACTTCAATATTAAAGTACCTATAGCATGATTTAACTTTCGTTTTTAAGAATTTTAAATCAGGTGTTGGTTTCCCATTTCAATAATATCCAGTTTATCTTGAAACGAATATGTTGAAAATCCCCTTTTCAACAAATTGCACACCACACAAACGCAAATAATATTCTAAATCTGCGTACACGCGCACTAATATTCAACGTTTTAAAAATCACTTGTCGCCGCACCACAGGTTTAGAAACACCAAAAAAGTTTTTACAAATATAGCACAAAAGCTGAGAATAATACTAGGAAGATTAATATTAAGTATAATATTAAAATCGATATTAAAATCGAGATTAAAATCTATAAAATAAAACGTATTACGATGCTATATAGCTCAGATATCAAGATTATGAAGTGGGGATGGGATGCATTTCAATAAGTTACCTACTTACCAGAGACAGTTGTCTCTGCTTACATATATCGAAGTTGCGCGAGTTCGTGTTGGCTGGATTAATCGAGTGCATCATCGTTACGGTTTTATCGTGCAACATTATATCAGCTGCTGAAAAGCAGGACCGTATCTATTGAAATTGGGTAAAAGTAAATTTTATTGATTAATATATGTGATAAATAATAATTAGGTTCTATTTATGTGTTTTTTTATAATAATCCCAGGGGAAGCACTGCTTCCCTTGCTTCCATGGACCGACCGCCACTGCTTCTAGTACAATTTATTACTTGAATTATGATGTAATATCTCAAGTATTGTTAAGAATACTTAAAGTAACTTGACCAAATCAAGTAAAAATTCTAGTTTTTTTATGTGTATAATTGACATACAAGTATAAATATCTACTCAGATAAGTACTTAAAGTAGAGTACTTCAAGTACTAATAAATTCTTGAAGTATAATTTCAAGTATTTTATTTTAAGTATTGACAGCTCTGGTTACCTAACAGATAAATTTAAGAATAAAAATTTTAAAACAGTAAAATAATAGTTAGGTATATCCAATTGGTCTATTTTTGCAGAACAGTTATTCAATATGAGAATATACTTTGCTGTGATCAGTTTTTTGTAACAGTAGAGACGTAATGATTAATATAAATGTGTTTGGAAACTAACAGCCATTCTACCAGAAGAAGGATATATCGGGCCTTAACAGAATAAAAATGCAGGTAAGAATTCAGATAATGTGGCCTGTGTTGTAATAATTTAGGGTTATCGAAATGAAACAAGGTATATTTGCAGGTGCTTAAGTTTTATTGAAGTGAAAATTGGTTAATTACAGTCAATTTTTATATAAGTATAATGGGTAGTTTAATAGGTACTTTTAATCATCTATTATAATACTTGTAACTTATAATTGTTACTATTGTCAGTATAATTATAGAGTTAGTATTTTAAATAGTTTTTTTTAAAGACGTTTGGCTGAGAAGAGTCAAATAGGAGTAAGATGTCTTTAACACCTAAAATAAAAATATAATATAGCAACAAAAAACATAATTTAAAATATATACACAACTTTTATTTTCTACTTTTTAGTCATACTGTAATTAAATTATTATCATACATTAAATTATTATCATACTTTTGCAGATTTTTCAATTTTCACCCCCGCGTCCCCTACGTGGGGATATTTGCAAAAGTCACGGTGGAATATTGTATCGTCATCCCCAGTGGAATATTGTATCATCATCCCCATCCGACCTTAGTAACTGTGCCAAATTTCATCAATTGCTTATGTCAGGAAGTGTGTTAAAGGAAGGATGCAAGATTTGAAGACAAACATTATGACTATACCTGGTGACCACGAGATGACGCTCGCCCCTATATTTTCTTGGTCTTTCAAGATATGAATCTCAAAATTGGGCACGTCAAATAACGGCTAAATATGGATTAATTCGACCAATTTATCATTTTCTGTCGCTTCCGGTTTCACCGGAAAGGATGCCAACTGACATTTTTATGAGCAAATTTAATTTCACATCTAGGCCGTGATCCCAAAAAATGTTTTGTTTTGCTTCAATAAATAATCAAAAAAATACAGTTATGACATTATGTGATATGGCATTTGTGTTATAGGCTCCTAAACATTTCGGAAATCGTTTTTCCAGAATAACTCATTTCTTTTAAATGGCACCATGGTGGCTCGTTACGTTATTTCAATAAAGCATTTTATTACCGATAACTTGGTACCTAACACTCCATTATTATTCATAAAAATAATACATGTGATAAATGATAACAAATGAACGAATTAAGAAACAAACGAATTAAAACTAAGTAATTATTTTATGACATTATCTAAAAAAAATTATAACAATTGTTCAAAATGTTGACCACCGACATCTACACAATGTCTTGCTCTTACCAAAGTTTCTCTCACCACATTGGTGAGATGTTCCTCTGTTATAGAATTTATTGCCCTCCTAACTCGATCTTTCAAATCTTCTAATTTAGTTAGTACTGTTGAATATACACGTTCTTTAATGTGGCCGCAAAAATAAAAATCTAACGGCGTTAGATCAGGTGATCGCGCTGGATACCTGACTGGTCCATTAGATCCTATCCAATGATCCCCGAAATGACCATTTAAATATTCTGCAACTACTCTGGCGTTATGGGGCGGGGCGCCATCCTGCTGGAAATACCTCAACGGGTACTGATTTAAGTGTAAATGTTCCAAAAACTCTTCAATTTCATTTCTCAGAAAACTTAAATATCTTTCTCCTGTCAGTGGACCAACAAAAAATATGAGACCTATGATCCTGTTACTCATAATGCCTGCCCAAACGTTAAAACCAAACCGTTCTTGAAAATTGCCTTGCCTGAAAAGTCTTTTGTTGCGCCCAGTACCTCAAGTTGTTTCTATTGAACATACCATTGTTTGTAAAACGGGATTCGTCAGAAAATAATATATTATAATGAAAGTTTGGATATCTAATTTCATTGTCTAAAAGCCATTTGCAATACGGAAACCTCCGCATGAAATCGTTTTCATATAATGCTTGGTGAAGCTGGTATTTGTACCTCTTACATTTGTATTTTTTAAGAATTTTTCTTACAGTTTCTCTTCCTATGTCTAACTCACTTGCAATTTCTCGTATTGAGACACTAGCATTGATTTCCGCTGACGCTAATACATTAATTTCGGTGTCTTCATTGATAATTGGTCTTTGGTGGTCTTGAGCTACTCTCTCCTGCCTCAGCTCCCATTCTACTCTAAGAAAATAATGTCTGTCAGGATGATTTCTTAGTGGATACAACTCTGCATATATGTAAATCGCAGGCTGCCCGGCTATTTCTGCCACATTCTCCTGTCATCAGCATATCCACTTTGTCACTTTTTGAATAAATCATGATTTTTTAATACACACCACAATAATACCGAATTCTCATAGAACTAAATATCATTTGAGCTGTCAGATTAATTCATTTGTTTCTTTTGTTACATTTCAAAGGCACCTACTTGATAGAGATCCAGTGTTAAATATTATGAGTTTATTTTCATTTATACCTTGTTGGATACGATTATTATGTATTTTTATGTTATAATATGAATAAATAGTGGAGTGTTTGGTACCAAGTTATCGGTAATCAAATGCTTTATTAAAATAACGTAATGAGCCACCATGGTGCCATTTAAAAGAAATGAGTTATTCTGGAAAAACGATTTCCGAAATGTTTAGGAGCCTATAACACAAATGTCATATGACATAATGTCATAATTGTAATTTTTTGATTATTTATTGAAGCAAAACAGAACATTTTTGGGGTAACGGCCGCCTAGATGAGAAATTAAATTTGCTCATAAAAATGTCAGTCATTAATATTTTTATCTCAATATGCCACAGTTATATGCAAAATGACGTCCTGAATCCAAAAATGTAAAAATATACAGTGTTCCATTTAAAAATCCAAAGTTGGTATCATTTCCGGTGAAACCGGAAGCGACAGAAAATGATAAATCGGTCGAATTAATCCATATTTAGCCGTTATTTGACGTGCCCAAATTTGAGATTCATATCTTGAAAGACCAAGAAGATATAGGGGTGAGCGTCATCTCGTGGTCACCCGGTATTGTGAGTTAAAGAAAGCAAGTACAAAAATTAAGTTAATCATTTTAATTTGTAAGCTGTAGGTATAATAAAGTAGTTTAACATTAAAATAAAGTAGAAGATCAAATAAAACCTACAACACGATTACGTGATCATCATAAGCCATACATCTTAATAAACCATTCAATTGAGTATTTATCATATTTTCCCTCAAGTAATAAATAAATTATATGTGCTGTTTAAGTATGGAACAAATTAATTATTTCGTAAACAAACTATTTTTGAGAAAAATCCTTAGGCAGGTCGACTTTTATTCTTAAAGGCATATCTTTTGACATACCGTCAAAGTTGTGACGTCATCGATGGTATTTTAAATAGCAAATGTGATACAAGTAATACCACCTCTTTTGAGAGATCTTTTAATTTTCTATCGAACTATATTAATTTTCAATTATTTCAAACGTACGGGACGGGCAATTGATAAGTAAGGTGAAAAATGTCATCTCCATCCGAATCTCCATTCTAATACAAAAAAGGCATACATTTGGAAAATGTTTTGAAAGCTTTCAATTATACACAATTAATTATATGTGTTGAGTACAGGGTAATTATGATTTTGTGAGAATTTTCTTATTTTTATTACTAAAAAAAAATAAAAATACAAAAGTTATAGGACTTTTTATACAGATTTTGAAAATCATATCAGAAAATAATGGAGGCTCACGCAAAATAGATACAGAGATAGACGCATAAACCCCTATATCCCTGCGTTCGTGAAAGCGCGTTCTATTCAAATATGTAAAAATATACAGTGTTCATTTAAAAAAGAATAAAATTAATAACTGTAGTATTTTTGTGTGAGCCTCTATTATTTCTAGGATATGATTTGCAAAATCTAAATGAGAAGTCTTACAACTTTTGTATTTATCATTTTTTTCGTAATAATAAAAATAACAAAATTAGGTGGGATGGATATTCTCACAAAATCACCTTATACAAGGACAAAAAACAAATGAAAATTTGTGATATATGATAATCAGATATCCAAAAATTGTGTATGATACATTCAAAGACCAAAAAAAAATTAACAATAAACATGAATAAATTTATTGTAAAAAATAAAACAACAATCACATAATTTCCTCTACAAAACAGTGTACCAGGAAATATGAAAGTGACCAAAGCTGCATGCTTAAGTTTAATTGTCAATTTTTATTCTAGTCAACTGAAACATGTTTATCGAACTTTCGAAAATAGTTTTAACAAACGTAGGTCCAAAAATACATTGTTCAAATAATATAATACATACAGAATGTGTGAATGCCCAGAGCCCAATAAAGTTTCTATCGGTTGATCAATTTTATTCATGTCAATGTGAACAAATATACATATACAATAAAAACAATTGTTATAAATAAGTAATACACTTTCATGTGCGTGTGCTTATTATTTACTTACTGTTACAATCATAGTATAAGTCATATACCCTAAATGTCCTGCATGTAGAAACCCTGGTCTTTGGCACCTCAATATAACCATGATTAGATCTTGTTGTAATGCGTTATCTATGTCTTGCCAGTCCAGTTTGTAAATACTTTCTCCAATAGCAAAACCCTACAAATAAATCCACATTGGTTAAATTTTTTACTTAATAATTGTACATAACACACCCAAAAAGGTGTCTTTGTTGTAAAGAAAAAAAAAATCACTTTCCGGTCTTGTTACGTAAAACTATTAAATCGTTTTGAAAGTATCCAAATCATTTTAAAAATATTTAAATCATTTAAAAAGATTTAAATGTTCTTCAAATGAATCAAAGATCTTTAATTTGCATCCATGAGCATCTAAGATCTTTCAATTATTTCCAAAGATATCTAAAATCTTAAAAGATCGTGTCATTAAATATCTTTTTTATTATACCTACATTATAATACGATGGCTCTGAAGGGCCACAGGAAATAAAAAAAACCAGAAATTTCTACTTTAAAACTAGAAATTTCTAATTTTAGAAAGTAGAAATTTCTACTTTTAAAATAGAAATTTCTGCTTTTGAAATTAGAAATTTCTAGTTTTTTAAACTAAATTTCGATTTTTAGAAAATTATGCCCTTAAAAGTTTTATACCAGCGGCCATGTTTAAAATACCTGTATAAACATTTTTAAAAAAGGGAGGTGAATTTACCCCCCCCCCCCCGTAACAACACTAGTGGATGGAATGAGACACATACACTTCATTTTTATTGTAATTTATACCATTATGATTCATAACAAATTACTTATTGTCGTTTCTACGATATTAAGAAAAAACCATTTTAAAAAATAAATGTCAAAAACAAAGCCTTAGCGGACATATATTTATCAACGTGTGCGATTTAAGATCGCAACACCTTATTTTTTGAACGCATTGACTGATTTATTATTATTTTTTTTTAATTTAAGGCATATTACAACAAAGATATTAGCTCAAATTTTGTATACAGGTATTTGAGACATGGCCGTTGGTATAAAGCTTTTCAAAGGAATGATTTCCCCTAAAAATCCAAATTTAGCTTAAAACTGAGCGTTCTTGGAACTTGCATTGATCAATCCCACTTTGAAACTCCATAAATGTCTATTTGACTTGCAAAAAAATTTTTCAGACAAAGCTTCCGTGGTCTTAAAAAAGTTTTATACAAGACAGTTTTTACCTAGAAGCCACTGGTAAAGCCTCAAATTAAGGTAAAGCGGTATTGGGATTAAACCCGTTTTGGGCGCCGTGCATCTTAGGGCCAAAAATTTAAAACTAGAAATTTCTACTTTAAAACTAGAAATTCCTAGTTTCAAAAGTAGAAAATTCTATTTTTAAAGTAGAAATTTCAACTTTAAAAGCAGAAATTTCTAGTTTTAAAGTAGAAATTTCTAGTTTTTAAAGCAGAAATTTCTCGTTTTGAAGTAGAAATTTCTAGTTTTTTTTTATTTGTTGTCGCCCTTCAGAGCCATCGTATTATAATCCTTGCCCAAACAACTAAAAATCGTGCGAAAACCCAAGATTTTTAAAACAATTTCAAACAAGTTAAAATTTTTACTTAACTGGCAAATTACATCAAAATATTAAATTAAGGCTAAATTTTCGATTTCAAACAAAACTTTTTTTATTCGTAACCATTTTCAGCTATGAAAATTATTAATTAAACGAACTGTCGAACAAGTTTGTAAACAACAATTGCTATATCCATGTCACTAATACGTGAGAACCTCAGGTGACCTCATGAAATGTATTAAAATTTAAGGAAAACGGTTTTGATATAATTTTAATTTCTAGCTTTATTTCTCAAATCATGATGCAGGTATAATAAAAATTAGCATATCATACACGTGTATAAGATCCTTTGAAGCACTTGCAACGTTAAGGGTGCGTTTCGCGTGCCTAAAGGCTTATTTATACATGGTTCATAATATACTTTTAACATCATTTACTTCTAATAAAAGTATCTTGATTTAAATTATTTCCCAATCGAATAAGTATCTTAGATTTAAAATTTAAAAATCTTTTTAAAACGATCTGACAGTTCTGCTCAGGAAATTAATACCAGTGTGAAATAAATTATGCTAAAAATAAGATTTTTATAATATAATACAACTTTATTTTCTCGAGGTATAGAATGAAAGATCTACATATTTCTATAAAAATGATTTTTATTGATATATTGATTGTCAGAATACAGATCTTCTACTGAAAGTGTCATTTCTAGTTAATCTGAATTATTATGAAATTATCTAAATTATATTATTTAAATTTTTATACCGAAAATAGATGCAGGATAACACGATGTCTTAACTTTTGTTGCTGCAAGGAAAGCAGTAGTTGTGATACGTACAGGGTTATCATATTAAGTGTCTTGCCCGATTTCTTGGCTTTATAGAAATCTTGGTGCGAATTTTGAAAATGTCATCAGCACTTTTTCTGTAATAGATTGCCAAAAATCATTTCTATTTGGACTACAATTTCTTTATTCTTCCTCCCCTACTTTTATTGAATTACGCTTTATTCACTTTTTAACATAATACACTAAACTTGACTTACCTTGATTAATCTGTACCCAACGCATCCTAAAATAGCTGCAGTAAGGACATGAACAAACATAACAAAATTGAACGATGTATTTACCAGATCTGTCATACTAAAAAAGAATAAAACAACACATTTTAAAATGTATTGAAATGCGTATATACAGGGTGCAGCATAATGAAATGTCATAAAGCGTTCTTTATAAAGTCTTTCAGTTTTTAGATTATTACCATTAGCAAGCCCATAAATGAAACGCACTCTTCATTTTTTGTAAATAGACGATTCACATCAACAAAGTTAAAATAACGCTAATTCGCGAAAATCAAACATATGGTGATTACTGATTAGGGATTTATCTTGAATACCAACAAAATTCATGTCTGGTAAAAATCTCGATTGATCGAACCTAACACATTTGTCCATATTTTATCTGTCATTACCAGTTTTTACGTCATTCTGCGTAATTCACAAAATCAAAATAATCCAAACAAAAAGATAAAAACTATTAGATGAGAGACCGTCAACTATACGATCGATATTTTTATCTGCATTTATCACTCTATTTGCATTTACTTTTTACATGAATCAGCGAGGCGTTTGCAAAATGATAATCTACACATATTAATTACAAACAATAAAACAAAATTAAAATAAATAACGAGTTAACCTTCATGTAATCCTCCTTACTAACATCTAGCTGATATTGATTTCATGCTTTCGCATGAGTTAATATTATATCTTTTTGTTTTCAATTTTGTCGAAATCTTAATATATTTCTATAAAAACAAACGATTCTAACCTCAAAACAACAGTGGCAGCTATGTCATATCTTAGTATTGGAGCATGGGACCCAAGCGATACTTTACGATATAACTATCAAGACCAAATGAAGAAGTTTTGCATAAAAAAATTGCGATTGAAATTTGCGATAAAAAATTGTGTGCCTCACCAGGTTGTTTTTGAAATAATTTATAAAATATTTACAAAATAGATTTTTCAGAATCAGGTGGAAAATATATCGGCAGAGTTCAAATTTTATAAAAAAATCTTGCTTTTCTATAAAGGTACACCATTTTGAAATTTTATTTTAGAATAATTTTTTCACTGTGCAAATTTCAAAAAAAAAAACAATATTTTTTTATGAAATTTGAAATCTGTCGTTATATGTTCCACCTGATTCTTAAAATAATGTTTCGCAAATATTTTACAAATCGCTAAAAAAATAACCTGGTGAGGCACACAATTTTCCAAAAACTTCGTTTCAATATCTTCATTTGTTCAACAGATATTTAAATAAATATATTTTTTTAAAACTTTAACTCCCCCATATCTTGGAAACAAATGAAGTATCTATAAGAACAAATGTTTATATGACAAAATATTCTTAAATTTGGACAAGTAATACGCTCCTTCATTTATGATTCCCTTTATGTTATTGTTATTATGTTACACCCTGTATGTCGTAAATCGTCTTCTAATTATCCAATCTGTGAGAAGGTTATTCACTTCAAGAAATCATTTAAGATCATGTATTTTTTTAAATTGATGAAAATGATGTCCATTTGATGTAATGCAAAATTTTGATTTCTCGAAAAACTTTAAAAAATTACACCATCTATGCAAGACACGAAGTCTTTTGGTAACGTGTATAAACAAATAGCTACCTGAATATTTTTCCAGACAGACAATAATTATTCATTTTATCCATTTTATTATCACATAGAGACTTATAATACCGAAATCCTTATTATTGTCGTTGCATTCACTTACTTCGCACTGACAAAGGCCAAAACCAGAAATCAGTCTACGAATAGTATTCGCAAACTCCTCAAGAATGATTTCCTTTCATTAGGTAAGAGTCCTTTACTAGTGGTCAATCACAATTAAAGTTTAAACACATAGTACAAATTTATAAATTATCAAGAAGTGTATAAGTCTACTACGAAAGTAGTAGCTATCTGTGTGGCCACTTTATATAGTTTTTATTTAAGTAAATTGATAAGATCAGCACTTTGTACCTTTTATGTATAACTTTTTAGTATTTTTACTATTTGTGAGTACTAAAATTTTTTTATATTTTTCGGAACAAGATCTATGTGAATAGTTGCATTTTCGAAAGGTAATGTCTATATCACCTTCAATAGGATTTTTTTACGGCTCAAGGGGTGGGGCAATTACACCCTTTACCCCCCCTTTGGACTAGCGCTTGCATCACGTTCGATGACATACGAAGATAAAATATACAAGATTTATGTTGATAACTGGACCACAGGAATGCTGCAAAATTGTATGCCGTTTCATAACAATTTGCGTAACCACAAACTACCGAATGAATTTTGGTGCTCATTCTGTAGCTGACAAGAAAAACGTCAACAGTTAACCCGTCCTTTGTAAAAAGTTTACTTATGGGTACTAGCACCTGAATTCGCTTATAGATTTGAGGGAACGACCGACTTAAAGTATGGTGAAATTCTATCAGTTACAAACATTAAAATTTATTAGTTAGAAATTTTGAATTTGTTTAATGTGTCTGTTACTATACTAATAAAAATTATGATACCTGATGACTCGAGTCTGGATCTGACGGTTACTATTTGCAAGGTATTAAATAAACGAAAATAAAAATACCAGTCGCCATATTATTTTCGCATAAGAATATTAGCTCTGTATTTTTTTTTAGGTTCTTCTTGAAATTTAGTGAATTCAATGGTGAAAGCGACGTCCCAGACGCTGCCATCTTGAAATTGTTTTAAAATGTTTATTTTAATTGTTTTTGTCGTGGTCGTAAAAAAATTATAAGTTAGTCACAATTTCATCAAGGAAACATTCAGTCTTTTTCTATTTCAGGAAATGGACACAGAAATCTTCTGTTTTATGAAATATTCACAATATACACAATCTGGAACAATTTCATGAACTAGATAATTACAAGTTGTGGATACCACATACATACATACAGTCTGGCCGGTGAAAGAAGGCCCGCGGAAAGAAAGTGCTTTCTGCATTCCATTCTCTATAAAGTGTAAATAAAATAAACGAATTAGTCCATAACAAAAGGACATGGCACCCGAACAAGAGGGATCCTGGGTTTCAGTAAATTTTTCTGAAATTTTTTGTACAATATATTATGACCTAGGATGACACTTGTATATGTGGAAATTTTTGTGACCCTATAGGGTGTACCAGAAAACAGGTCCGAAGATTCCTTCTTTTGCACAGTTTAAAAATATCATTTTTCTCTTTGGATATGAATATCCTTTAAAAAATCGATTAGTATAAGGATTTTGATTTATGTATTTATTTAACAAAGTGTCCTATAATCAAAATATACGAGATGCTATGATTGTTAATGATAAATACTAACTTTTAAAGTTCTAAAAAATGTATTTTTAATCTATTTTCGGTTAAATGTTGATTACAGCATCGTGTTTCCAAGGGTAAATAAATTCCAGTTTTTAAGAAAAAGTCTATTCTTTCATTAATGCTTTCTCGAAATTGACAAATTCTCTGACAAACAAAATACTGTACTAAAACGACCATAGGGATTGCCAACGGATCATCTTCCATTGCAATTATTCTGTTTATTCTTCTTTAACAGTTTAAACAAATTCTGGACTGTTTGTTTAACATAATTTTATTAAAGCGAAACCGATTTCTATGTAATTTTGCAACATTTTTTGTTCCGCTCTTCATTAATATCATTTTTGTCATATATTTTGCAATTTGAGTTTTCCTGACTACAAGTATAATATTGTACCATTTTAAAAACATATAATTTTACAGTTTTCGTATGAAATAATTGTTGACAGTTAATGAATTATTTAAGTGACAACCATAATAACAAAATAACGTCGAGGCATACTTCGCAAAATTAAAATTTTTAAAAAAGTTGATTGAGGAAGCCGTTACTATGTGGTAGTTCGATATCACAAGGAAACGAGTAAAACACTTCTATTCTCCAATATATTAACAATAAAGATATTATGTACCTACACATTAATTATAGATACTGAAATAGCTTCAAAAACGTATACAATAAGTATTTATTCTTTCAATATTTTTATCAATAGTTTGCATCTAAAATACATTTTTTAGAACATTAAAAGTTAGTATTTATCATTAACAATCATAGCACCTCGAATATTTTGATTATAGGACACTTCGTTAATAAATATATACTTCAAAATCCTTATACTAATCGATTTTTTAAAGGATATTCATATCCAAAGAGAAAAAATATATTTTTAAACTTAGCTGTTTTTCTGGTACACCCTGTATAAGTGCCATCCTCAGTCATAATATATTTTACAAAAAATTTCAGACAAATCTACTGGAAACCCAGGATCCCTCTTGTTTGGGTGCCATGTCCTTTTTGTGTTTGTCTGCATCCGCACCTATTTATTGGGAGATATTTTAGTATATGGTTTCACAGAAAGCTAGCGACATATCGGTAATGCTCTCCCCTTACCACGCGAGCCTTCTGTCTCTGGCTGGACGGTATACATACCCCATTACTGCAGCATGATACTTAACAGCATTTTTTGAATTTTTCTCTCCTTGCAATGCAATCCTTTTCAGTTACTGCCTCAACAAAAACATTGCTCGCGTGTCGAAGTCTAATAATTAGATGCTCTAAAGATTCCATTATAGAGAAAGATATAGAGGATGTCTGAAGTATCACAAACGACGAGTAAACTTGGAACAAATAATACAGTTGTTTATATGGAAATCTGTTAACTTTGAATGGAAACCAAATTCCATCTAGCAAACCGCATATTCTGTTTATATTCTTTTTAATATTTTCCCCGTTGCACTTTCCATAGTCGAGTAACGGTGCTAGGCAAAGTCCCACAACCGCTGATATTATATGAACATAGTGGCATGTGGTGAGACGATTTAATCTTCTGTTTGCATCCTCAAAATTATTTGGTATACCATAGCTACTGAAATCTGACAATTGTTTATACAATTTTGTTGTATTTTTTACTCTTAATGAGTAGGAAAAATTAAACGAATATGAATATGAATATGATATCGATATTATCAATCCGAGGTCTAGATCCATGTTGATAAACGTTTGCCCTGAAATATAAAATGTGTGTGTGAAATTAACCCATCATTTTATTTAATAGAAAATAGTAAAATTGAAGTTATTCTGGATTGTACTAGCATTGAACCGTTTTGTACCGCAGAAACTTTTACAAAATACAAATGCTTTTAAGCAAAAAAATCCAAAAGGTGGTTATTTGTCGTACTTAAAACTACAATACTTAACAAAAGAATTTCTTATTGTTGTACTAGATTGTATTAATTATTATTAAAAAAAACGATAAAAAATAATAAATTCATAGCCCCCACTTATGGAAATATAGTACCACATTATACTAGTTGTACTGAACACTGTACCAGTGGAAACGATTTCCTTACTAGCACAATTTTTGAAAAAGGGTGCAAAAGATAAAAAGCCCTCTTTTTTGAAAAAAATCAATTTTTATCTTTGTACCATATTGTACTAGTTGTAGGTAACATTGCACCATTGGTGACAATTTCTTAACTCTAGCACAATTTTCAAAAAAACCACTAAAAAAACAAATCGTATTCCCAATTTTTGAAAAACACTGTTATTGGTATGCCATATTCAGGATAAGATACCTATATACAACTTATTTTGAATACCTTGTAAAAAAAATTTCGAAGTTGACTAATGTTAAAAGAAATTATAACGCAAATGAAGAAAAACTACTGAATGTTTTATTATATTTTACCAAAATCAAATTCAAAAGAATTCTATTAACAATTAAAGGGAACAATGTATATGACCCTCGCCGGACACCCGGTCCGTTGCCGACCTAGCATCCCCGCATAAGGTGGCACCGACAGAGCAATTGTTAGGTCGGGTGGAACGGGGTCAGTCTGGGCTTAAAACTAAAAAAATTAACACAAATACAACACCTAAAAAAAATCTTTAAATTGTATAATTACGCCGAACACGAGAAATCAAAGACGTATGTAAAAGCACGCGTCGTTGATATAAAAAACTTTAAAACAATGCAAAAAGATTATATAAAATTGTATAAATGTGTGTATAATAATTTTGAATTTTGATGATGCCTCGACGAGCCAAACTGTTACAGTAAAAAGCTCGCCTTTAGACAATACTGAATTGGGAAACGGGAATGTCCAACTCCGCTTTTTTTGGGTATTTTGGGTAATGATATTTCGTGTATATAATAATGTGCCGCAATTTACTGATAGTTAGCTTATAATTTGGAATAAATGTGAGGAATTTTGATAACAAAAAACAACAAACTAAAAAAGAAGACAAAGGTGAGAAAGAATTTTGAATTTTGGATTATATTTTACCGAAATACCCGCAAAATTTGTGAGGAATGGTATACAAGATCCTACGGATAAATTCTAAATGCAAGAAAAACAAATTTAAACGATTACGAAAAAACATACGTATTTTTGCAGTGAATAGAACATATTCACTGCAAAAACAGTTCATTGCAAACATATTTTTTACAGTTTACGTAATTCACCCTAGTGAATAATTACGTGGAAGTAGAATACTACATTTTATCCACGACTAAATAATAACAGTTTTTGGTAAAATATCACGATTAAAATAGTGTCAAACTTTGACGTTTTAAATCAAATAGCAATTCCGCGCATTGACTGATATGAAGTGGCATATTCGATGAAATTTTAATAAAAGAATTACGGATCCAGTGAACAATGAAATCGTTATTCACTAGTGAATAATGAATAGCGTTATCTATAATGGATACATTTTTTGATAGTCGTGGAAAAAATATACATATTAATAATTTTCTGCATCAGGATTTGAGAGACAGTTATTTAAAGTATACAGGTTTATTTCAAACTTATTTGCAACATAAAAAACGTCGGTTTCTTTGATCTCTTTATCGCCGTTAAAGAAGCCGATGTTTTTTATGTTACGAATAAATATGAAATAAACTTTATATCTTCAGTGGGAATCATCAATAATACTTACTTTTTATATTTACAGCAAAGTGCATTACACACCCAATCAAAAGCATGATTGTAGACAAATTTAATACAATACATTTACCGTAAAATACTTGTCCTGGGTGATTACGGTCCGTTTTCTTCGGGAAAACAAAATGTAGACTTAAGTATTCCATGGAATTTTCTAGTACGATAATATCAAGAGTTTCCATTCTCTTCAGTTTTATATAAATCTGTTAATTTATTAACGTTGTAACTTATAACAATGAAATATCTGGAAAGATATTTTTCAGGACTTATTCGAATTCTTTTTACACTCCATTATATATGACAGAGGGGCGATTAGACCAACCTGCCACTCCTCCATACCTGATCCCTATAATTAAGTTGAGCTCCTCCTATGCATATTAATTATTAGTTTAAAGCTGAGAACTTGCGGACTTTGACAGGACCGTAATTAATGCAATAATATAAATATTAATAGGTTCACAAAAAATATAATAATAGTAAACCGATTTTTTTGCATTTAAAAATAAGTACAAAGAGAGAAAAAATACAAGAGAAAATTTATTTAAAGAGATCAGAAACGAATTATGGTAACGTCTAGCTATCAGCTATTCATACTCAACCGAGCTTGTAAATCTTTCCTGATATAATTTTTTTATGGCCTGTTACTGATATATCTAAAAACAATCAATTATGTTTACTGCCTGCTGAAGTGATATAATTTATATTTAAAATTTTTGTTAAAACTGAATAATGTAAATTCTTCTGGATGAGAGTTGTGAAGATTTATAGCATTAAATATGAAACTTCTTTGAAACAAAGTTGTCAATTTATTTTTCTATCTAATATTTCTGGAATCTATATTAGAACACGCAACAAATTTATTTTCAATACTGAAGAGGCGCCTAAAACTTTATGCATAAAATTTCCTAAATGCTGATTCTCGGATTTTCCATGTTAAGCCACTTGATATGTCGAATTTTATGTAAAATGTGATCAAAAACGGCATGAGTTCTGAACTGTTTGTATTCTATTCGCTTCAAACCGCTCAAGACATGGTCCATATATGAAACAATAGTTAAAATGGGAAGGAACAAGTGACTCACACAACATTATTTAAAATTAAGAATGTCCCGAGTGGAAAATATTAACTTGAGTGATGAGTAAGATTTCTGCAGTTTTCTGTTTTCCCCCACAGAGCCTCCACAATATGTCACGTAGGGGTTGACCACTCCATCGCTTCTTACCTTGGTTAATATGAAACAGAACTAAATGTTTAAATAATTTAAATGTAAAACTCGCATGGCTACACAAAGGAACAAAATAATACAGCTGTAAGATAAAACAATTTAGAATAGGTGTACCTTTATTTAATGAAAATAGATAAAAATACAGGCAGACAAAATATAATTAAAAATATAAGGCATAACTCACACTACACCCCTCCGGTTAGGCCACTTGCCTGGGCGGGATACGTGTCACCTAGAAAATATCCTTTTACACCGACAACCTTTTACACCGACAAAAAGCAACTGACTAGCCTTGATACATAAACTATAGCAATGACCTCAACAGCCAAAGTAAGTTTCCTAATGCTGACTATGGCAAATTGAAGGCGAACTCAAAATGAAAGTAATTTTCGCTTGAATTATTTGAAAAAAAATTTAATATTTTTGCTGAATTTTGCAGTTATTGTTCAATAAATCGAAAATGGTTATAAATAGCCATAGGGATGTACGTACAAAACATGTTCTTTTTCAATTCTACATCACATCGTCCAAAAATATACAGGGTGTTCCATTTGGAAAAATTGAGAAAATTCAGTTCAAATAGTTGTAAATTTTAATATCATTTTTGGCCACCCTGTATACTTTTAGGAAGTGAAAATCAGATGTCCGCGCATTGTATAATTTTCCTCCAATGCACCCACTAAAACATTTGCCACCTTCCAGTCGCAAGCATTGGTGGTTTCATCCATGCTAATCCAGACGTATTGTATTCAGTTTAGTATAAATTTTTTTATTTAAAATGTTTTTTTCTTAGTGTAGTTTTCGATGGCACATAAACATTGCTATGCTGCCCACTAATACGCTTTTGGAAAAATTGTCTAAATAGTGGATTATCTAGTTTTGTACACGGTAATTGACAACCAATTATTTCCAATAACTGTATGTGTTAAAATTAGTTTTTCTGTCACTATCTGTAACATTAGCATTCACACACATTTAATGACTGAGGAAATGTGTCTCTTAATGTTTGCTTTGACGTTACACAAAAGCACTTTTTTATATCTTGTACAATATAATTAATTCTGTACCATTAAATTGCAACTCAGGGAAACCACTAATCCACAAATTCATTTTATCCTTTGAAGGAATTGGACAAGACATGTTAAGAAATTTAACCTTCGTTGTGTTTAATTTTGCACTGTTTACGTATCAATTTACATGTTATCCACATAGACGTTTTATAAACACTGTTTATTTAAGGTATTTATTTATTTTCAACATCGGGCAGTGGGTATAAACGGGATAGACAAGCGATCTCTCAAGTGGGCGCCTACTATTGGACTCTCGGCGGTACCAATCATTTCTCCATCAAGATGACGGTCAGTAAGTAATTGTTTTTTTATAGCAGCAAGCCGTCCAGTTACCTGATAAAAACATTTAATGTTTTGCTCCTATTTTTATAATGAAAACAGATTTATTCCATAATACCTACATAATATGTAAGAACATTTTATTACTTCACATTATTTGGGAATGTTTCATTATGTGTTTATAATATAATCTTATATCTACATACATTTATTAAGTAAGTAAAAGTCGTCTCTGGAATTTCTCACCACTGCCTGATCTCTATGGATAACACCCATTTACAAGTCGGGAGATAAATCAAACATTGACAATTATAGACCAATAGCAGTACTTGCAGCACCTGCTAAAGTTTTAGAACAAACATTGTATACCTTTTTAACACGCTTTTATTAGCTTCACTTGTATGTATGTTTGTTTGTTTGTTTGTAACCGACTCTTTGGACTCGATTTTGACCCACTTTAAACGGACAGATTTAATTGAAACTTTGTACACTTACGAAGAACCGGTAACAATACAATAATTTGATAAGTTTATATCATTATCCTGATCAGCATCGCCAATCCTTTCCTCACGTATCCTCTGCGTGAGAGCAAGAGGCTTAATATTGTAAGTATATTCCGTGATTCTCAGTTCGGTCGTTGGCCGAGCGGGCAAGTCTTAGTCGACGCGAAACGACGGACTCCTCGGGCGTGAGTTCAAATCCCATGGCTGAAATAAAAAAATATTTTTTTTTTTCAGAAATATCTGTTGGATCGTAATATGTTATAATATCAGCATCAATAAGCAATATAAATATAGTTTAAAAAGCTACAAAACACGCTTTCATAGCACATCAAACTAAAAAAGTGAAAAATAAATATAGTTTAAAAAAACACGCTTTTAAAGCACATCAAACTAAAAAGTGAAAAATAATTATTAATATAAACTGAAAACAATAATGAACGAAAAATACTAGTATTATTGTGAAAAAAGCGTGGGGCGCTTTTTTCACAATAATTACTTTTTAGTTTGATGTGCTTTAAAAACGTGTTTTTTAGTTTTTTTAAACTATATTTATTATGGAATCACCTTAGTAAATTTATAAATGAAAGCCAACATGGTTTTGTCCTGAAACGATCGATCTTCAGCAATTTAATTACCTATATTCATTATATTCTCGAATCATTTGAGGTTATAAGTGGACGAATTTCCAAAAAGCTTTTAACAAAGTTGACCATGACATATTCTAAGAAAATTATGTACGTATGCTGTGACTGAGCCATTGGTGAAGTTAATTGCTTCATATTTAGGAGAAAGAAAATTGATTGTAAAATACAACGGAATCTATTCAAATATAGTTCCAATTCAGGTGTACCTCAAGGTTCCCATGTGGAACCGTTATTATTTCTTTACTTTATTGACGATTTACCTGACCAAATTCGTAATTGTAGATGCTTATTGTTTAGCGAAATTAAATCCCAAGATGATTGTGAATTATTATAACGAAATATCGAAGCTGCCTATCAATGGAGCAAAGTAAATAAACTTGAATTTAATATAGGAAAATGTTATACTATCACATTTTCTCATAATAAACTACCAATAATGTATTCCTATAAAGAGTGATATGCGTTTGAATGTCATGTTAAAAATTTAGGATTAACGTTCGATTCTAAGCTATTTTAACTTCACTTTGAAAAAGTATTATCATCTGCGCATAAATCACTAGGTCTTGTCATTAGAGAATCGAAAAATACGATAATTACACTATACAACACCGGAGTTAGGTCAAAACTTGAACAAGGCCCTATGCTATGGCATACACAATCCAATCTGTAAAATGAAAATGTTAAAAAAGTTCAAAAAAAGTTCCTGAGGTTCTTGTGTCTTAAAAATACAGCAGACTATCCGACTATAACTTTGTCCATAATAAAGATTTATGTATTGAATTTAAAATAAATACTCTCCATAATCGGTATAATGGAAATTTCAATATTCGGATATAAAATATTAAATTTCTTCGTCCATGATATCAATTGATTCTTTGTTTTTAAAAAAATTCCTGCTAGAAATTAGGACACAACAGCTACTATTTGTTCCTACTCGTAGAACCATATCTTATGTTCCACTAATTGTTATATTTCGACTAATCAACCAGGTTTCGTTTAATAATAATGTTGATTTTTCATATCCAATCCGCCTATTTATAGAACGTATTAAACATATTTCTATTGTTAATAATCTAGTTTCACGCTTATAAACTGTCATTTTACTGCATATAATAATATAATTTTTCTACCGCATTATTTGGTCCTCCGTTACTTTCATTTCAAGTAAATTATAAATACTTTTTTTGTAACGCCATATCCTAAAATGACATTTATTGGAGAGTTTCAATGAATCAAAACAATATCATTATTGACAAGTGAAAAATAAAGAAAAAAGTGTGATATTAAGTATGATTTGAACGAAACAACTACTCAGCGGGCAAATACCCCGACCTGCATTGGATCATACTTTCAAATCATGATAGATCGGTAGCCAATATCATTTGTCAATTCCTAACCAGACATAGACCGGTTTCGAACTTATTAGTTCTCCTCAGTATGCCATAGGTTATGGAACAGACAAATGATAGTGGCCAACCTGCTAGTCATATACTGACTAAGGTAAATTGAGTAGTGGTGAGAGGTATGTGAAATTTCTCATAGGCTAGAGGTCGTCGCTCTCGGTACTTGCTTCACAAGTCGCTATCCGCCACAGAGACATCTATGATGTCGGTCGGATTGTAGCGTTTGGACCATATGAGAAATTTCACATACCTCTCACCACTACTCAAAAAAGTGTGAAATAAAGAAATTTTATTTCGCAGTGTGAAATAAAACTTAATAGTCAATAGACAACAAATTAAAGTTCTTACATCAAACATTTATTATTTATTAACAAATTTCATGAACAATTTTATTCATAGTTTAACGAAAATTTATATGAATAGTACTGTTACTAACATTATTTATATTTATTCCGGGAATTATAGGTTCAGATGAGCGAAAAAATATTTGATTCATTTATATTAATATGGTGGTTGGTCTGATTTTCACCAACGACTACATCGGCGGATATAGTCATTTCTGTAGTATTGTTTGAAAATATCTGTTTTGAAATTTCCTTTTTGTTCTGGATGCTATCTTCTATATATCCCTTAGCAACTGTTGAGGATTTCCATCCCCCATGAAGTTTTAAGGTAAGAATATCAGCTCCAGAACCAGCTAATAGTGATGCCGAAGATCTCCTAAAGCTATGACCCGTATATTGCTCAGGATTAGATAAGTTAAGGTATTTAGCTATAATACTTGGTATTTTTGAAAATATATTAATACCAACTCGTTGAACCGTACATTTTTCTCCCCGATATTGAAGAAAAAATCCCTTTGTGATACACATGAGTAGGGCGAATAGATGCATATTTATCATAAATATTTAGTGGACTTATTCCATTAACTCTCTTGCCAATTACCGTAAAAGTCCCTTCAATGTGTGTCTTTCAATCAGGTACTTTAACAGCCAGCATGCAGTCTTTTCTCACAATGTCATCAATGGTCATATTGTAGAGTTCCTCTCGACGACCAGCGCCAGCCCATTATTAATACAACTTTCAACATTAAAAACTTTTCATCTGGTGCTTCTAGTAAAAAACGTTCGACATCTGCTCTGTCAAAAACTTTAGATTCCTTAGCCCTATACCCAGTGGATTGACTTTTCAAAAAAGCTTTTACTTTTTGATAATTGGATACATCTACATTATTCTTTACATTCAATACTGTAAAGCAGTTTTGAATGTAAAGAATCGAAAACTTGGACCAGAGACTTGAACATTTTAAAGTTTTTGCTTTTTCAGATAGATAAGTCATAAGAACAGACTCAGATATGTTACTCACAGTTTTCTGCTTACACCAGTGTGTAAATAAATCATATTCTTTTTCGTACAATTTTCTAGATTTCGCTGGTAATAAATCTAAAGTTACAGCAATTGCTTGCTCCCTAATTTCCCGAGGAGTACCAAGAATAAAATCTTCCTCACTATCACTCATTTTGTTCCAAATAAAAATTATTGTAAAGTAGAATGTGTCAAATACGACGTTTAAATCGTTCAATATTTAGTTGTTTTATTATTGGTTTCTATGGAAACAGCAACAGAATTTAGTCATTACGACAAGGTAACTTTGTCAATTTGCCGTATTTTTACAAAATTATACTGTTTTCTAATTTCGAATGGCGATACAAAAATTTTTGTATATAACTCGAGATTAAAATGTGTTTTTTTTTTTACTCGTGTGGTTTACATCACTCGCCTTCGGCTCGTACTAGAAACGCCCCACTTGTAAAAAAAAAACACCATTTTAGCCACTTGTTATATGAAATACTATTATCCTTCCATTTATGTAGTTATTTAGGTAAGTTTTTGTTTTTGTTGGTTCTTTTTTTTTTTCATTCATCATTCATCACTTTCCGTTTGTATCCATTAGAATATAATTAACTACCTATTGTAATTTCCTCTTAATTAGGCAGTCGTCCCTGTTTGGAAATAAATAAATTAATTAATTAATTAGATGCGTATTAATTAAGAGAACATATTGAAAAAAAATCACGTTCAGTGGTTCAATCTCATCATAAATACAAAAGATTATGTTTTAAATATATCTAAAGCGTCTAATAATATAACAAAAACTAAATAAGTACAATACTTTATTATATATTTAAAACCGTTTGGAACGTGCGGACAAATTAATATTTAATCAAGTAGAAAGATTTATTTTTATAGAGGCATATGAAGAAATACTTTTTTCATTCGTTGGTAACAGCTGAGTGTGGAACAAATAATATAACAGTAATGAGTGGAAACGCTATTGTTATTCTTAGTAATAGTCTAAAATACTTACGTTTTCATTCTATCTGGCCCAAGAAAAATTTAGAGTTGACATTTTACGTAAAATTTATTTTAGTTACTATTTCAACATCTCTTATTTTTTGGGGCAGCTTAGCACATATGATTGCAGCTCTATACGGTAAGAAAGACATACTGTTTATTTTATGTAAATTATTATTTTTTTAATTAAAATATGTAAATAAAAGAAATATCTTTGTTACGGAGCGAGCGTAACACCGACTTTACATCGTGTCGAACAATACGAAAAGTAAAGTAACGGGTACTGCTGCTGTCCGAGCCCCAGACACTGAGTTCCAGCAGTGTCCAATAGTAGGTCGCAGTGATAACTTTAATGAAATGATAGAAATTGATCCCCACATCAAGAATATCTTGGTTATTTTTTTCAAATAATGGCAGGTTTTATAAAAAAAATCCGATAATTTGTTGAATTTTGCGTTTTTTGGTTCGATGCTAATATCTCGCAAATAATACCAGATACGCTAAAATTTGAAGAGAACAATTTTGGGGTCCATAAAATTTCGTAAAAGGTACATTTTCTACAGTCACCCAGCACAATGGGGCAAAACCCCGAGAAGATGGCCAAAACTCTTAAAGTAATAAAACTGGTCCAAAATGAACTCGTTGATTATTATAGAATTCGTACCTGAAAATTAACAAAAAAATAGTGAAAAAAATCTCTTTGATTAAATAGGGTGGTTTTTAGGGGGTGGAAATGGAAAGAACTGAGTAAAATTTCAAATCTTAACTGAGTAAAATTCTAAAACTTCGGATTCTTATAAAATGCACATTACTTGTTAAATATCGACGATTAAAAAAAATCTGGTTTATAAAATTTATAAATTTATATTGAGGTATATATGTCAATATTTATAAATAAAAAATCTTTGATAAGGATTCTGCAAACTATGAAGAAATTTTAGTGTGAAAGGTATTCGTCAGAGCCTTCAGAGTCTTCTTCAGAGTCACTAGCAGTGTCTTCTTCAGAATTTTCTTTGCTTGCTGTACCTAGTCCAGTTTCTGCAGATAATAGCAAGGCCACAACATTCTTGTCGAAAGGTTTTGCTTTTCTCCTTGGGAGTGTTCGAAGGCTTGATATGTAAGAATCTGAGCACAATAAAAGTCCATTAAAAACATCTTCTAAGGTCTTTTCGCGTGAGCATTTTCTTGAATATCCCTCACAATATTTCCTTATGTGTTTACCTATTTAATGCTTCTTGGGCCTCTTCTGAAAGCTACTCAATTAGCAGTATTGCAGACGTTATTACAGCAGATCTGTGTATTAGAATCTTGTGTACATTGTTGTCGTACTATACCATGGATATTTTTCTGCAAATAATCTAGCTGTCGTCAAAGCATAGTTTTCAAACATTTGTATATTTATACTTTATCCACTTGATATTGTTCGTAAGATTACTTTAAATCTTTTTTTAACCTCTATGTATATTCCTGTAATGGTGGATGAAAGTTCCGAATTTTCAAAAAAATCAGCGGACTGTATTTCCATTATAACTACTACCAAAACCGGGTTTCGGTCGATCTACTATGAGACCCAACTTAAATTTGAATTCATCTTGAGTTTTTTCTTCGTTTTTGCAACTATTCTTTTATTGTTCTTCCAACGAGCCTACGACAATTTGATAAGCAGTTTGTATGCCACGTGTAATAAACACTCGAAGATAAACCGAAACGGAATGTTGAAGTATCTACCTTCTGTTTCAACATTAAATCTATGTTATTGAATGTCTTCGAGGTAGCACCACACATAGCATTTTTTTCGTGGAGGTTCTGGAGGATGCAGCATTGAAAACTTTACCATCTATCATTGTAAACACCAGAGTATGCGTAATAAAGATTTCCGTTTCTTTGAGTTTCGCGGAAGTTGGAACAAGTTGATGAATTTGAGTTTCTACATAATCTTTTTCTTGCAAAGTAATATCCGTAGTTTCATGTACAAATTGGAGCCTAATGGGACGACAATAACGAGGAGAAGACGGTCGAGGGTTTTGCCATACTATAATTTTGCTGGATGAGTTAGGTTCACCTGATATAAGTTGAAGTGGTACAAAAGAAGTAAGAAAGATGCTCGCATCTGATTCTTCTTCATCGTCAAATTTCTGTTTGCATTTACTTTGTCCTGAACTCCCATCACACCCCCTACTTGGACAATAATACTAAGCTACTAAGTTGCTCTTTTGAAAGTGTTTGTAAAACTTCTTCCTGTACTTTCACAATTCGCTTAACTGTGTGATCCAATAGAGCCTGCAACCTTACAAAAGCGCTCTTTTTTGTTATTGTAATAGCTTCACGTTCAGGATAACAGTGCTTCTTTGCTTCTTTAATATTTTTTGTAACAAGGAAATCTTTGTTTATCTGCTACTCTGCTACTCTGCTACTTCATACTGTTGTCTTGTAAGTTATTCCTTAACTAGTACAGATAAAGCATGCTCGCCAGAAGTAGGGTTAATTTGCTTTGACTCATTTTGTAAGCTTTTCGATACTTATGAGCCCATTTTGGCGTTGAGAACTTAATTTCTTTGATTACAGTCGCAGCATCCACTTCTCTCTGTGCACGAAGACTCATTTGAGCGACATACACCAGTTCAGAAGAATTTGCTTGTGATCTTAATTGTTCAATTTTTCTGCGTTTAGAACGTTCACTGCTTCCGAGAAAATCAACCGAAGGTCGCCCACCTGAACTTGAGGGAATAGGATTTGCGTACAGTGGAAAGGTAATATTGTTATCAAGCCAGTTTTGGTTTTGGGTGAGAAATCTTGTCTTGTTCGATTGGGCAGCATTCCACTTTATTTTAAAGTCGGAAGTAAAATGGGAAAGCTTATGTTTAATTATTTGAAGATTTTACGGCTGACAATTAGTAACTTTCAATACATGCGCCAGCAAGTGTTCACATTTGTCCTTAAATTTGTGTGAAGGAGACGATAACGTAATGTCCAATAATGCCCTTTTTATTTAAAATAATATTCTCCGCCTTGGAACCTATAAAAAACCCCACCATTAGGAATGAACGAGAACGGATATTATAGTAAAATTGAACGGTCACAACGCACATTCTAATTTTTTTTTCACCACAATGCAGCTATATCCGGGATGTTTTCTTTCACAGTAAAATAGCTGAAGTATTGTACTAACATACTATATAAAACTTTTTGCCCAGAAATGCCCGGACGGTAACTTTTGTTCCAAGCAAAGAAAAATATATCACGAAAATTGTCACGTTTTGCGAACGTTTAATTAAACTTTTAAATATTTACTAATAAATTACTATACAGGAAAGTTTAGTATAATATAGTACTTACCTCCAGGTATAGGATTCATTTTACTGACGCACTTTAAAGTCTGTTTATTTTTAAGTGTAAATATATGAAAATAATCATAAGAAACTGTTACCTCAACAACACTCAACTGTCGACTGATAGGGATCGGTACGTAGCAATTCTGTACCCTGCAAACTAGCGGTAAATAGTTGTCAAGTAGTTTTCCTCAATGACTCATGGGTCAAAAGACTTGAATTGCCGATTTTAAAAGTTGGGGTTTTGATCAGTTCCGTGAATATACCTCACTGTGGGTTGGTGGAAAATACACTCGAAGTTACTGTTTCGGACGGTGGTCGGCGCTCAGCGTTAGGCGATTTCATGCGGCTTCCGTATCATCGCTACAAACGACTTTTGTTAAAATTCAGTATCAAAATAGACAGTACTGGGTGTGATTTCCGGTGTTTAAAAACAATTTTTTTGACCTGGTTTGATGATCTGGTGACTGTTGGAAGCATTTCATATTACAAGACGGTTCGGTGAACCATGACCCACTAACCAATAAAGCGGGCTATTTGGGATAGTCCCTCTGTCACTATTCATACTATTTTTTACACTTTATGATTTCCAAGCTCTCAAATGCGTCCAGCTGTCTAGTATTAGTAGTTACATTCTTAATTAATCTTAAGTTGCTAATATCTATTTTATGGTTGTTCTCAAACGCATGTTGGGCTACACTAGACTTATCTGTTCTACCATATTTGAGATGGGCCATATTCTCTTTGAATCTAGTTTGAATTGATCGTCTAGTCTGTCCAACATATTTTTGATTACAGTCCTTACAGCTAATTTCGTAAATCCCCGACTTTTCCTTTGTTTCAATTTTGTTTCTTGGATTGCCTAAAAGTTGTTGTAGTTTGTTTCCCGATGAATGAACCACTGTCACACCTACATCTTTAAAAAATCTTACCAATACCACGGGTGAATCGAAGATCGAATGGAATCGATACACATTTCGGATTTTCTCTTTCATTTTGAAAGGTCGAGGAATTTCGAACCGACTCTTTAAACTTTCGTTTCCTAATTATTTTATCAATTAAACTTACAAAATATCCATTACTCGCAGCTATAACACGACACATCAAACATATTTTATTGCAGAAACTATTAAAATAACTACTTCATTTAGGAGCAAGAATTGCATTGAATTAGATAACAGTATTCTTAGTATTAGAAGCAAAAATATTGAGATTAACTCCTGTATATCTTTTTCAGAGAATAATGGAGCTCAGATCGACTTGGATATATCTATAATTATATCAATAACAGGAACTTACTACTTTAACTTTTCTTACCTGGTTAAGGTTAAAGAAATAGCAGCAGCCTATAAGGATCTATCAAACTTTAAAATTTTTGGAATGCCAACTGGATTTGTCAGTTTCAATAAATATTTAAATAAGTTCTCTAAATGGCATTATACTTACATATGTTCGTTGGTATTAATTATAATGATTACTACGCCTATTATAGAAATAAAGAAATGCCGAAACAACAATCTACAGAGAGGAATAAAGGATGTTTGTGGATTATTAATGAATGTTTGGTTTCCCTTTTGATATTGACTACTTTCCAATGAGGCAGTTTTTTTACATGATACAGTTATATTCAATTTATAACTCCTATGTAGTATCATCTACTATATCTTTTTCTATTGTGGAATCTATGGAACATGTCATTTTTCGTATAAAACATGTGAAAGCTCTTTTTTGTGGAAGCATTGAATGAAGAAAACTATGGCAAAAGACGAACGTTACTGAATAGATGCATTAAATATCATAATTTTGTAATAAGGTAATTATTAAATACGATAAAATATAAAAGATAAATGCTCATAGTAAAGTATTTTTCTTGAATTATCATTAGAGACTATCGAATTGCCAAAAAAATTTCATTAAGAATAAAACTGATTATTCGGATAAAATTATACTCATTTAATCCAATCAAAAGCATAATTTACTTTGGAAGTATTCTAGGACAGGACTCAATTTTATAATGTTGCCCTAAGTGCCGATAATATCACCCTATGCATAATTTATTGGCAAATGTTAGTAAACGTTTAAAAAGTCAGTGTTATCAGTGTATAAAATAATATCATACGTTTATGGTTATTCTCCAATAAGTTTTTAAAAATATTAATTGACTAAATTTTAAATTCTACAAATAATGCAATCAACAAGCAACATCACTATTTTATTATTTTATTTAAATACCTTACACCAATTAAGCATCCTCATTATTTTGTACAAGAAATCCACATTTACTGAAAAATTTATTATTCGTGCATCAGGGCAGGATTCGCTGGATATTTTATTTAAATTTGTTACATTTTCGAAATACTATAACAAAAAATTTCCCGTGTTCATTACTAAACTGGAATATCTTTTTTGAAGCTCTTTCTTTTCTCTTGCAAAAACAAAAATATAGTCTTAACCACATAATAAGACCATGAGGAAGATTAGAACTTTATTTAAATTTTCTTAGGCGTTTTGAGAGATTTATTAAAAGGCATCAATACTATGAGCATGTAGTTTTAGCATGAAGGTGCTGGACCTCATTTTTCCATACCGGTTATATTCAAAATTTACTTAAAAGAATAAAACAAAATCTAGAAATGAATACATATAAACAATATAAATTCGGACTCTTATCTCTCCGAGCGAGGAAGCAGGTTATTAACTAAAACAAGGTTTTAAAATTTACTGAATACTAAACAAACTCTAATTTCGTCAGGAACAGACAATTAACAACTAAAAAAATTGTCCAACTGAAGAAATTTTGTTAGGCGCCATCTTTTTTTATGCGTTTCTTTACAAAAAGCTCTAGTTGATCAAAGTCCACTGTTACAGTAAAAAAAGTAAAACGTGTAACTGTTTCAACCGTTTCTCATTTCGCGAATTTTAGTGTCTACGGGAAAGTCAAAAAACCTTATACATAAGGTTCATGCTCACAAATCGATTTGCTAATCGCTAAACTTAAGTTGTTTGTCGCAACTTAGCGGCACCCATAGCCGACACCGGTCGACGCTTATCGATACTAAGTACCTAGTTTATAATTTCAATTAGGGACCTTACCAGCAGATGTGTCACAGCTCTCATATCCTTTGCGTTTTCTTACTCACAAACCTTCAACAAAACTTCAGGGCATATATTATCTCGAATGCAGAAAAAATGCAAGGTAACGCATCTTCACAGAGCAAGGCAACTGACCCAAGTCTCATCACAGCTCCTTCGTGTCTCGGTATTGTCTCCAATTCAAGACCTCCTGCTGCAGCCGTGTCTCAGCCGCAACTTCATATACATACATACGCAAACGGAAGGTAACATACTTAATGCACACAACATCATACATCTGCCCTATACCGTGGCTTCGTATTGTCTCTTCACCACAACACACCCCCACTCGGGGCCGTGGCTACCGAGCGTCTCCTCCAGCATTGTCTGCCTTTCGCGCTCAACACACTATTCTAAAAACAATGTCTCACCAACGCACGCACTAGTTACAAAACCTTGCACAATATAGGGGTCCAGTAGCGTCACGATACAGGGGTAATACAACAATGTTTAACAAAATTATTCTAATCAGATCTGGAATTTAAGTTATGACTTGAACAAATTTATTTAATTTTCGATCATCGTGATCCGAATTATTTATTTCCTTAAACGGACCGTTACGCAGAGTTTAGGTTAACCGGCCACCGAGGTTCTTGAACCATTTTTTTATAGGGCTAAGTCAAGTCGAAGGTGTACAACGAAATATTCGATACACGGGAATAGTTTCTTGAAAAAAATATTAAATATTTCACAACATTAAGAAATAACCTGGAAATGATTGAAGGATCAGCTTTTATAGCGTTCTCAAATGTATTGACGCTGGGTGTGGTTATTTTGAAAATCAATTGCAATTTTAAATAATTTCATCGTTCTCTTAATTAATTTGTTTTCTTTTAGGTGTAAGCAAGCCTCATTATTCACATTAATTATTTTTTCCATAACAGAAATTGAATGTATATGTACCTTGATTGAATGGGACCTTTAAACTTAAAAAAAGCTAAGAAACGCTGCACATATAAAAAAACAAATAAGCTCTTCGTAAAATGATTCACATAATGTGAATAAAAAATTTAAATAAAAGTCGGAAGATTGTGCGTGTGTCTTTTTCCACTGTAAATTTTGCTTCTAATTGGACTAAAAGAGTATAATATTTGTACCTCATTTTATCAAAATTTAAAGCCGCTCCAGAAATATTGGCCGACTACAGTTTTAGTCAAAAACCATAACACACCGTGTATCTCAAAAACGGTTAGCATTCAAGGGTAAGTTTGGGGGTGTATTGAACTTAACTAAGTATTTTCTATCTCCCGTTACACCATGTCCCTTTAAATCCGAAACATCCTGTACATGAAACAAGATTTATTTAAATTTATTTTTAGTTTGGCGCAGAAACTAAGTACATCTTATAGTACATGTGTTTTCGTTCACGTATTGCTTACTGGTGTTATTTTGGGATGTGTTGGATATCAACTTCTTCAGGTAACTTATTATTTTGATTTCATAACACAACAAATAAATATTTTAGTTATTTTGATATTAGTAACATCCAATTATACATGTAGCCATTTCGTGTAACTAATTGTTTCTAATATGATAAGTGATAATACTGAAGTAGTTTTCCACGAAACAACAAAACACTGTACACTGCACTCGAAGCGCGTTTTGCCAACCAAGTTGGCATCATCTGGGGACGATTAAAACAGTTTTAATCATCTTCAGATGATGCCAACTTGGTTGGCGAAACGCGCGTCGAATGCACTATATGTGTTTTGATGTTTCGTGGAAAACTACGTCAGTGTTATCTTCACATCAAAGGTTCCTACCCACTCCAGGACATGAAACTGTATACCATCGTGATGAAGCAAATTTGCAACGTTAAACCTGATCATTTACATCACAAATATCTCTTCCTGCATGAATAAAAATTTACCTGTAAAAAAGTCAGTTGGTGGGACAACAAAAAAATCCGGATTAACAAGCTCTAGCAATTCCTTTAATATTTTTTATTTAAATGTGCCATGCCTTTGAAACAAACTAAATGAATTTAATATATTTCTAATGGAAAATAATTTTGACATTTTATGAATTAATGAACATTGGCTGAATGATGACGAGGCAAGTTTTGTAAATTTGGACGATTACATTTTAGTTTCAAGTTTTTGTAGGAAAACTACCATTCATGGTGGCGTTGCTATTTTCTGTCTGAGAATATATAAATGTACTCCCATCATACATATTGTTACATGTTTGCTATCCACACAAACACCTATACCCGTAGATTTGCTGATTGAAAGTTCCGGTAACACTTACTCACTACTTTATTAACTAATTAATAATTAACAATAGCTTAATGAATGTCTTAACTATAATCACAATTTAACACTTATAAGTCTTTATTTCTTCTTTACTCGTTCACGTTCAACTTAAGACTGAGTCTCGGTCCACCGTGCGTCTTATTTATACATCCATTCACACGATCTAGAACATTCCCGAATATTCCCGGCCGTTCTCGTACAATTCCAGTTTCATCTAACCAGTCTACACAGTCCAGCGGCGTAACACTGCCCCTTCTTAAGCCTGGACGTCCCGATCAGGCAATTCATTGTTCCCTGCATACTTGGCTGGTCTCTATATGCACCACCTTCATTTTGGATTTTGGACTTTGCTGAATTCGATATACAACATCGTTTAGTCTGGTGACGACAGTGTATGGCCCTTCCCAGGGTGGGTGAGGCTTCGGGGACCTGCCATTCTTTCGTTGTGGGTTATATAGCTAAACCAGATCTTCAGCCTGGAACCCTCCTGAAATCGCCTTAAGGTCATAACGAGCCTTCATGCGATCACTTTCTATGGCAATTCGGTCTCGTACCAGCTCATGAATGTTCCTTAGCCGTTCTTCAACTTCATCGGCGTAGTCATTTATGGAAAGTCGCTCCTCATCTGGTGTGCCAAACACCAAGTCACATGACAGTATAATCTCACGTCCAAACATAATGCGAGCCGGCGTCTGTTTTGTTGTTTCATGAATGGAAGCCCTGTATGCCATAAGGAAAAGAGGTAAGTGATGGTCCAAATTCTCTCTGTTTCTCAACTACTTTGGATAGGTGCTCCTCCATGGTTTTATTATATCTCTCCACCATTCTATTTGCTAAACTGTATTAAATATATTATTCTCATTCCTCTCACCAAAATTATTAATCAGTGCATTATAAATAACGTCTTCCCAAAAATGTTTAAACTATTTAAAGTGCAAATTATCGACCAATTTCCATTATACCCATTTTTGAAAAAACTTTCGAAGTGTTATTAAAAACCGCTGCCAATTACTTGGGGATCAGAACTTTCTCACCGTAGTAAAACTCGACGTGTGGTGGAGTTTATAATAAAAGTAATTTTTGATGTTTCAAAAAAGTCACATTTTGACGTTTCAGAAAAGTCATATTTTTTGACGTTTCAAACATTGGGACCGATTTTGCTCATCAACAAAATCAATCTCTTCCTTGACCTCTAGAATGTGTGTACCAAATTTAAAAGCTTTATCTCAAAAACTGTAGCTGCTATCGCGAACTAGACAGACAGACAGACACACAGACAGACAGTTTTTTCTGTCTGAAATTTTGTGTCATAATTCGTCGAGATTCGTCCAGAAATGCAATAAAAAATTTTTTCACGAATACGTAACTTCCTCACTTTGAGGGGTGAGGAAGTAAAAGACAGACAACGAATTATTTTGAAAAATATAAATTATTTACTAGCTGTCAACACGGTTTCGGGAAAATCTTGTCGACGACTTTGGCAATCAATTCTCTTTAGATGTAATAAATAAAGGCTTTGAAGAGAAAGAATTCGTACATGTTCAATTCTTGGACTTCAGCAAAGCTTTTGACTGTGTGTCGCACAATATATTTGAAAGAAAATTAAGCTTCTACAAATTTTCCGAAAATAGCGTAATTTGATCTCAATTTGTAACGTTTAATAATGATAATTCAGATTTGTTAAATATTAAATTTGGTGTTCCTCAAGGGTCTGTTCTGAGGCCAGTACTTTTCTTATTTATGTCAATGATTTGCCAAATAGTAATACATTAGTAAAATTCACCCTTTTTGCAGATGACACAACTTTGGCTCTCTCCCATGGGGATGCCAAGGTTTTGTTATCCGAGGCTCGCAACTCGCTATATACAGTTAAGGACTGGTTTTTAACCAATAAGTTAGTTCTGAATAAAGATAAAACTGAAACAATGATTTTCAGTTTTATCCACTCTCCGGATATGGATTCCTCTCATTGTATTAAATTTTTGGGCGTTACTTTAGACAATAAATTAACTTGGGATAAACACACAGAATTAATCTGCAAAAATGTATCACGTAACATTTTCTTGTTGCGCATTTTAGCAAATAGTGTATCACGGACAACAATATTAATTACATATCATGCATTGATTTAGACTTCGTTAACGTATGCTATCTTGGTATGGGGCCTTTCGGCACATACTCCAACCATTTTTTCAATTCAAAGAAAGGCTATACGGATCATTGCTGGATTGGTATACGGAAAGGATTGCAAAAACGCTTTTATCAATCTAAATATACTCACTTTGCCTTGTACATACATACTGCAATGTGCTACCGAAGGCCGTCCAGGAACTTGAACGCAATCGATATAAATTTGTACTTAAACGGTTTTTGCTAGAAAATGCATTCTACGATTTTAGCGAATTCTTATTAACTGACTTTTCCCATATAAAATTATGATCCCCTTTTTGTTTTCATTATATATGTTTAATGTTTTATTTACATTCCTGTTTGTCTTCATATAACAGTTCTTTACATTGTGTTTGTTTATATTTAATTTTTTTTTATTTTATCTATGACGACCTTTTATTTTTAGACTGATTTTATAATATTTTTATTATATTTTGTATGACTCTGACTTGTCAAAACACAATTGTGTATAATATGATCAATAACGATCTATCTATCTATTTAAATGGAAGATAAATATGTAACTTTTTGCTTTTTTTTATACTGATTTTATTGAGAGTAAAGTTTTGATTTTTGAATTAAATTATCTGTTAGTGTATCTTTCGTCAGTCAGAAATGGCTATCTCATATCAAACAACCTATGTTCTGTTCTGTTTACAACACAGGTCTCATTAACTCTAGTTTACAATTACTATCGTAAAGTATAAGCAATCTCTTGAAATCGGTTCAAATATGTTTTATTATGATTGAACAACTTCGTTAGTCGTTTACGACCAATTATAACTCGATATAACTTGGGTTATACAATCGAATAGGTCTATTACTAGAAATACTGACTGCTTTATAGATTTAATGATCCGAGTTGAGTCATTTTGGAGAATGGCAACCATTTTGCAGTTTTTTGCCAATTACGTTACTTAAGAAGCGAAAAGTTATTTCTTTGTCTAATCTAAAATCTTACTAAGAAAATTTTGCGTTGATAATGTATGCAGGTATATGTTTTACAAATATTTCACTTTTAGGGTCCACATATGATGACTATAGCAATATTTATTGGGTGGTTTTTATCAGTAATAATGGTTGCTTTTGGAGGACAGCATTTACTTGATGAGGTAGGTAGAACTGTTGGAAAATATAATTTCAAAATACGTTCAATCTAGGTTCAAGTTTTAGCTTTTAAATAACATTGCTTTAGATAAGCTTAATATAAAGTTACAACTGATTTTTCCTAGTTTATAATTATCTTTTCTACAATCCATGGATATTATTTACATATTTATTAACTTGCAGTGCTTATCAGTTGGGAACGAAATTTACAATACAGAGTGGTACAATCTAGAAGTGGACATACAAAAAGATCTTATCCTAGTTCTTATGAATTGTAAAAAACCTGTTTATCTGAAAGCAGGATCCTTTGGTTTTTTGTCGTATCAGATGATTCTGTCGGTAAGTCTAAATTATAATCAGACAGAATATGTAGTGTAGTAGAGTATTCATACTGCTGTCAATTTTTTTCAGATTCTGAAGACTTCTTATTCGATAGTTTCTTTAATGAAGGCAACTTCTGTTAATAACTAAGCCTTCTAAATTCTTTACTAAGCTGAGAATATTTCTAAATATGCCCATCCACACAAATGAAGATAAAATATTAAAACCGACATATTTAATACTTAATATGTTTATAGTATACTTAAATATGTATGTAATTTATTGTAATTAGTTATATTGTTACACTGAAGAAGAGCAAATAGACTCAGGAAACAATAATGGAATAAGTTTTTGCTAGCGACTGGTCTGCGAGGAAATTAATATACAATATCAGTATGCATACTCGTATTATGTGTGTTCAGTTGCACCATAAAATGTCTTACCTCTCCCGGCTAGTGCCCTGGTTTGAAATTGGTTTCCAGTGAGGGAATTGATGCTTCTAGTTGCATTGGTTACAATCTAACTATCGCTAGTTCAATATGGTTGTAGATTATTGCGAGAACTCATTTCATAGGTATAATTTGTTTCAGACAATCTAACAAATCAGTTTCGTCAAAGTATCAAAAAAGCGGAAATATACCTCCAGACCAAAGTATTGAAAATGAGTTTATGTGCATAAGGATCTTTCAAAGGGAATAAACAGTGACGCCTAATACTCTGCATTCATACGGTACAAAACCGTACCATTAGCAACATGGTAAATTAAGGTAAACTACGAGTGGTCTCCTGGCTGATCACGAAGTCCGAATGAATGCGATTAGAATCAGGGCGCCTGCCAAAGCACTGCGAGGAGCAGACAGTTATACAACAGAGTAGTAGATTTCATTATATCATTGACATTCGCGCTGCGCTCGCACCATCGTGCTGGCAACAGACGGGCAACTGCAAACTGGGCATACCGCTAGAAGTGTATCTAGAGGTTTGGTTCAATCTGTTTATATCTGAAGTACAGAAAAGTACAGAATCATGTGAATGATACATCATTTCTGAAAATGTATTTGAGATATACGATCGAAATTATAACCGACTGTGTCAAACGTAACGACTGTGTCAAATAACTACGTTATTAAGTATTTATAAAATCGGATTTTTTATTCTATTCAGACTGTTTCAGAAAACAAGTATAAAACTTAAATCTGTTTTCGCATATTGATTGTGCACTGAAATATACAACTTGTCTCCTATATAGGCTCATACAACAGAGGAGCAGATTTCATGATAGCATCGACATTCGCGCTGCTTTGCACCATCGTGCTGGCAACAGTCGGGCAACTGTATACTGGGCATACCGCTAGAAGTGTATCTAGAGGTTTGATTCAATCAGTTTATATCTACATATACATCATTTCTGGAAATGTATTTGAGATATACGATCGAAATTATAACCGACTGCCCATTTCGTAACGACTGTGTCAAATAACTACATTATTAAGTATTTATAAAATCGGATTTTTTATTCTATTCAGGCTGTTTCAGAAAGCAAGTAAAATAACTTAAATCTGTTTTCGCATATTGATTGTGCATTGAAATATACAACTTGTCTCTAATAGGCTCATTTAGCATTTTATTACATATTCTAAAAGTTAGCACTGTGTTTAGCATGTGTGCAAAAAAAATTATTTATGTATCAGCTTCATATGTAAAAATCGAGCTAATTAATGCTCCGTTGTTGAATGTGATGTTATCAGATACCCTACAGATGTTAGTTGGTGCCGATTGAGAGACGAAAGATGAGCACACAGTTGAACCGTTTATCAGTTTAATATAGTGTTCAGCGGCTAACTGTTTTTGTAATTTTGTTTACTATTTTGTTAATGGTAATACCTACTGTAAAATGGACAATAAAAGAAAACACTATAAATACTGTGTAATTCCTAGTTCCCGAGTGAAAAAAATTACATCCTCTCAGTGTTTCTTAAAATACGTTTTCCTTGTAAAGGTATTTATTTTCTAAAAAATTAAACATTAACATGAACAATAAATAAATATAATCAAGAACAATATAAACAAACATCATTGACTAGAATGAAAAATGTCATTCTATTTGTGGCAAAAAGGTATGTGTAGAGTCGATCCTTTAAGGTCCGTAAAGTGAGCTACGTTTTCCCGCGCTCTATGATGCAGCGCAATTAAGTTGAAAAATCCAAACTGTCGTTGTTGCATCTATTAAAAATTAATTGTTGCGTCGGTAGTAAGCGGCGTCAGCGCGCCGATATATGTTTTCTGTAAGACAATGTTTTCTGTAAAAATAAATGCAACAAAAGAACAAATTCAGTTTGGATTTTTCAACTTCAACAAGTGGAGCCCAAATTCAAACAAAAGAGCCTGTCAGGTATCTTAGGGTACATTTGGACAAACGTTTAACTATTTCGAACCATATTAATAAAACTGTTCGAAAGATTTACGCTTTGCCCAGAAGTGTATTTCCACTCATAGCAAAGTTGCACGTTCATGACTAATGGCTTCTTAGGGCTTGAAGAGAACACTGGCAGAGACGTAGATTAAGGGTGATATACTGCAGGAATTCTGACTGTATGGTGGTGGTGACTAATACTCCTGGACGCAGCCTCACGTCCTGAAATAGGCTTGGATGGGAGTATTAAAGAATAACAATAGATTGGTTGAATCTGACTTATTAAGAAAATAAAATTCTATTTATTCTATCTAATATCACCAATAATCGTTTCCAAATTCCTCGACCTTTCAAATGAACAAGAAAATCCGAAATTTGTATCGGTTCCATTCGATCTTCGATTCACCTGTGGTTTTGGTAAGATGTAGGTATGACAGTGGTTCATTCATCGGGAAACAAACTAAAACAACTTTTAGGCAATCCAAAAGACAAAACTGAAATAAAGGAAAAGTCGGGGATTTACGAAATTAGCTGTAAGGACTGTAACCAAAATATGTTGGACAGACTAGACGATCAATTCAAACTAGATTCAAAGAGCATATGACCCATCTCAAATATGGTAGAACAGATAAGTCTAGTGTAGCCCAACATGCGTTTGAGAACAACCATAAAATACATACTAGTACTTTAAGATTAATTAGGAATGTAACAAATACTAGACAGCTGGATGAATTTGAAAGCTTGGAAATCATAAAGTGTAAAAATAGTATGAATAGTGAGAGAGCGCCTATCCCAATTAACCCGCCTTATTGGTTAGTTTACGAAAAGAAGTTTTTTTAACGTTTTTACGATTTACGTGGAAAGTGGTCGGAACTCACATTTTCAGCGGCTGCAACAATTTTTGCAGGAATATCTTCGTCTGAATTCATCACTTTCTCAAAAGCAGCAGATACGAGACAGAACGCGTCAGTTTAGCAAAACAATTTGTTTTGCTTGATAGTCATGACAACCGTTTGAGCAGTACTTGATCTTTATTATTTTAAATAAAATCTGATAGGGTGCAAATTTAAAATTTTGAACAGACTTTAAGGGAAAAACTTCACAACTGTAGAAAAAATAGTATGTAACACACATGTGGCAAGCTTCATTGCAAAATTCGTATGATAGGAACACTCGCTGCGCTCGTGTTCCTACTTTCATACATCGTTTTGCAATGAATCCCTTGCCACACTTGTATTACAATGTACTATTTATACATAATGTTTAAATTTATTGTTTTTATTGATTAATAAGTCTGGCCAAGCGATGGTAGATTCAGGGTCGGGCGCAATACCAATGCCATCGCGCGCTTGTTTACGATGACGATGACACGATACACTTCAGTTGTTATCTGTCGGTCGATGCATAGAGTACTAATAAATATTAAATAATGTTGAGCGTAAAGAGTAGAAAACGACCGTACGCTGATAAAGTGAATAAATTTATCGGTGAATTTCCTGATTTATTCTATGATGGATGTAAAATAAATTGTAAGATCAAGACTTCATGTGCTGGAATAAATACGGCTGCAAAATTCATGTCAATAGTAACTAGCATAAAAATAAAAAAAATGGCGTGTCTTCTTTGGAACCTCAGTTTATGTTTGATTTACTGTTAATGCTGATTGCCTGTAATGTGCCCCTGCGCATATTGGATAAACCAGCATTTCGGGAGTTCTGGAATATATACAATCCCCAAGTGAATTTACCAAGTCGTTCATCATTACGTAGATATGTACCAAGTGTTCGTAAAGACATTGTAAATAGGATTAAATGCATTAAAAAATACACGGCTGTGGTTATGTGTTGACGAGACGACAAATTGTAAAAAAATCTATTTTAAATGTTACAGTACGTGCACTCGACCCTGTTAAACCAACATTTCCACTTTTACTAGCTAACAAAAGATTAACTGCGTGTACTGGCGAAACAATTACGCGGGTGGTGTTGGAGACTTTCGAAAAATGTGAATTGTCAACAAGTCAAGTGTTGATATTTGTGACCGACGACGGTGTTGAGACAATGCGTTTGGTGGGCCGTTTTCTTCAAAGAGACGATTGTAGGATTTTACATGTTCCGTGTAAAGTGCATGCGTTCCATCTTATAGCAGAAACGATTCGAAAATGTTTTTTAGAGGTAGATGCATTAATAGCAAATACAAAAAAAGTATTTCTCAAATCTCCTAAACGGCTTCGAGCATTTCACACACTGTGTCCTGGTATTCCGGAACCACCAGAGCCGATTCTTATACGTTGGGGAACGTGGTTGAAGGCAGCTTTTTTTATGCTGAATATTTTCAACAAATAAAAGCTGTGATACTACAGTTCAACCCTAACGAGGCTACAGCTATTAAGGAAAGCCAGACAAGCTTTCAAGATGTTTCCCTTGAAACAGATTTAAAAACTATTTATAACAATTATAGATTGCAAAATACTTCGTTGTCGTTAGTGGAATCGCTGCAAATAGTGGACGACGTAAATACACACCTACAGAGTATAAATGACGCAAAAAAGTAAGCCCGTTATTGAAAAATTCGAGAATGTATTACGGAAAGATCCTGATTTTACCAAATTAAGACAAATTTGTGATGGTGCATCTACAGCTGCGTTAAGTGAATTCACAGAGTGTTTTACTTATGCCTGTATTACTTCCGTAGATGTCGACCGGTCTTTTTCAAAATACGAACATATTTTTTTCACCACAGCGAACATCGCTTACTGAGACAACTGTAGAAACATATCTGATGCTACACAGTTATTATAGAAGTGCTCCAGTTTGTGATAACGACAACAGAGCTACTTCATAAATCTGCTTAAGAAGGTGAGTTTTGTACATATTTTTACCAGTATTAATAAAATTTATTTCCATTTATTTTATTTACTTATTTATTTTTTTATTATTAGTTATCACTTAGATATACAATGTACATGTGTGAACGTCATTTAACAGTTTATAATAATGTGCAGCACTAAGCTTACAAAATATAAGGAAATACATAAAAAAGAATTTAAAGCGAACGAAATAGTACAAAAACATACATCACAATAATATATAAAATATTTTTGTTTTTATTATTATACTTATTCAAGTATTATGATATGATGCATATCCAGTATTGTCTCTGTAGGATTAATGACCTTGGCCAGGCTTATTGATTAATGAAGGCCGTTAAAATGCGGCTTACTTGCCAAACCTATAGATAGCAAAATAACTAAACATTGTTGTGAGAATCATTTTAACGCAAGTTTTCTTGGATTTTAAATAAGAAAGTGATACTTTTAAATTATTTTTAGCTTGAAGACAAAGAAAATTACATGTATATGAGGTAATTTTTTTTTTCTCGGTTTCCCGATGCCGGTCAGTCCTCCCGTGGCCTCCGACGCCTCACGGGAGTGGCGCCGAGGCATCAACTACAGCCACTCCCCACATCCCGCAGGGTTAGTGACTGTAGATACCAGAATCGTGTGCCCTAAGCAGACGGAGATAACCCAGAATGACCGCCTTCTGCATTTGACCTGCCAGCCACTCGGCTGGTTTTTGGCAGGCCGGTATGATCTTCAGTTCCGAGAGCAGCGTAGGCTTTATCCCTCCGAGTACACCGATAATAAGGACGACCATTTTGACCGAGTAGCCTGGGTACAGCACTTGGAGCTCGTACCGGAGATCGCGATATTTGGTCCGTTTCTCCTCCTCCTTCAAGGTGATGTTTTTCTCCGCAGGTGCCGAGAACTCGATGACATACATCACCTTGAGTTGATGGTCGAGGAGGACTATGTCAGGCTTGTTGGCTTGGATTAGCCTGACAGTCGGGAACGAGTAGTTCCAGTAAATCCGGCATTTCTCGTTCTCGACAACGGACTCAATATCTCCGGGGACGTAAGACAGCACTGGTGTCTGGTCGACCCCGTACGAGTGCCTTAGATGGTAGTATAGCACTCGTAAGGCCGCGTTATGTCGGTGGATGTAGGCCAAAATCGCATATATGGGACATGGAGAAAGTAAATGCATGAGCGATTCCGGCGCCTGATGGCAGGTCCTGCAGTTGATATCAGGAACCTCTACACGCCACACGCGGCTACGGTAGACCAAGGCGTTGATAACACCATCTTGGCAGGCCATAATGAATCCCTCGGTCTCCGACTTAAGCCCTGCTGACCTTAGAAAGGCGAAGATCAGCCTGGTCGTAAACCCAGTGTTTCGATGTTATTATAGAAGACACCATGCTGGGGTTTACCGACGTGCTGCCGAAACAGATTTTCCTGTTCGGCAGCTCTAATTCGGGCTTTCAGACGATTTGGCTGAAGTTCGGTGACTGACTCAACATCAGCACCTCGCCGGCCTCCTCGCCTGATGTAAAATGCGAGACCGAGTTCATCTGCGGCTCTTTTTGCTGCGTTGAACAATCCTGCTCCCACTCCTACAGTTTCGTGATGTTTTACGAACCGCAAGAGGGGATCTGAGCTCCTGAGTATGTTACATGCCATACTCAGTACTACTCTGCCATGCGTACACTCCAGGCTCAAGAGTCCTCGGCCCCCCGTTGACGTGGGAGGTACACACGAGGAACGGACGATCTAGGATGAATACTTCTGTGAATATTCATCATCTTGCGGGTATCTCTGTCTAATTGACGCAGCTCATCTACCCTCCACTTTACTACTCCGAAGGAGTAGAGCAGAATCGGAACGGCAAGCATATTAGTTGCAGACACCTTGTTCTTCCCCGAAAGTTCGGAAGACCAAATCTTTCGGAGGCGGTGTCTGTACTTGCCGCGGAGAGAATCTTTTATTTGTGATACATCCTGGATGTGCCTTTGTTGCACACCCAGATATGTATAGTCTCTCCGGCATCCAGATGTCTTAGGATGCTTCCGTCTGCGAGCTGCGCGTCTTCAGGAAATTCGCCGCATCGTCCTCTCTTGAGGTGGACGACTGCACATTTGTCCAACCCGAACTCCATACCAATTGCCCGCGTATATTCTTCGACCACCCTAAGAGCGTTTTGTAGTTCGCGCTCTCCGGAGGCATAAAGTTTAAGGTCATCCATATAAAATAGATGGGTGACCTTATGTCTCCGGTCGCTGGGTGGCCCACATTGATATCCGCGGGTTTGGCGGAGCCCAACAGACAACGGCAGCAGTGAGATGCAGAAGAGGAGAGGACTCAGGGAGTCACCCTGGAAAACTCCTCTCCTAAATGCCACCTGCCCTGTCGTGATCCGCTGTGCACCTGATGTTATGGTGAAGCGGGTCTTCCAGAACGGCAGCAGCTGTTCTATGCATCTCACTAGTGGTAAATTATTATTATTATTATTATTATTAATGAAAAATGTGACAATTAAATTACCTTACAATTTTCCAGACAATCTTTGATTGTCTGAAAAACTGAAAACGGTTGCATAGTGTTATTATTAATAAGACAAAGGCAAAACGGTATTAGCTTTCATTTTTGGCAAATTTGAAGAAATTACTTTTATATAATTAATATCAGAGAATTGCCGATATCGCCAAGTTTCTGCATATACTATACTACCAATAAGTAGATGCGGATGCAAACGATCACAAAAAAATCGCCATTCACCAATTCATATATTTCATTTACGCTAAATTGAGAATGGAATGCAGAAATTACATTCTTTCCACGGGTTTTCTTTCCCCGACCAGACAATATATCTTACTGTCTCTTAAAATGGCAATGCCAATCAATTTGAAAATGAAGCCACCCTGTATACTAAATTACGTGCAATTGAGGGTAGAAAATATTGGAAATTATGACATGTAAACAATTTAAAATTTTACCGTGACGAAGCTGTTCCATGGCTGTCAATCAAGTTGAAAGCGAATAAAGAGGCAGGTAAAATTAATACCGATATTTACAAAAAAATAAATAAAGCAGTTTGTGGGCAACTGAATTTTTATTGAAACGACAATTATTAGTAATTAGTTAAAATGAAATGCATTTGTATAACACATGGTTCAAAATAATTATATGTTTTGGTTTGTGTATAGAATAATTACATGATGAATATTTTGATACAATAAATTAAGGCATTCATTCAGTATCTCAGGAACACTTTGAGGTAGAACGATGAGACTTGGTACACGATTTAGTATTAATAAAGGGTTATTATTATATAGTATTGGCCAAGACGAATTTCAACAAAAGCGTGCGAAACTAGAAGAGGGTTTTTGTCTTGTATTTTTGATCCTCTACACGGAAAAAAATCTAAACTATTTTTAAGACTACTATTCTTAAATTAAGACATTATTGTACTCACATATCAGTAAAAATAGATATTTTTCCATCATGGAAAACGTTATTCTTAAAAGTCATTATCTTAGTCTCCTTCTTTTAATGATAACTAATTATTAACTTTAGAATAATAGTTCTACTTCAGCTAAGAGGAAGTTTCGAACAAGATTCAATACTAACTTATACTTAATCTAAGATTTCATTTATTTAGTTCAAAAGTAGAGATTATTGCGATCTGTTACATTTAACATTTAATGTAAGAAATGTGTCATTTCGTTCAACAACTGTATTATTTAAACAAACTGATGAATTACTTGAATCTATAAATATTTGATATTGGCTGAAATCTTTTCTTTCTTGATTTAATATTGCGATCTATTAAATTTACCACTTAATGTAAGTTATTAAATATGATTTGAACGAAACAACTACTCAGCGGGCAAATACCCCGACCTGCATTGGATTACACCTTCAAATCATGATAGATCGGTAGCCAATATCATTTGTCAATTCCTAACCAGACATAGACCGGTTTCGAACTTATTAGTTCTCCTCAGTATGCCATAGGTTATGGAACAGACAAATGATAGTGGCCAACCTGCTAGTCATATACTGACTAAGGTAAATTGAGTAGTGGTGAGAGGTATGTGAAACTTCTCACATGGTGCAAATGCTACTATCCGACCGACATCATAGATGTCTGTGGCGGATAGCGACTTGCGAAGCAAGTACCGAGAGCTGCGACTTCTAGCCCAAGTGGACTAAACTACTGTTATTAAATATGTAAGGATAAATTTCATTTCGTTCAACAATTGTTTATTTAAATAAAACTGTTTTCCTTTTCTTTTTTGGAACTTACTACCACATGAATAATTCTTCGTTATCTAAAAAATATAGTCAGTTACCAGTATGTTACTGAAAAAATAAACCTCTGCGCTTGTGACTTTACATTAAAAGATTAGTCAGAGGATGTTTTCTGAAACGTTAAAGAATTATATTTTTTTTGTCTCATATTAGTTGTCTGACTAATCTTTTAATGTAGTCACAAGCGCAGAGGTTTATTTTTCCAGTAACATACTGGGTAACTAACTATATTTTTTAGATAACGAAGAATTATTCATGTGGTAGTAACTTCCAAAAAAGAAAGGGAAAAAGTTTTAATTAAATAATACAATTATTGAACGAAATGAAATTTATCCTTACATTAAGTGGTAAATTTAATAGATCGCAATATTAAATAAAGAAAGAAAATGTATCAGTCAACATCAAATATTTATTGATTCAAGTAATTCATCAGTTTTGTTTAAATAATACAGTTGTTGAACGAAATGACACATTTCTTACTTTAAGTGTTAAATGTAACAGATCGCAATAATTTCTACTTTTGAACTGAATAAATGAAATCTTAGATTAAGTATAAGTTAGTATTGAATATTGTTCGAAACCCTCCTCTTAGCTGAAGTAGAACCATTATTCTAAAGTTAAAAATTAGTTATCATTAAAAGAAGGAGACTAAGATAATGACTTTTAAGAATAACGTTTTCCTTGATGAAAAAATATCTATTCTTGAGGATATATAAGTATATGTCTTAAAAATAGTTTAGATTTTTTCCATGTGAATTGGCGTGGAAATTGTTTTTGATAAATATAATTCACCACAGCAAGATTTTTACGACTTTGTCAGGCATCTGTCATACATACCTGTCAAAAATAGTCATTTGCCTATGTGAACATGTGGTCTTGAATTGTTGTATTCATCATTCCGTACATAATCTTTCTTGATAAATGTCGTTAAATCAAAATTAAATCTGTCATTTTGACTGCGTCTTCTCGGATCTTGCTACTGATTTTTTCATATACCGCTCCGTTAGTTATTGTGCCATAAGTAGACGAATCGAAGGACATAAAAATTTTTTGATGTGAATTTTACAAATCCAAGAATGACGAATGATTTGATAAACCGAAATATGTGCTTTGATGAAAATTGTAATACCCACCGTATTTTTCTATTTTAAGTATTAAGCATCATTACCCATCTCATAAAAAATAATATTCTGCGCATTGCTTGAGAATATAATTTCATAACTCAAGTTGAATAATTATTTATAAAAAAAATAGTTTTAACTTATTTAAAAATTCGAAACCTCAGTGTAAACTAGTGTATTTGGGCATTAACACCTACTCCAAGATAATTTCATAAAACAATTATAAAACCACGACACGTCCTAAATCCTCTATTACACTCAATATCCCTAACTTGGACTTCACAGCTATGTTTTATTGAAGATTTGATAAGTCAGTTATAAACCAATAAAGACTAAAAGACTATTTAGTTTTGATATAACTTCTTGAAGACTTTTTTAAAACTTTGTATAAGACAAAACTATCTCTATGTGCACTTGGCACATAATAAATCTGGCATAAATCACTAGTTTATGAGATGGCCACTATAAAGCATTGATAAAACCTAAATAAGTCTAGAAGGTATTTAAATTGTTACTGTTGCTTTATTTTTCATACAATTTCGACTTCTAAGGTATATGTCCAACGTCGCAGCCTCTACTGCTTCGGTAATTTCTGGTGGGATACACGAAAATAAATGTTCATCCTCTTCCATTTCTAATTCAATTAAAAAGCACAAAATACGTCGACAAAAGGATTGTAAAACGATTCTTGCCATAAATAGCTATTTGTGTATAAGAGCGCAAAGTGATATATTGTCGCTCTGAGCGAGAAGTTTGACGCGCGACGAGAGGCTATCTCGCGATAGCGGCAATGTCACTTTACGCTCGAATGACACACGGGATTTTTTTACAACCGGTGTTTTTATAAAAATGTTTGGTAAAAATTAATGATTATTGATAACCACAAATTTGAGAGTTCAGATTTCAAAACGTGAGCATCAATTTGCGCTACACATGTTTTTGTAGAAATGTTTGTTAAAATGGTATTTACTGCAAAATAAAATAAAAAATTGCTTTAGTACCTATTAATTATTTATTTAAATACTGTCATCTTACGATTTATATCTATGTATAAGTAAGGAAGTTATATATTCGTGAAAAAATTGTGAAAATTTTTATTGCATTTCTGGACGAATCTAGACCAATTATGACGAACACAAAATTTCAGACAAAAAAAAATTTCTGTCTGTGTGTGTCTGTCTGTCTGGTACGCGATAGCAGCTACAGTTTTTGAGGTAAAGCTTTCAAATTTGGTACACACATTCTAGAGGTCAAGGAAGAGATTGAGTTCGTTGATAAGCAAAATCGGTTCTTAAAATTTGAAATGTAAAAAAAAATATTAGTGACATTTTTGAAACGTCAATGAAATGTCAAATTTTATTGACATTTCAAATTTTAAAATATTAGTGACATTTCACCAATGTGACTTTTTTTGAAACGTCAAAAGTTACTTTATAAACTCCGCCACAGTTTTTTGAAACGTCAAAATATGACTTTTTGAAACGTCAAAAAAATGCGACTTTTTTGAAACGTCAAAAATTTTTTTATTATAAACTCCACCACACGTCTAGTTTTACTACGGTGAGGAATTTCTGATCCCCAAATAATTGGCAGCGGTATGGAATGTCAAAATTTAACAACTTGACAATTCTTATGGAACATTTGCAAGAAAGCCGACATATATTTATGTATTATAAAGACTGGTCATACATAAAATTTTGTATGCACCTCGGGCACAACAGCCGTTATGGCCCTTATCGTCTAATTTTCACGCCACGGGCCATAAACGCCTCTTTATGCCCGTGCAAAAAACTTAATATCATCGTTAAATTAAAACGAACATAATCTTAAGTATAAAAAATTAAACTTGACTACTTTAACGCATATAAAACATGAAGAATATATCGTCGTTTTTCACTTTTAACTTTAAAGTTATTAGTATAAGTAAATGAACAAAATTAAAGAAAAAAAACAAAAAATGCCCATTTCTTTACTCAATTCGTATTATTTTCAGACTTTTATTCATCTTCATCTACATCGATATTAATATCACTTAAAATATTTAATATAACATTCAAATTGTCCATCATAGCATTAATTTTCTGTTCATGCCCTGCAATAAGTTTCTTATAAAGTGTCTTTTGTCCTTCCTTAGATCTTTTCTCAGCATCTGATTCTAGTAAAATTTTTGTTACTTCTTCCATTTTTAACAAAGTTGCGTCATCCACCAAATTAATTTTCGATCCTTCATTATTAGTCATATAAAACATATCCTTTTCTTCACTGTCTCTTCTAAATAAGTTTACAATGGTTTTCTTAATTAAATTTTCATCTATATCGGTAATCTCTGCTTTTCCTCGTCTTCTCCCCTTGATCAGGTTTCTCACAATACATCTACCAACAAAACACATTCCACTCATTCTGTTTGAAGGCAATGTTAAACATTTCGCATATCTGTGTTCATCTTCTTTTGGGTACACATGTTTGTGGCTGGATACATCATTATCTCCTCCTCTCATTCTAATATTCAGCCATTTAATTTTAGCCAATTCAAGATAGTACCTGTACTGTTCTTTAATGTAATCTACAACGTTATACTCTTCGTGTTTAGAATAAAATGTTCGGGCTTCGCTATAGCAAATTGTTATGACAGTTATATACAATGTGTATATAGCTAATGTTAAAATCATAAAAACCGAGTAATACATGTGATCTAAGGTACTCTTCACAACTTCCAAATGAAAATGCTTATGCAAATTTAAGGAGAGTATAACTAGTGTTATTACAGTATCTGGAATGTTTTTAAAATCGTCAGACTGGGTACCAAATAAGAGAATTCCAGAGAATGCGTGCGCCAAGATAACCACTATCTGGCATAGAAATAAACAAAATAAAGGTGGTGCTGATAATAATAAAGTTTTTTCAGCAATTTTGATAAGCAATAAGAATCTTAACAATTTCCAAAGGCGCAATGTTGCTAAAAATACTAAGACGGCGGCGAGAATCGTCAAAGTAGCTTCAGCGTATAAAAGGTGAAAATAATTAACAAATTCGTTGTGCTTTGCCCCTTCTATTTGCTGTAAAAAATCTTTTACTAGTTGTGATCGTTTTGTGTACAGAAATAAGCATGCGAGGCTCATAAAAATAATTGCTATATCTACGAGGTTCCAAGCATCTTTAAAGACAAGCTTCTTTTTCTTAAATAGTCTATAAATCAATTTCATCGTTAAAATAAATACCATGATTACAAACGAAATGAAAATAATCCAAATAATCATTCCAGTGTCTTCTTTGACAGATAGTAGTCTTGCTGTATGAACCTACAAAATAAATGTTTGGTTTTTTTATTAAAAATTATTGTATTATAATCTTTTTCTACAAACACCATTAAAAACTAAATTTTTAATACGGCATACTTGAATTAAAAATGTAATATTATATAAACTCGCGTTAAGAATGATCACATGATTTACTTTTAACACTAGTGCAAACAGTAAAATGACAAGTTGTTTGTCATAATGACATTTATATATTTATTAACAAAAAATTACAAGTTATTTAGAAATATTTATATTAATTGTACAATTGGAACAATTAGTAATATTTATCCCTTGTGAGGAACCTACTTCACAAGAAGAAATTGTTGAAGTTGAACTTGAAGCAGTGGAGGAAATACTATTAATATGCTCTATTTCTGCATTGTTAGAAGAAGGGCAATTATTTGGAAGAATGTGACAAGCAATCCTCTTTTTGTTTTCTAACGAATCTTCCAAGTACCCTTCTGCAACACTTGAACTTTTCCATCCTCTATGTCTTTTTATTGTACATAAATTTGCACCAGAGTCTGCTAACAAGCTGGCGGATGTCCGACGGAAACAATGTCCGGTGTAAAGTTCACTATTTGGTAGTTTCAAAAATCTTGCAATATCTGTAGGCATCTTTCCAAAAATATTTATTCCAACAGGTTGAATCGTATATTTGTTACTAGTGTATTTAATAAAAAGACGTTGGTGGTTGACATGAGCTGGACGTAATGCTAAGTACTTATGATATAAGTCAATATAAGTCTCAGTAATAACAGTAAAGGTTCTTGAAACTCTAGTCTTGCTATCTGGAATGTTTACCACTAGTGTATTTCCTAAATCCTCAATATTGTTTAAACTCATTTGACAAAGTTCTTCACGGCGACACGCGCCTAGTATATGCATTACAGCAGCTACTTTAAACATCAAATACTTGTCATCTGGCGCCTCTGCAATAAACATCAATATTTTGGCGTGTAAAATTTTTTGATTTTTTTGGACGATATCCTTCTCCTTTGCGGTTCAAAAATGTGATGAGTTTATAAAACTTACTTATATCTTGATTGTTCTTGACATTTAACATAGCCTTTATCATTGAAAAATGTGCCCAAAGCGTCGAAGACTTCAAAATTTTAGAATTTTGCTCGAAATAGGCCAACATTACATTTTCACTGTACTTGCCTGCAACATTGTTCCGATCGCACCATTCCACAAAGCGTTTGTACGATAATTCATATTGTTGTTTGAATTTTGTTGGCACCAAATCTAAAGTTGCCCTTGTAGCTGCTTCTTCAATTTCTTGAGGAATCGATTCGCTTCCTTCTGGACTATAATTAATATTGGAACTCATCATATTGCAATAGTTTTTCACATTTGACAAGCATGTGTCAAACAACGGGCAAACTTGATTTATTTATTTCATAAATCCTACAAACTACTAGAATTATGAGGTAACCATTAAAAGGACTTGAAATCTTTTTAAAGAAACTTTATTGTTCTTTTAATGGTGTTTGTAGAAAAAACATTGTATGATACACGTGTTAAAAATGACTTTATTTTGTTCGTGGAGTTGCTCCACTCGCTTACGCTCGTTTCGCAAACTTCTCCACTCACAAAATAAAAAGTCATTTTTAACACTTGTACCATAAATAACTATTACGTTAAATTTGCTTCCTATGTAACCTGTGGCACTTATCTCCATGGTAATGCGAACTGAGTTAAAAAAGGTTGGTGTTAGGACTGTAGACTAAGAATTCTATACAAATACATCTAGACAATTGATCAATCCATCTGTTTCTCAGGAGGTAATGTAAATTTATAAGCGAGTTTTTCATTGTCCGTCCTAGAGTAGCCACATAGCCGCCACCTGGATAGGTGCCAAATATTCCTGGACATGTCAAGAAAGATAAAAAATAGGTTATTGTTTGCAAAATAAATTTCGGGTGGTGATTTGAAATGGCATAAAATTATAAAACTAAGTAAAAATCCCTGCATCTAAAATTGTAAGTGAAAATGTGACAATAGACGCAAAAAATCAGTACATGTGGATTTATGTTGACGAAGTCATGGATTTTAAAGGACACAAATCATTAATAACGTTATGCTATTCAGAATACACCTCCACTGTTAATATGTATCAAACGGGTGTTTCAAACCAATTCGTGATTATTTGAGAAAGTAGTGGTAAATGCTTTATGTAATATTAGTGTTAAAGGTGAAAATGTTTTACTGCTTGTATCAGCGGCAGCAACATGTACACTGTGTCCCAGGATAGATGCAACAAGAGGTGTAATGGACATACAATTTTTTAATTTTGGAATGGTACTTCGGGAATCAGTCCATTTATTAAAAAAAAGATGCAGTTCCAACAAAGTAAATCCATATTTCTAAAATTTAATAAGGAGGCACAAATTGCATTCTAAACAACTTTTTTTTTATTGCATTTTTTTCTCATTTTGAAGAATAAAGGTAGTTTATATTAGTGACAATTTTTATAAATTAACTGCTTATAAAATACCCGTAAACATCCATCAACTCATTTTGTATCTTAGTTTTACATCAAGCAGGAAATGTTGATTCGCTATAACACATTACATACATGGGACACCAATACACATCAACTTAATTACACTAAGTGGCATTGTTGTCTTAACATACTGAGTTTCTTTTTTGACACTCATAAGTGTATTATTTCATTTTATTGGATTGTATCGTAAGAAACATAAATTACCCTCATAAGCTAAAGTTCCAGCTTGCAAAGCTTTCGTGTAATCCCATATATGATCTAACCTAGCAAATTTGTCTGAAAAGGTGTCGTTCATCCATGCCTCACTAAAGTCTTCATACTCAGGACTGCTTGAGTACTCCGGATTGCATTCTTCTGTGCGCATAATTATTGGAATACTACAAGAATTTCCACGTATTCGATGCTGTCTTAAGCGGGCGACACCCACGTATTTATTTGCGTTGTCTATCGTCATGCCAGGGTTTCTACTAATATATGTCCCATACCACTGGAGAGACTGCATTGAGAAAATAAGAGTGCTGTTTAAGTATTCTTGAAACCTAGAAATTAATATGTTGCCAAATTGTAAGTCAGATTTTTTAGGCCAATCCAAAATTTTTTTGAGATCCACAAATTTTGTAAAGGCCGGACCATCAACTCATTGTGTGGGAAAAATAATTAGTAGACCTAGGTAGTTTGCACCTCATCCCAGAGACGGATTTTTTCCAAAAAACGTGTTATGTAATAGTAATAAATTAAATTGTAATGTTTGACAGTGTACATACACATTAATTAAATTAATTAACTAGCTTCTGCATCTAAAACCGGCATCGATGCGCGGTTGTCAACCGCCGAGAATTATATTTGCACCGATGGGCGGCCGAGAATTAATTATGTATGTATGTAGTGTTGAAGGACGATTATCGGATGCATCCCTAGGCGACTGTCTGCTTGTATGACCTTCTATTTAGTTTACATCCTTGCTCTAAGCAGTTTTAATTTGTTCAGTTCGAAAATACTCTAGTTAGCGATCTGTTGTGTATACGGAGCGTATAATGATATTTTTTATTTATTCAGTATTTTCTATTTAAGGTAGTGCGTTAGTGGACGTAAAAAATGACAAGGCAGTCCGCGTGTTCAAAAAGAGTAGTGTTTTGTGTGTTGTTATATATAGTGTGGCAGTCCAGTCCAGTCATTAGTAAATTCGCTGTGTCATCGAAAAAAACACCAAACGTTGATTGGTAGAGACAATGTTGATTAAGACCCTAAAATCTGCGTGTATACAAAAATTCACCTTTTTTACAATTAATGCGATAAAGTCATATCTTATAGTTTCCTACCAGCTGGCCTAACTCCTATCCTATAGGTATTACCATGCATTTTTTGAATTTGAAAATCCGATTATAATTAATTTGTCTGGAAACTCACTCATAAAATTATTTAATGCTAAATTAATTTTGTTTGTATATTAGATTGATATTTACCCGTTCCTTGTTCTAATATCCTTTACATGGATACTTCTAGAATGAATCCCCCCAAAAAGTTCTTGAATTTCTGTCTTACTAACAACAGTCATTGGATCCTTGTCTTTTAAAATCACCAAGTAAAGTAATGTTACATAGATTGTAATCATTATTATATCTTTCACTATGTCAAAGAGCTTTTCTCTTATTGTGGCCCAATACTTTTGTTCCTGTAGTAATTTAAACATGAATTATTTTGTCTTTTGTTTGAGATTATTTTTACCTTCATCCTGGTAGCATCCATTGGTACATATAAATGCTTTAGGAAAGGTCTTAATGCACTTTTACCAAAGTTTTTGTACAGCATAGATCTTTGTTGTTCAAGAAAGACGAAAAGTGACTTAATACGTTGGGAAATATATTGTATCTACGATGACGATAATATAAGTTGTGTTAGAATAATAAGAAATTTTATTACATATCTTTTTTATACGGTAGGCTCAACGACCATCTTATCTCTGGTAGACTTAATTGATAAATAAGTAGGAAACATAAAAGGACATGGCACTGGATACATGGAATTCTATCTGGACCTACCGATTTTTTTTATTTTTGGATATGTTATTCTACTGCTCAAGAGAAGCGACTTTTAAGGATATTTTTGTATGTGTATACCTGGTAGCCCACATAATGCACCTCAAAGTCTAGACAGTTGTAATATTAAGAACGCTCTTTCTCCTACAATATGCAAAATTTTTCCTCAAATGAAGATTGTGTTGAATGAAGCCTCTATTTTTTATAGTGTCCAAAGGTATCTTTAGACTTCTTAAATCTTTAATCATATAATGATGTCTATTAAAAGGAATGGTTTTGATATTTTTACCAGTGGCGTACAGGGGTGCACTTAACATATTTGAAATTATTGCGTAAAATGATAAAATCTCTGCATTGGCCTGTGAAAAGAATGTTTTGTTGGTATACTGTTTTTTACCAGTGGTGTACATGGGGTGTACATATTCTGGCTAGGCAGAAAAAATGTTAAAGTAAATAAACATCACAAAACCACAATAAATAAGAAGATACGATTGCGAAGAATTAAACAACATAAAACCTCCCAAGTAACAACTCTAAGATACTTTTGATTTATTTAGGTTTTAAAAGTGCTTTAACATGTTCAATAAAATGATAGTGGTTTTAAAATTACCTTAAGATAAACTAAAAAGTTCTTAAAGACCACTGATTCTTATGCAAAGGATTTAATGCACTCTTTAAATTAAAATAAAAAAACTGTTTGCTCCTAATGCCCTATTGATCTTATACTAGTTATATAATACTCTTGACATTGGCTATTTTAAAACTAATTTGCCTTTTTAAAGAATTAAATAGCAAGTTGGTTTTAAAGCAATCCATTTTGGAACAAATGGTTTTAATGTAATTTTATGGAGTATCCTTGATGTAGTCATTAAAACCCATTAAGAAAACTATTTTATCTTAATCCTATATGCTCAATGAAATTCCACATTAAATCCTAAAACATAGTTTTTACTTTTTAAAGAGTAAATTAAGAATATTTTAAAGTTCAAAGGTTTTAATTTAGTCAATTTGATTAAAAGAAATGCCTGTTGGATTTTTGATGACTTTATTAAAACTAATTCTACCCCCCTCCATAATCGGAGAAAACACGCCATCTGCTCAATAAACTGATTGCTGATTTAGTGAACCAGTGCAGTCCGTGTACCTACTTTATGCATGAATGAAAACTAGAAGACATATTTAAAATGGAAAATATTAGTGACAAGTATTTTAAATTAAAACGAAATCACTAAATCCAGCAATCACAAAACAGGCACAATTTTAAGGTTAGGATTTCATACGCGCGCCAGATCCCTTTAAATCAATAAGGCCACGAGTTTGAATATATTAAAGCAACTCAGTTTTAAAAGGAACAGTAAATAAATGTCTGGGAGAGTAATTGTACCTAAAGTGGTAAATGAAACGCTATTTTAAGTCTTGTAAGATTTAAAATGTTCTATTAACCTGCAATCAGTTTTTATCTAGACCACGCCATTTTTTATATAAGATACAGACCCACCATGATGAATATTTTCAATAGCCAAAGAAAAAAATATTATTGAAATATATGCGCTTTACATCCTCTTAAATAACTGAAGGACGGTGTGTCCAAACATGCAATTTAATAAAAAAAATGCATTTGGATGTTTAGATGCAAAATAAAAATTGACGATATTTTAAAAAAAATTTTTAGATTATAAAAAAAAACATTATATTGGTGGCACTCGAGTTATGTAGAAGTATTTTATTATATTTTGTCAGAAAAGTGCCATCCGTTGGTAATTTTTCCAGAATAGTTTGCATTTGAATATTATTTTTGATCAGTTTTATATGCGTTACGTTTAAAATATTACCACTCTGCCCCATTAGAGACTTGCCGTTGTTTTAACTATTTCACGCATAAAGTTGTTCGACTTTAAAATAAAATAAAACCCTTTTAGGATTAATTATAATAATTCTCAAGGCAATTTAGTCTGCTGCAATTTTATTTTAAATGCAAAACGTTTTAATACATAAATTTAAGGTTGCCTTGAAGAACTCTTTAAGAATATGAAATTAAAACTAAATGGTTTTTAATATAATTTTAAAATTTAGTCTTCAAGACCCTTTTAGGATGGGCCCTTTTTGGCTAGAAGCTGCTTTATGGTGATCCTAAGCTTGTCTTGAAGATCATTTGGTTTTATTCGAAGTTTTATTGTATAATTTTAAAGCGACCTTGGAGATCTTAATAAGAGCATTAGTGTTACCTGGGCTAACTAGATGCCAAATAAAAATATGAAAATTAAACTTAGAGGGGGCAAAGTATAACAGTTTGAAAGGTTTATTTCAGTAGTGCTTAGCTGTTATTGTAAAACTATTAATTAAAATAGGTCTTAAACTTAAAAAGCTTTCATTTTAGGTTAACCCTAATATAAGGTCTCTTTATATGGGTTTTTAAATATTTTAAGGTTTCATGAAATACCCATAATACGCAAACTATCTTACACATCAATACATTTAAATCGTGGATCAAAACAGATGTTTCAACATTTTACACAATTATTTCAAATACGTGCACCCCACGTACGCCACTGAAAAAAATATATTAAAAAAACAATATACCGTCACAACATTCAAATCACAGGCTAACATGAGATTTTATCATTTTATGCAATAATTTCAAATCCCGTACGACATTGGTAAATAATATCATAAACATTTTTTTAAATAATTAGAAATTAATATGTGCGTTAGACTTAAAGAATATAAATATATAATCCTTTGGATACCATAAAAAAATAGATATGTATTTTTCATTTTATAAATACTATTAAAGCACCTAGAGGAAGTTTTAAAGTTTCGTTTATCACTGTCAACACAATCTCTTTTGCGGAAAAACTTTGCATATTGTAGGAGAAATAGCATTCTTAAGATTACAGGGTATCTAAAATTTGAATTGTTTTTCACCAGGTATTCACACACAAAAAATGTCCTTATTAAAAGTTGCGCCTTTTGAGCAGTGGAATAACATATCGAAACATTAAAAAAATCGGTAGGTCCATAGGATTCCATGTATTCAGTCATGTCTTTTAAGAGAACTCTTTGAAATGCTTCGATCTCTTCAAATGATAGAGAAATTTTAAAATTCGTATCGATTTCATACGAACCACGGTTTACCTGTGGTCTCAGTAGAATTGACGCGTTCTTTGTAAAAACACTATTTGTTACTAAATATAAATTTTTCCGGAAAATATGAAAGTTAATAACTTCCAGAGAAAAAAAGTAATTATAATATTTTTATAAAACATATGGTGCTTTGCAAACATTTTTTTTTATTAAAAAAGAAAGTATCCACTATGGGATGAAAAAAGAGTTTTATTTATAAGTACGTAAGTATGGATTATAAAAAAGAAATACTATAATTAAGATTTTGTCTCATTGATCATCACTAATGCCATTATCTATAGTTATTCTATCACCGTGAGTTCTGCTACATTTTTCTCCATTTCTTCCATAATTCTTATGGTATCCTCTAATTGAGAATTTGTCAAATCGTCCCATAACATTTCCATCGTTACGGTGTTAGGACAACAAATAAACTAATGTTTCTTGCAAAAGACCCATATGCCATTTGCAAGAAACCGCTTTGACATTTGGCGTATATTACAGACTACTTGGATTTTAGCGGAATTATTTTATTTGCTCCATATACGCAGTTTAAGGCAATATTGACTCATGGGGTTTTTACAAAGGATGCCTCAATTTTTAAAAACAAGAGTGTGACATTGAAAAATAAAGTGTACCTTATAGATGATCCAAAACACATTAAACAAATGAAAGGCCAGAAATTTATGAAATAAGTTATAAGAACTGTAATCAAAAACAAATTGGGCAAACGAGTAGATTAATTCATACTAGGTTTAAAGAGCATACGGCTCATCCCAAATGTGGAAGACTAGATAAGTCGTGTGGTCCAACATGCGTTTAAGAACGACCATATGGTAAATTTGAAATTAATAGGGGAATGTAACAAATAATAGACAGCTGAATGCATTTGAAAGTTTTGATATACTACATTTAACAACAGAGGACTTATTCCAACAAGTTTAGGTATAAACAGAAAGGTTAGATATAAATAGATAGCGTTATTAGTATAAATTTAGTTTGAATCATCTTCAGATGGTGTCAATTTGGTTGGCGAAACGCACGGAGAGTGTAGTGTCGACTGTTTTGATGTTTGTGGAAAAAATATCAATGTTATTGTCGTTACATCAAAGGTTCTAACTCAATTCAGAATTATTTTAAGTATGTATAGTTTTATCTCATTTGTTACCCTTGTTTGGTTTGTCGTCGTGAAGTTGTTAATAGCCTTCATAATATTTTCCATTAGAAAAACGTAGACCAGAAGGCTGACTATAGTTGAGGTTAACCACATTAAACCAGTTATATACGGTACCCAAAATCCAAAAATAATTAATAGAGTCATAGACAACACTATATTAAAAACTAGTACACACCTGAAAAAAATTATATAAAATAAAATATTATTATTTGGTCATTTAAAACAATAAATGTTGGATTAGTGAAATGAAAACAATATGCATTAGGGTTTGTTGGTTTTTAAAAACAGGGTTTAAAAACCGTTTTTTTTTATAAATTTGTAAAATTCAGAAACCGGTTTTTAATTTTAAAAACTGGTTTTAGATACTAGAATTAATATGTAAAAATTAATTAATTATTTAATTAAAAACGTTAAAATTTTTACTTGAAATCGACTCTGGCACAAGCATATTTTAGTAAAAGTTTAAAACGTATGACAAAAAACAAAAAGTTATATTTTTACACTAGTTAATTTTAAGGGGAAACGTCACATTATATTTTCCTTATAACTCGTGAACGACTGGTGATATCTAAATTCTGTAAACATTTCATTGGTTCCTTATTAAGGGCTACTCAGCGGTAGGAGTGTGTACGCCATACCTAATGCCCTTCTGGATCCTAAATTTTTGTTTGCAGATAGAATGACCATTTCTCAAATACTGCTTAATAAAAATATTTTAACCTTATACCTTATACAAAACACAAAGCGTCGAGTATATTTGTTGACCTAGATATAACAAATGCAAAGTTTCAGTACTTTAAAAAGTGTTTAGATGAGTGTATAACAATTTTATTTCATTTATTCATTTTAAAATCTTAATACGTAAACTAGTTTTATCGGAAAACGATTTTGTACGGATTTTAGTTATTTTTTATTTATTTGTTTTTATATAGGTAGAATTCATTTTACTGTTATATTTTTGTACTTCCAAAAATGTTAAATAAACTGAAAAATTCGCAGAAGGTATTTTCTTCGTAAACTATTTTAAATAGAATAATTTTTGCTTGTATGTTTCACATATATTAAGTTCTCCTCATCTGCAATACATCTTGGACTTTCTATGATTTATTTGTTACTGTAATTTAGTTCAATTGTATTTATGTTTATTACGTACATACATATTAATTATTATAATTATTTTTTTCTGATTTGACCCAGCGCTGGACAGTCATCCCGTGGCTTCAAAACTTCACGGGAGTCGTGGTAAATCAGTTATATCTATTCCCCATATTCCGTAAGGTTAATAGCTGTCAATTCCACAATCATGTGCTCTAAGTAGACCGTGAAAACCTGGAAAGGTCGCCTTCTGCAATTGGCCTGCCAGCAATATTACTATTATTATTGTTACTATTAATCATCAATGTCATTCTTGACAATACCGGAAGTGGTGTGCAATAAAAACCTTGGGGTTCTTTTAATATAGCAATTATATATTAATTTACAAATAATAATAAATACTAAGGTCCCATCTTTTTACCTCCCATTAAATATATTTGATAAATAAGTTCCATGGAAACAGTTATTGATATAATTGTATCCAAGGAAACAATATACTGAATAAATTTATTAGAAGATTGAAAGATCTGCCTTAAAAATAATATTTAAATTAGGTACCAAAGTTGTAATCCTCTCACTTTATTTAACTGACGATTAAATAAAATTGCCACACATACTTCTTGATAATTGATAAATTTGTATCATACAAAGAGAAGTGATTAAGATTTAACTTGCGATTCCCCACTAGTAAAAGACTTTAACCAAACGCATGGAAATCCTTCTCGAAACCGTCTCGTATACAATTCGCAGACCGGTTTCTGGTTATTGCCTTCATCAGAGTGAAGTAGGTATACACAATGTCAACAAGGAAGATCTTAGGGTCTCTCTGTGAAAGTAGAGTACTAATGATTTAATAGCAACTCCATCTACCAGTCTCATTCGCAGTGTAATAAATTGTAAAATTCTTAAATTAAGTGAGAGGATTACGTCTTTGTTACCTTATTTAGGTATTATTTTTAGTATTTATTACTATTTGCAAATTAATTTTACCATCTTTGTTGAAATACTTTGGTATTTTAAATTTTATTATACCATTATTAGTAACTGTGCATTATATGACATAAAATTGTTTAAGGAAACATATTGATATACTGTTTTAATAGTGTAAGGGAAGTGGAGTTCCAACAGTTGACCGTGCTCCTGGAATTCGATTGGTCAATTCAAACGACTGTTTTACAGAAGGGGAGGACGTTAATGTGATTTACCAGTATTGAAACGAACCACTACTATACTCACCAACATAATAAATTAATATCAAATGGAAAACTTTTCGTATCTCTGTGAACACCAACGGATGTTCTAGAATGCCTAAAATATTCTGTGTTAAATATAAAATTAATGGTACCTTGACATGTGTAGATATTTACCTAAAAAACCAAACGATAGGTAAATGAATAGCAAAAGTTGAAACAAGACAGATGGCCGTTATTAGTATGCCATAAATATCCAGTCCATATTCGTTAGTATAAGCTAGGCTGTCACTATTTTGCAGTTTTGGGCAACCATATAAAAACAATCCAATAGTGTATGTTGTCACAAATATTGACAAAATTATTGTCAGTCTCTTAATTCTCGAAAACGTTTTGCTCTTATACCTAAAAAATTGTTAATACATTTCGTCCGTAATGTATAAATTGGAAAAAAAACTAAGAAATCGCTCGAACAAGTCAATTTATAAATACATTTCTCAATTTTTCATGTTTTCCAACATTTTTGTAAAAATTATAACGTTATCGACAATTTTTTAAAATAGCAACCCCTTATTGTTCCATTTGAAAGAGCACATTTTTTACATACATACCAGAAATTAAAATGTTTTTTTTTGGGAAAAATAAAAATTTTACATGCCTATGTAAATTTATGTTAAATGCAATAAAACTGAGAAGAGTCGTTTTGAAATGTCTAAAAAAATGGTATTTTTTTTCAAATATGTAAGTACAATGTTCTTATAATGCAGATGTTTAAAAATGATGAAGTTAGCTCAAGATGCTTAAAAAAACCTCTAACGTATTCAAAAAAGGGCTAAAATAGCATGTTTTAACTGCTCGAACAGCTCGAATATGCCTGTAAAAAATCAGAACTGTTCGAGCAGTTGCAGCTTTTGTTTTCGTAAACAGCTCGAACTCGTATAGCTCAAACAGGCCTTTTATTTTTATAATAATATACTCATTGGTTAGGCTTGTACAAATATTCAATAGCCACACACTCATATCCACAAGTTATGTCCATTTTATCTTTATAATAACAAACACTTCTATTGGTCAGATACACACTCTTAGCTCCACCCTCTTATTTATTCTCTTAGATCTAAGCTTATGGTATAGGTCAAAACATCTTAGTTCTTCCTCCCCGATTCGAACACGTAGGTCTTAGATGCTAGGACCGCCCAGAAGGTCATTGATGATAATGAAGACTGGACGTTGGTAGTCAATAAGCCAGAATCGGCACTATATTACTACTGAAGTTTTCAAAGAGAGAAGATCCTAATATCTCGCATAACGATATTATTTTTCAAAACGACGGACAGTGGTCTCTCACACTATGCAGTCCATGTTCGTAGTTACCAAATTCCGTAGTAATTCAGTGGCATCAGGCGTGAGTCAGCGTATGTGTAAATAACCGACATTATTTACATCATTTTTTGATTACAGCGAACTTATTTGGTCGCGGTAGTTAATAAGACCATTGTAAATGTTACGTAGTGTTTAGAAAAGTGGTTATCTTTCAACGTCCCTGAAAGACGACAAAGGCTCAGAGAACACTATATTTCCTTCCGAGAAACACCTCTTTCTTTGTGTAAACAGATTTGTGTGCAGCGGAAATGATCGAATCAACAACCACGGAGGTGATATTTGCAAACTTAAAAAAAAAGTTGTAAATTACCAACTGAAAGATGTTTCTCTCTGAGACACCGATTAATATTATATAATTTTGCATACCCTGGATTTTTCTCATGATACATAAGTAGACTTGCAAATTTGGAAGACTTAGAGAGAATTCGGCAGGAAATTCATCAGGTAAGCTCTGATGTCGCTGCTAATAATCAAAGGAAGTTTGTTAATCGATTACAATATTATCAGGATACAAAAATGAACATATTTTAACATTAAAAACGTGATTTTTTATGCGTTGTTCTCTTACTCTACTATATTCCACATATGGGGCCCTTGAAAAGCAGTTGAAACATTTCTAAGAAACTTTTTCTTTGGTACATTGGCTGCTTGATCTCTTGGACGTACTGTATAAATTGTTTCTTCATTTAACAGCACTCCAAACCATTTATTGACATCAAACACCCAATATTTGTTCTCTTGTAAATCAAATACTTCTAGTTCCGTACAATACCTAAAATCAAGTTTAACTGTTTAACACGTTCTCTCTGTGTGGTTAATGCCCATGCTCCCTCTACGTAGTTAAAACCATTTGGCAGCAATATTGTGGAACTACACGAAATAATAATAGAGAAAGATTTATCTGGTACGCACAGACACACAATACATTATGGACGGCAAATACTATTTAACACTGTTGTATTTGCTATAGCTACAACATGCTACTTATACACGACAAAATCATTAACATGGTCATACCGTCAATACTTAGGTTTACCTCAAAGGTGTGAAGAGATCAGAAAATCTGTTCTGAAGGACGAGTTCTTTTGAATAATGCTAAACTCAATGCTTGATCCGAAATATAAATCACATATTATACAGGAATGTAGCAAAATATGGTGTAAAAAATTGATCTCATGAGGATTCTAATTTTATCAAATTACGTAAAAAAACCCAAATTTAAATATTAGAAGGAACATAATATGAAGAAAGCTGGCGAACACGCCGGCTGATGTTGCGATATGAGGAAACAGCATGCAAACGTGAATATTTTAACTCCCCAAACTTCCTCACATTCTCGATCTTCATCTTGGTTTTTAATATTTGGTGGCTGAAAAGTTTGTATTGTATTTGAAGTTCTACATAATCACAGATCACATGTATTTGATTATCCAGCCATTGCATTCGACATGCGGACTAACCTTCCATAAAAATATCTTTCCAAATACTACATCGTTGCGGTCATTATTAACGTATGCCATAATATTTAATTACCATTTTGGTTTATAACCTATAGAATCAAACCAAAGATCTATTTCATTAATGTCACCCAGATGCAATTCTGTCGCCATAAAGAACCAATCTTCCTGATTTTTTTTGCAGCAATTTCTTTCCAGGATCGGGGTAATTTAGCACATGCTCCTAGAAACATAAACTCATTATCATAACGTTTTATATACAGGGTGGACCACCGAGGGTAGTGGCGACAAGCCATATATCACTTCTTATTGGTCAGCGCCATGTTTAGTCAAATGACTAATTTGAGAGGAGTTAAACATTTATATGGTTTAATAGTATTATTTTTAATTTTCGTAAAATGTTTTTTATACTATTCTGACTGCTTCTTATTTTTGTAATGTAATTATAGAGGGTGTCCCGGTTTTAAACCGACAAACTATAGAAAATATGATTTTCAGAAAAAAGTGCCGAACCTATATCCGCAGAAGCTATAACCAATATACATGATGTTAAAGTTTAATTTATTTTAAGGTTTTCCACACCACTGACTTTTTTCAATTAAGTAGCTGCCATTAACTTGGTGAAAGATAAATAAAAAAATAAGGCACCTAGACTTTGTTATTCTTTTAGCTTTTTTCGAATAAAACATTTTGTTTATCAGGAATTTCCCTCGGGAGTTTTTTGCTCCAAATCTAATAAACTTATGAAGTTTTTACAAGAGTACTTTTATGTAAAATTGATTACACGCAAAGAAAACGCGTTAACTATTTTACTACCACGTTGTTTGATGAAAATTGTAGTTGCCTTCATCAAATTTTATAATTCATGGTCACATAACACATATAAGAAAACTATAAACATTTGCATTAAAATTGTTGTAGTTGTAAACAATTAATAGTATTTGACTTTTTGCTCTCTTACGATGGTAAAGAAGTAACCATTTACTTACATCGCCGATATCTTATAAACTATTAGGTTTAGACAGGGGACAGCAGAAACCAAAATTATCCAGAAAGGTTACGATTACCTACTTCATCAGCTGAACTCGAGAGTCGAGGTTATGTTACTTGATTTGAGTGATGATCGAATATCATTCGAATTCTTTCTCAGTAATCGAAATGTTTCGAATAGTATTTCAATAATCGAATGACTGATCATTTTTCATTCGAATGATCCCATCATTAATTATGATAACTTAATTTTTCACTGATTTATATGGGAAATGTTGCTACAAAAAATTCACAATATATCTTACAATATTATATTCGAATAGACAACAAAAACCTGAACATGCTTCAAACATAAAATTGTAAATGATATTATAATTTAGTAGCATCTTCTACAATACTTTACTGACTATAACCACACTTTATAGTACAAATTTGAACATCGAAATTGAACCAGTCACTCTTTTGCAAATTTGCAGTTTCTACTGTTTTATTAACTTTACATACTCCATATTTCACTAGCACAAAACATACACCACTAACAAGATGAAATTGAAGACTGAAAGTGGGAACGCAAATCAAGTCAAGAATATACAGAGCCCTCGCTGGATTTCGCGCTCACAGAAATACCCGAAGCCCGCTTATTTTTTTTTAAGTTTATTGATGTTTAGTGACTGAATATTTAACGTTAGGAAACTGTTAACAAAATACAAAATGTTTGAACACTTACTATTTTAATAAAAAGTCATGTGCACTCTTTAATTGCTACAAAAATGTTAATGTTCGTGATAAGAAAACTGGTGACTATTAAGAAATCAAATGTTAATACAAGTGTTCACTTTATATTGGGGCTATTTAATTACTTATTAGGCATTATTTGCTTGGTGTCAGAATTCCAATTTTAACTGTTACAAGTATTACGTAACATTTCTTAATAACAAATTAGATACTAATCCTAATTAAAAATGTATCAGATTCACTGTTTACTTGGAACGTTTTTCTCAGTGTAGGAACTTTTTTCTCAAAATCATATTTTCTAATAATGGTTACAGTTTGTCGGTTAAAATTGGGACATCCTGTATAAACGGCACACAACCATCATTCGACTAAAATGGCTGGCTGTTGTCACCACTTTGTTTATCTAATCGCTGCAGTAATGAATCATACTCTGTATGATGCTTTATAACAATTATATACTTGATATATGTCCGTGCTCTAATCATTATATAGAACATTATGCTAATTTTAGACCTTAAAGACTAATTTGCAAATTAATTAATTAAACACCACAGATAATATAATCCTCTGTATTTCTAAAGGTCCCGTGCAAGTGAGGGGCTATACATTTAGAGACAACGGGCTTACATCCAATATCCGAGTACGTTAGGATTAATTTCTGCTTTAGAAAAAATCCCAGCTCCGCGACCAGAGGGTGACTACTTACTTTACTTTCAGATTTATTTCCATACAGTTTAACAACGACGTTGGAAGTAGTTCCAGCATTCATTTTATTACCAGTTTTCACGATCAGCAAATAACCATATCGGTAATGACTTGCTACGTCACCCAAAAAATATATGTTCTCCTCTACAAGCTAGTCAATAACAAAAAATAAAAAATATTTTTTTTTAGTTTTTATGGGATGAAAGTATCTTTTTTATAGAAAACAACTTTTTTAAACAACCGAGGTTTCAATACGTTTATTGTATCATCTTCGGGGCCATTAAAATTGAGTTTCCCGTGTTAAAAGTTATACAATAATTTTTTGCAGGTGTATCACAGAATAGCGGATTTGATGTTTAAATACATACATATATAAAATTAACTTGACGCACGTCTTTGTATTTGGCGAGCTAATGCTATTATTTATTATAATAGCATTAGTACTATTTATTATAATAGCATTAGTTCGCCAAATACAAAGACGTGCTTCCAGTTAATTTTACATATGTATTTAAACATCAAATCCGCTATCTATGATATACCTGCAATTAATGAATGTATACCGTTTAACACGGGAAATTCAATTTGAATGACCGTGAAGATGATACAACAAACGTATCGAAACGTCGGTTTTTTTAAAAGTTGTTCTCTATATAAAAAAGACGTTTATCCTATAAAAACTATATATATATATATATATATATATATATATATATATATATATATATATATATATATATATATATATATATATATATATATATATATATATATATATATATATATATATATATATATATATATATATATAAATATATATATTCTGGCCCTTAGTATTAAAACGGCCAATCTCCATTGTTGTCGCTATTGAGATATAACCATCAGTAAATTGCCCCCGTTAAATACTGTAAGGCTTATCATCAAAGTAGTTTAGAATTAAAATGGCCAAAGTAAACATAGAACCCACCCAAAATTACTGATTCTTTACTAAAAAAGGCCAATGTCCATAAAGCGTGGATTATGCCCATATTAACGAAATTTGTATCGACAGAGTAAATGTAGATTGGCCCTTATTAAAATATAACCTCACTTTATTTTTAATTTATATTTTTATATGTTAGAAATATAAAATTAAAATATAAAATGTTATATTTTATATTTTAAAATATAACTGGAAGAAGATTAAAACTAAGTCTTCTTTAAATTTGTAAATTTAAATTTATTTAAACATTAAAAATACAAAAAATTAATGCACTTGTGTATCATAATCCTAAAATTAACTAGAAAAAGTACTTATACATGTACAAAATTAACTTTCACTGGTATACCTCAAGAACACACATTAAACATTACAGCCAACATTGATAAACGTCTAATGAAAAAACACGATCACTTAATAGAACTTTTTACCGTATGTCAGTAATTACAATGAGCCATTTTGTCAAAATCTTAAACGTTCATCTGATCTTAATCCTGAAGATTTTCCTGCCTTAGAAGAAGAACTTTAAATTTTTTTTGGTTAAGTGTCTCTGAAATGTTTGGGAACGTTTTCATTTTGTTAGATTAATGCAGTTCATTTGTCTTCAAAATTTAAAATATGTTTTATTTAATATTCACGCATTTTTTTATGAGACGTTTATCAATGCAATGGAGGTTGCCAAAAAGCTTGAACTACCATTCAGGTTCAGTACATGTTCTCAGTATTAGTAATGCCCCTTGACCGAAAAATGTGTCAATAATTTTTATCTAACGATGTGGATCTGATACTATATTACAGAAGAGAAAACGTATGACTTTTTTATTTCCGTTACCAAAATCAATCACCGATGACCAGAGATACGCTTATCAATGCTTATGTAAACACTGCAGTCCTAACCTGGAAATTTACCGTCAAATGGTTACTTCGTCATGGGGCAGGGACCTTTAACATGCTCACATCGCAGAAATAAGGAATACCCATAGTTTTACGTTCCTTTCGACGACGCGAGCAGGTTGTCTCAATTTGGTTCGGTTGGGATGTGAACACAGGTAGTTTGGACGGGAGGATATGTCACTCTCCGTTACACTATCGAGCCGATAATTATGTCGTTATCATACCAAAGGTTCCAGTATTCTTTAGAAGTATTTTTTGAAGTATCATTTTAATACTAACCTCTCCCTTAAGATTTAAAGAAAGACAGCTTAAAATTACACAGTACAGGAAAAATATTACTGCAACTGAAATAAATATTATTAAACTGGCTTGCATTTCCAATTCGTGTTCCTCGTACAATGTTTCTTCCATTTTAACTTTATTGTTTGTAATTCTTCCTGATAATACAGATGACTGGTAACATTCACAATCAATGCGTTTTATATTTGAAGTTTTCGCTGACTAAAATATGATTATTTATTATAAACTATTTATTAATCGAATCATTAATTCTTCATACACCACAAGAAAATTTCCAATCTCTAATTGAAGGCATCCAACGGTAACAAGACAATGTATAAACACTAAATTTGTATATCATACTACTATTTCCCTGAAAAAGTGATTTATTATTAAAATTGATACAATCTTCATTCCATCACCGTGAATAATATCAATTATATGAACTAAAAATAGGACTGGGTCCAATATAGAACCCTGTGGAACACCATATTGTATGATACTTTCTGCAGATTGAACTTTAATAACACTATTATTTTGGTGTTCTATTTCCATGTATATATTACGATCCGTCAAGTACGATTTAAACCACTGCAGTAATATCAAAGTTATTCGAATAAAATAGTATGGTCCACACAGTTAAAAGCCTTTGACTGATCACAAAATATATCGCGAGTCGCTTTTTTCTCAAATGTCTCAAGATATTTCTTTAATTATTAAAAATTCATGTTATTTAAGTAGAAATTATTTTAATTTTTTGTTGTTAAATTACTCTAAATAGTTTATAACACAATTTATCCGAATTTTGCTTAAAATTTAAAAGTTCTATGATTTGACCATTATGATCCGACACTTCAATTTCTATATCAGACTTATAATCATTTTTAGTATTAGGCATGATATTACGGACAGTGGTAGATGAAATGTTAAATATTTTACTAGGTTTATTGCTAGAAATTTTGCGGCCAAATTTATTTAATATGTAGAAAAACGAGTTTAAAGTTAGCGGTGGAACTAGCATAAATTTATAGGTGGGCCGCTGGGTGGATCACAAGTATTTCCATTGGACCAATAAACAACAAATAATGAATTCCCCCTTTCTTCAGCTACAAGGGGCGGCAAAATTGCAATACATTTTTCTTGACTAGCAGGTAGGCACCAAGGTGGGTTATACATTTTTGGATGGGTCCTGGCCCTCCCAGACCCACCGTTAGTTCCAGCATTGCTATGATTTTTATAATTCAGATTAAAATCTCCACATAAAATTTGTGTAACTTCTATAAAAATTCACAGATTTCGCAATTCTTGCAACCATCGGAGTGCATTGAAAATGAATTAAGGAAATTTGGAAGTATAGAAAGATTGCAAATGTACAATTTTTTTAAAACTTTTTTCAAACCCTGAACAATCGTAATTTGCTTTTATAAGAACTTAAAATTGTAAGCAGATATTTACTATCTTGTTTTATTAATTTAAATTAACTAAAATGTTAACAAGTCAATAAAAAAATATACATTATTTTTGTGATATTTATTGATTACACAAAAAGGAAATACAAAGCAATAAAATAAAGTGTATTACAAGCAAACTAAGTAATGTAATAAAAATTAGAATCGGCATACATAATAAAATAGTAATGTAATACAAAATAATGGGAGAATATATAGGTCTAGGTAATAGGTAAGTATTTTTTATCTACCAGTTAGAGGTATCAAATTTCGAAGTGGAGGATGCTGTTATATTGTCATCATCATCTAAAGATGAATCAGAATCATTTTTGTTTCCTTTATCATAATGAATTTCGGAACCCATGATTTTGAAGTAAAACCCGGAGTTGTGAGCGCCACCAATTGTACTTTAGCAAAAAGCATAGACTCCAAAACCATGTCCAATGAGAATTCACTTTTAGTGATTTTGCACCCTTTAACAGAAACCAAAAGCATCGTATGTAAATGGGAAGGATTTATTAATTCTTTCCATTTTGTTTTCACAGCGGAAGTTCTGGACTCTACTTTAGCTAATGATACATTAATTTTACTCGGTTGAGTAGGAGTATCAATTATGCGGAAACCCAAGAGGGATGGTACTGTATTGCCATCAATAATTTTAGTTCCAGTTAAAATTTTCATACGTAAAGCATTCAAAGCTGCTGGAATATCCTGTATATTGAACCGATCAATGGCAGCACGAAAATCTGTATTCGAAGCCAGCAAATTTAAATCATAAACAAATTGATCAATGAAACCACGCATTAATAAACGACTATCTTCGTTCCACCAGTGATCAGCAGTTGGAACTAATAATGAGACTCGATGTTTTGGCAGTAATGCCTTAATATCATGAATAACGGTTCGGCTCATATAATCATCAGAATGGGTTATAAAGTACGCATTGGTAACCAAAAATAAAGTAGGTGAAGCGACCCTCAATTAATGCACGCTCATCATCATCCAACATATCTCCATTCCCAATTTTTGTCAATATATGAGAAAAAATTTTATCTGTCTGACAACTTCGGTAAGGGCATAATATTCTACACCTTGCCACAACATTCGATCTTGTAGCATATTTGATGGTCTAGTGTACACAGGTTTAGCATTGACAGGTGATAATTGTCTTAGATCTCCACAAAAGATAACGTGAAAATCACCAAAAAACTTGAGTTGGATCTGGACCAATACAACGTAAACGTTCAGCAACTCGATTTAACATATCAGCACTCATCATACTAACTTCGTCAATAATAACAGTACTAACTTCTGAAAAGTCACATCGCATAGTTTGTAAAGCATCAGCTCGCAAAGGTAACCTCTTCTTACTATTAATTCCAATATTGAAAGCTGTATGAACTGTGGTTCCATCAATATTCACTGCTGCCTTACCAGTTATCGCACAAGCTAATCAATTTTTTCGAACCCGCAAAATAGCGCAAATGTCGTATTTGCATAAAAGGCAAACGGGGAGATACTAATCTTTGAGATATTGGACATAATTCGGGCAGATCTGAAGGAATTTTATGATATACGAAACCATTTATTGTGGCTAAAGTAGGAATTGTTCGACGTCAAACAAATGTTAAACAATTTGAACATATTAGAAACGTATCATGTATATAATATCCAATAATATGTAAATATTCAGCTACAGCAGATTTCTTTGTAACGTTTGACAATCTACTTCGCCACCAAATACGATCGCAGACATGACAATATTCGTCTAAGCTATCCGAAAAGAAATGTTTAGTCATATAACTTTTAAGTGTTTCCTCAGCCATTAATCTTCGTCTTTTTTCACGATACTTAGAAATTCGACTTAATGAGGAACTAGCAGATCGTTTCCTTACATTTGTGGAAGCCGTACTCGTAAAAGATTAAACCAAATCCTCTCCTTGTGGCATCCCTTTATCACTGTTATTATCCAAAATACCTTCTACACGCTCTTCTTCTATATGTTGATCGGCTGTATTATTTTCCTTTTCTAATGCGGTACTTTTATGCGTTGGAATCCTTACGCAGTCATTTCTTAACATATTTTTCTTTTTTTGCACGATATCTTCGACACCTTTCTGCATTTTTAGATATTACCTGAGAAGTATTGGGCTTTGAAATTTTTACACAGTCGCCTTTTAACATAGTTTTCTTTTTTTCACGATACCGTCGACACTTTTCCGCATTTTTAGATATTAAGTGAGAAGTACCTGGAGCCTTATCACATTCCACTGATGAAGTTATATTTATTTCAGACTCCATTATCTGAAAATAATAATATTATATGTAATTCAGACTCCATTATCTGAAAATAATACATTTTACAACTTGTTAAACCCACTGCGCATCCATTATTCCCAAGGAAAGCTACTGCGCATCCATGGTACTAGGGAAACCTACTGCGCTTCCATAGTACTCGAAAAAACCTACTGTTCATATATTATTCCCACGGAAAGCTACTGCGCATTCATAGTATTCGAGAATACCTACTGCGCATCTATGGTATTCGGGAATACATACTGCGCATCCATAGTATTCGGGAATACCTACTGCGCATTCATAGGACTCGGAAAGACCTACTGCGCGGCCATAGTATTCGGAATTACCTACTGCGCATCCATAGCATTCGGGAATACCTACTGCGCATCCATTGTACTCGAGAATACCTACTGCGCATCCATAGCATTCGGGAATATCTACTGCACATCCATTGTATTCGAGAATACCTACTGCGCATCTATGGTATCCGGGAATACATACTGCGCATCCATAGTATTCGGAAATATAATATATGTATTTCAGACTCCATTATCTGAAAATAATACATTTTACACCTTGTTAAACCCACTGCGACTCCATTATTCCCAAGGAAAGCTACTGCGCATCCATGGAACTAGGAAAACCTACTGCGCTTCCATAGTACTCGAAAAAACCTACTGTTCATATATTATTCCCAAGAAAAGCTACTGCGCATTCATAGTATTCGAGAATACCTACTGCCCATCTATGGTATTCGGGAATACATACTGCGCATTCTTAGTATTCGGGAATACCTACTGCGCAATCATAGGACTCGGAAAAACCTACTGCGCGTCCATAGTATTCGGAATTACCTACTGCGCATCCATAACATTCGGGAATACCTACTGCGCATCCATTGTACTCGAGAATACCTACTGCGCATCCATAGCATTCGGGAATACCTACTGCGCATCCATTGTATTCGAGAATACCTACTGCGCATCTATGGTATCCCGGAATACATACTGCGCATCCATAGTTTTCGGAAATACCTACTGCGGATCCAGAGTATTCGGAAATATCTACTGCGTATCGATGGTATTCGAGAATACCTACCGCGCATCCATTTTTCCCAGGGAAAACTACTGCGCTACACTTTTACTCGGGAATACTTACTGCGTATCTATTTTTTCTAGGAAAAGCTATTACACATCATACTCGAGCGCATCCATCCATTGTACCCAAGTAAAAACCACTCAGAATTAATCTTTCATACTAAATAAAAATCGATATCGAAATCTTCTAATTTGTTAACTGTATATAATTTAGGTATAAACAAGTAACAGTAAAATGCAACAAGTTACGAACTTACCATTTTCAGAAGACTTTGCCACCTTGTATCTTACGTTCACAACTTACACCAAAATATCGAAACCGCTGCCTTTTACATTATGCGTGCTCAGACTAATATAATAATATGAATATGTATTAAATGCCATGCCTGCCTATGTTACACTACGCATCCGCTCTACTCTCGGTCCCCCACTAACTCACCAAACCATGTCGGTGTCGTGTCGCTCATATCGTTACACTTTTCATCGAAAAACATACCCATATATGTACGAGAACCTCTGCGATCCTATAAGCATTTTCAATGCTAAAATTTGTTATTTCTAACATTAGCTCCCATATTAAATTCATAACATTGTTTTCATTACCTTCAGGAATAAGGTTTATTTTTATTTAACAACTTTTAATTCATTGTTTTTTATTGCTGTATGCTCGAAATATTTCTCAAAGAGAGTAATATGTAAGTTTGACATTTTTAAAAATATAAATTTGCTATAAGCAGAGATCAGAACGCCACCGTATGTAATATTAGAATATACGCTACAGTTATCCTTTCAAGATTAACTAAAAGCTAAAGAACCCTTCCGTAGTTATTGAAAAATAGGCCTCTGTAGCTATATTTACTTATACAGAAAGTGTATTCGTGTCTGTATACCAAATATGGTTCTATTCTCTTTTCATTTCCTTCATTTTGTTCTACGAAAAGCTATTCGGCAAACGTTAAGAAGCAATCTCTGTTACCGCTTTTTTTACATGACTAAGAAAGGCAGCGAAATTGTTGTGAACAACTATCTATAATATTATAAAGTACTTACCATTTTTAAATTAGGCAACACGCCTAGGTAATACCAACTACTGTAAGGATGATAGTCTGAACGAAATATTGTATTATTTTCTTTCGTAATTTGTATGGCAATTTCTTGAAACTCTGTGAAAGTTGGTTTATAGAAATCTGTAAGTGCAACCTAAATTAAAGTTTTTAGGTAAGATGTAAGTTGTAGAGGATGTCTTTCAAAATATGGATAATTATTTCAGTTGCTTCAATATAAATATTAACTTTTTTAAGGTTGCACTTTGTGCAGTAAATTATTATCGATTAGGTCTCAACGCTAATTAGTTAAAATTAATATCATTGGTTTGGTTTTTACTAAATGTATCATACTCCTTCACAACATCTGCTTATAGTTGAGGTGCTACACGATAGAAATCGTTAAAAAATAAATATAGTTTAAAAAAACTAAAAAAACACGCTTTTAAAGTACATCAAACTAAAAAGTGAAAAATAATTATTAATATAAACTGAAAACAATAATGAACGAAAAATACTAGTATTATTGTGAAAAAAGCGTGGGTTGCTCGATATACGAAAAATATGGCACACAGCGCCCCACGCTTTTTTCACAATAATACTAGTATTTTTCGTTCATTATTGTTTTCAGTTTATAGTAATAATTATTTTTCACTTTTTAGTTTGATGTGCTTTAAAAGCGTGTTTTTTAGTTTTTTTAAACTGTATTTATTTTTCACTTTTTAGTTTGATGTGCTATGAAAGCGTGTTTTGTAGTTTTTTTAAACTATATTTATATTGCTTATTGATGCTGATATTATAATATATTACGATCCAACAGATATTTCTGAAAAAAAAAAAATTATTTCAGCCATGGGATTTGAACTCACGCCCGAGGAGCCCGTCGTTTCGCGTCGACTAAGACTTGCCCGCTCTGCCAACGACCGAGCTGAAAATCACGGAATATACTTACAATATTAAGCCTCTTGCACTCACGCAGAGGATACGTGAGGAAAGGACTGGCGATCCTGATCAGGATAATGATATAAACTTATCAAATTATTGTATTGTTACCGGTTCTTCGTAAGTGTACAAAGTTTCAATTAAATCTGTCCGTTTAAAGTGGATCAAAATCGAGTCCAAAGAGTCGGTTACAAACAAACAAACAAACAAACAAGCAAGCAAGCAAACATACAGGTGAAGCTAATAAAAGCGTGTTAAAAACTGCAAATTTTGATAAGAATATCACAATTGGTGAGAATGTAATTTATGGTTATACAATGAAAATAAGACGATGGGCATCGCCCAAAGCGATGAGAATCCAAGATGATGGCTACAATTGAAAATGGCTACACGTTTTAAAAATTTTGTTACAACCTTTTTTACACATCATACAACAGAGTGTTTGGTATCGATTTATATGTATTTGAGGTCAAGGATTTCAGAGGAACTCAATATATCCTCTTTCTAACAAAAAATGTGTATTTATGAATGCCTAAATCATGCAAAATATTACAAAATTTAAGCAGAATCATACGCTGACCCTATATAATTTTTTACATTCGTTCTTAGAGTTGCACAATAGTGTGCAAGACAAGCCAATACTTCTGTAGCCACACCTGTCGATACAGAATTCTCACATACATTTGATTAGCGTTTTACATGAATAATCCCCATTAGATTGGAGATGGTATACATATTGTGTGTTTGTTTGCTTTTCCCCAAATGTGTCCAGCTAGGAATGTACTACGTAATACATGTTGTGGTAACGCACTCGTTGTCGGTGGCGGACGATTTTTGGTCATGAACAATTCTTGTCTTGCATCATTAATACTTGTATTGTTACTGGTTGATACTACTGCAATACTATTTATCTCTCAAGAACGTCTACAATTTCCGTAGGAATGGATATTTGCGGTAATGATATGAACAAAAATGCAGTAGTAGCTTCTTTAAAGAGCATATGTGTTTTCCAAGTTGATTTTTTTGGCTTTTCTGTAGAACTAGAATTGCTATCACAACCTGTGAAAGCATGCCTTTTCCTTTCCAATTGCTACAGCTACAGCAAAAACCGGAATAAATCGGTAATTTTTCCCTGTTCCAAATGCAGTCTAAGCTGTATCCAGTCCTTTTGTTGACAAGGTAAAGAAGTAGGCAATTACTAAAACTAAGACATCTGTATCTGTAGTGCGTATAACAGTATTTTTTAAAGCTGTTTTCTACCAAATCTTGGGGGTGCATTATTATCCTTGAATCAGCTTCTTCATCAGGGCAAGTAAAATCAGTTAAGGAACTTTGGGCAGCAATAATACGGAAGTGTAGCGACCTTCTTTTTTAAATTCTGATCTTCGAGTTTTTGTGGTCGAGTGGGAAAATCAACAACAACACTTATTGAATTTAATGCCAACGTTTCGAAATTTTTTTTTTTATCATTTTCAAGGCTCACTTCAATTTGTTTTTAATTTCTGTTCCATAGGATCGTTCTATATTTTCGTTGTATGTCATTTTCTCAGTCAATAGATGGGAAGTTGCCCAAATTTGGCTATAAATAATACGAAAGTAGCGACCTTCTTTTTAAATTCTGATCTTCGAGTTTCTGTGGGATTTTTTGGGTAGCAATATTTCTTTTAACTTCTTGACTTGCACATTTATGACAGTATTTATAGTTAATGCTCCTAGTAGACTAAAGAGCTCTTCTTTGTTACTTGTATTTCTTAAGAAATCTTGACAATTTTTAGAAAAAATCACGTGTGAAAGCACTTGTCTCCTGGTACATGCTTCTCTCTGCTGTCTAGTTTCACCTTTAATATTAGGTGTAATATATCTCTCCCCCAATCAAATCAATTCTTCGACAGCCAAAAATTTCAATGTCTTTGTAAATGTGAGGGTGAAATGTGTTCATATAATAATCATCAGGAGTGTGGTTTTTAAATAATAGTAAGAACTGCATCATCATAAGCTATAGCATCACAAGTTCTTGCAAAGGGATGGCCATTCTTCTCTACAGTTCCTCTAGAAGCTAGATAAAGTAAATTGATTGAATTATTTTATTAGGTTGATACTTCTTCGATATTATATGATATTAGCTTTACATGAAATTTTTGTACTAAAATTATAATACACTTTTGAGAGATATCCTTCCACTGACTTACATCAAAAATATCCTTTTGCGTTAAGTCGTAAAATTCAACAATGAACCCTTGATTTCCAAGAACATCTATTCGGTGCATTGATATTTTTTCAAAATCGTACTCTATTTGAGATAGTGTATTATTTGGGACATGTGGTGTACTGTCTTCATGTTTTGTAATCAAGGAACTTGGTATGTTGCGAATTTCAAATGATATTAAAAATGGTTTTTTAAAATTATCAAAAATTTTGTCTGCTACTCTAAATTGAATAATTGCCACGGAAGTAAATACTTCCTCTTTTTGAATCCACCAAAATGGGTTTTTTTGTAGAAGTACACATCTAAAAAATAAAAAAAAAGTGTTTTAGAATTTGGTAAAACAGATTTTTCCTGAAAATTTCCATGCGATTTTTTATTCTAAAACTGATTTCGAGTCGTAGAATGATTTTGAAAGAAATACTATACAATTTAAATATTTTGTTATTTTAATAATTTGATAAAAACGATGTAATTTTAACTTTTTAACGATTTAATCATTACTATTTGGCCGAAAACTTACATAAAACTATAACATCAAATTTTTTTTTTGACAATTTTTGTCGATTTATAACGAAAAATGGGTTATTCTTGAACATTTTTAACAAATTTCTTAAACTATAGGATGGAGTCTGATATTAGTTCAAATAATTTATATTTTAGATTCCCCAAAGATATTGAGGACTTGGTTAAATATATCAGGACCAAAAGATGATGACATTAGTGCAAAATACTTAACTCTATGTTCTGATTGTTTTGTTTCAATAATTTTTATCACCAAATCAACAGGGGTGAAATATTTAAAGAAATAAACAAGCTTTCAATTGCAAATTTCTTCTTTGTCAAAAGCTTTACATATATGCAACATAATAAAATATTTCTATTTACTAGAAAACACTAATTTTAATTAATTTACTAATGTTACAAAAAAAAGTTTCATAGACAAGTAAAACATACTTGTTTTTAAACATCTACTTTCTTAGCTACATGTCACGATGAATATTGGATTATAAAAGAAATGAAAAATTTCGTCAATGGCTGGTACTACTGGGACAGTAGTAATCAATCTCTGGGAAATATATTAGAAAGTTATTAAAAACATATTAATTAAAATTATTGTTTCTGGTTTATCCAATGGTTTTAAAGCAGGGGAGATTAGCATTTATTTTCATATTAACTGCCAATGCATCATGAAATATTAACTTATAACTTGACTGCTTCATTATTCTGTGTTATGTTTACAATTATACAAACAGCATACCGTGAAACGGGGTTACACTGAACATTTTATTTCTGTTTGTTTGTTTAATAACATCCACATTTTTCGTTTAATCTAAATAAAAACGATTACCACAAATGATTGACAATAGGAGGATAACTGTAATGCATTGCATTATGATTTAAGCAATAGTCAGTTGGCATAAAAATTAAGTGATCAGAGTTACCCTATGATTGCGGCATCATTGAATAATTGCAATTATTGCATTGTAACTCTGTTTAGAACAAATATTTGTTCAATATAGCTCTGCTACTGAAACAAGCGATAAAAACTACATGTCAGTCTTTAAAAAGATACGTTTTTCTGAAATCGCTCAAGAATGTCTACTTTCTCGGCTCAATTTTAAATCCTAAAATACGATATTCTAGTATTTTAGTCTATTGCTAAGCAACCATTATAAAACAGTACGAGAAAGCTACTTTTCCGACTTAAGTTCCTTCTTAATTTGAGAAATATTCATTTCATATAGAAAATTTGATTGTGCGATGTGTGGTTGGTTTTTATAATGTAAAATATCTTCATAGCCATTTATATATAAAAGAGACTTTTTTGTTACCCAGTATTTGTGTGTTAGATCTAATAAATGTAGATGTAGAAAGCATTTTTCTGCTATAACTAAGAGGTAGAATGTTACTTTCAGCTAACAAGCATCCACTGGCGTACTTCGTAACAATCCTAAACACAATCGTACAAGTACACTTATTCTGAATAACATTTAATTTATTTAAAAACGTGTCTGATGCTTGGCAGAAAAAATAGATCCATAGTCGATAATGGACCTCTTATATATCATTAATGTTATAGAGAGATCTGCACCTCAACGGACGTGCGACACTGCTCTAATTATGTTAATGGATTTTTCAGATTTAGTTATAATATAATTTATGCGTTCATGCCATAAGAGTTTTTTGTCGATTATCAGAGCAAAAAAATTTAACACTTTTTTTATCTCGAACTGCGAATCATTTATACTGAGTGAATTTGGAAATAATGTTCTTTTTCTTCTAAAAATACATATTTGAGTTTTTGTGTAGAAATCGTAGTCATTGCTATCCGTCCATTTACTGAGTTGCTGAAATGTTTTTTTGTATATTTGACATACCCCTGCTCTACCTCACAATTATCGCTATATACAACAATAAATAAACAGTCATTGTCAAAGAAACGATTTCATAAGCAATTAGATTGTAATGAAAAAATGTTATGCATTAATAAAAATTCCTTAATTTATAATAATATTGATTGCGATTTCAGAAAAAAGTATGTGTACCTCATAGTAAAAGCACATTCCCGAACTTCAATTTACACCGTCGCGGTCGTCCGGGAATGTATTGCTTTTACTACTAGATACACAATGTAATTATTTTTAAAACTGATAATACAGAAAGCTGCAAAGATGATTTTATGGTACATATATTTTTTGTGAGGTACTTTTTATTTATCTCCAATTAGTACCATGTCCAAGTCTACGCCTAGAAATTTAACTTCCGTTAATCTCAACCATTTCTACTAATGAAATTATGTATGAAACGATTCAGACCAATGCACTATTGTGGTGTTATAATTTAGAAATTATTCTTGATATTGATAGCAACTTACCAATACGTGAACTTCAGTATTGAAATTAGTAAAATCTTTAGAAGTAACTAGTTTGATATCTTGAGATTTGATTTCGGTTTTTAACATTTGATTCCCAATTTTCTTCGTAGCTGTAACGCTTAGGTATTGTGACTCTACAACTTTAGTGTCCTCTTCAGATACTATTGTTAATTCCAAGTTCTTTGAATTTAAATAGCAAATATTTATTACGTTGTTGCTTGATATTTCGAACTGAAATAATAAACTAAATTTACCTCTTTAAAAGAATTTTTTTCTCGTGTTGTGAAGAAAATGGAATCCAATTTTAAATATTTTTGAGCGGTCGTTATTTTGGGTTAAAATTTTATGATCATTTCAAAAATGTGTATAGAAAATTTCAGCCCTCTACATTTTTTTCCGAAGCAAAACCAGATGAATAAATGGACTAAAATAATATAAATAACAAAACAGTATTTCAGTATTGTCTTGACCCTTGTTATATAGATTTTCTTATATACTATATATACATGTATGCTCGGCGACTTTGGGCCCCCGTATCTCGAGAACGGCTGATCGGATCGACCTCAAATTTGGGATCTATCCGAATCTCGAGATTTCCAGAAACTTTCCGTCTGTCCGGAACTCCGGAACTCCGGAAGTCCGGAGGTCCGGAACTCCGGAAACTTTTCTTTGAAATGCGATAACTGTCCCAAATATTGACCGATCGATTTCAAATTTTTACCAGAGGTAGACGTCCATGGTCTACATATGCCTATTGATTTTGAGCCGGTTCCGAAAACGACAAGTGGGGCAAAAACGGCCAAACAACCAATTTTTTTACCTTCCTTTGAAATGCGATAACTGTCCTAAATATTAACCGATCGACTTCAAATTTGGCAAAGGGGTGGACCTCTAAGGGCTACATATGTCTATTGTTTTGGAGCCGGTTTCGAAAACGCGAAGTGGGGCAAAACGGCCTAAAAGCCATTTTTATTTTTTTTTTTTTTTTTTTTTTGAAATGCGATATCTGTTCAAAATATTGACCGATCGACTTGAAATTTGCAACAGGGGTAGACCTTTACGGTATACATATGCCTGTTGATTTTAAGCCGGTTCCGAAAACGGGAAGTGGGGCAAAAAAAAAATTAAGAATTTTGTTTCTTTTTTTGGGAAATGCAATAAATGCCCCAAATATTGACCGAATTGGTACAAATATAGGCATATTAGCGTAAGACTTAATAAAATGGATCACAAGGAACCGATTCCGACTATTTACGAATCGCTCCGATCATTCCCGAAGGCGTTATAAGCATTTTTAATAGCGTTTTAAGAAATTAAAGAGGGCAAACGAGTTTCAAGGGTGTTAACAGCCACCGAGGCTACAGTTTTAACCGCAAAACACGAACTGGACCCGAACCTTTCCGAAGTCACCCGAAGATACCCGAAGTCAAACGGGGCTTGCGGGGTATCATTTTTAATAAAACCGAATACGAGGAACCGATTCCGAGCATTCCCGAACCGCTCCGATCATTCCCGAATGCGTTTTAGGCAAGTTTAACAACGATTGCTGGAACCGAAAAACAAATTCAATTTCTGAGGGAGTTGACACGTACCCAGGCCGCACTTTTAACCGAAAAAACCGAACTCGGTCCGAAGATATCCGAAGTCACCCGAAGTTATCCTTGCGCGATCCGATGTACTTTGTCCGTCTTTTGAAGATCTATATGGCATCTTCACCGCAGCGGTGAATGTACCTCACTTGTTAATACTAATTTTCATATTTTCATCTTAACTGAGATAAATTTTATTTTATATATACAGGACGAATTTGAAATACAAATGAACCCAGCAAACTTTTTGGTTTAATTTGACGTCGAAACTATCTAAATTATGTATAATAAATTTAGTCGCAAAATTGGAATTAACCATATTTAAGTAAAATTTTTGTTGACGCGACGTGGAAACGACATAAGTGGAGAATAAGACGACGTCGAAATTTAGTTAAATTAACTAAGATACGTAAAATTACAAATAAATCTTCCTCGTAGTTGCACAGTTTGCCCTTTCAGCTGGCCAATTTTGCTCATCACCGAATTTTCATTTTCTTTGGCCTTTAGAACAAACGTTTAGTACCATAAAAGTTTAATACATCAATGAAGTCTGAGGTTCAAATGCTATAAAATATGCAATAAAGAATACAGGTCCGTATTTAAAATAACGTACTTGATGATAGTCGCGAAAGACGAAACGTCTTATAAAAAAACTATTTACGTTAAATTATGAAGGATAAAAAAAACGCCAATGAAAAAGTGTTTTTTATTAGTTTTTTAATATTTCTTCAAATAACGCTTGGAAAAAATAAAAATAAAAAATTAAAAATTTTTTTTCAAAAAATCTCAAGAATACCAAAAAATGTTTTAGATTTCTTAACGACATATTCCTGATTGTCAAATTCTGCAACTTTCTTCCAATTTAACCGATGCTATATCTCTTACCGTTTTCGAGATACTTGTAGTGAGAAGCGAATTTGTTGCAGCCTGTATCGTGCATCTGTAAAGTATTGCACTAATTCATTTTCAGCTGTAATAATTATATTATTATTTTAACGAAACATCCTGATATGGATCAATTTTATATTCTAAACAAAATGGGTTATTTGAAATGCTAATTCGATGTACTTTCCATATGTTTAAGAAAAAAAGCATGTTTCATTAAAAAAAGTTTTCGATGACATCGAAAATCGAACATGAACGTTGGAGTTTAATTTCAAAATATGAGTAGTTAGAATAAAAAATTGATCCATCAGAATTTTTCGTTAAAATAATTATTCTGGTTTAAAACGAATTTGTACAATACTTTATGGACGCACTGTATATACAATGTGAATTTATAAAAATATTTATTTTATGATAACTTAAAAATTCTTAAAAATAGTAATCATTTGCAAAATGTGTCAAAAACCACATCAATTTTTAAATGAAATATATCGTTGTTCTACATCTGTTTTTTAATGTCTAAAATATAAAATGTTTACTTGACTTTTAAATTTTGAAATATTTTGATCATCCACATAGTCTGGGTAGTTTTCTATGATAACAGGAATGTCGAGGACTGGAAAAGGAGTTGGTGGTACAGTGATTTCTTTCACTTCCATTATTTCTAGGTTAGGCGTTGTACTTGCTTGTGAACAGTTTAAAAGAACCCTGGAAATAATTAATTTTTAAAATATTATTTACTTATTCCTTATGACAGTAACAACTAAATTTACTTTGCGTTCAGTTCAGTTTCTTCTGAAAAGCTTTCAGGAAAACGTTCTGCTTTCAGATATTTCTGTTCCTTTTCTGCAGATTTTTTGCATATATTTGTACCAAGAACAGCTATATCAGGAAAAGGTTGCATTTCGTACTCTTTGGTAATTTTAGCAGCTTGCATACTTAATTGCTTAGCTCGATCATTGGTGTCTAACGGCACCTAAAAATAATGCGGTGTTAAAAATACGAACAGTGATTCTTCGTAGATATCGTCATAAGTAAAGCGTGGACAAAATTTCAAAAATATGTAAGAAATGATCAGCTCGATGGTGTGAGGAACAGTGGCGCGTTCCTCCACCCAAATCGCTCAGGTTCGTAAACGGCAGGACTAAGTCGATGAGGTTGTAAAACGGCACCCTTAATTGGAATAATTTTAGAAAATATTAAGAGTGTGGTGGTTATGAAGGGACGACTAGTTAAGACTGACAAAAGAATGTTTTATTTCAATAGTAATAAATTTGGTGCCCAACCTTGGGCGCCAAATATACCACGCGTTTTATTTTCTAGGTAGACGATTGTTCTTAGGAGTCACGTTGTATTGGAAATTAATATAACCACATTAGAATTAGTATAATAAAAAAAATTTTATTATTAAAACAACGTTATAACAAAAATTATTCTTTTGTCAGTCTTGACAAGTCTCCACCATACTCTTTAACTCTTTCTAAAATTATTGCAGTTAAGGGTAGCGTGCTACAAAGTATAGTGGAGGACCAATTTGGTGAAGCAACGCCACTCTTAATTGGAATAACTTTAGAAAACAATAAGTGTATGTTGCTAAGGGAAGACTTGTCAAGACTGACACAAGAATAATTTTGTAATCAATTTGGCGACCAACGTGGGGCGTCAAATATACATACTATGCCTCTCCTTTCCTAGCTAGACGATTGTTCTTAGGAATCATTTTGTATTGGAGATAAAAATTACCAGGTCAGGATTAGTATAATAAAAAAATATTATTATTAAAACAACTTTACAACAAAAATGATTCTTCGGTCAATCTTAACATAAGTCTCCCCTTAGCAACCACCACACTTATTATTTCTAAATTCTCTCAATTAGCTTGGCGTGTTACAAGGTATAGTGGTATAGTGGAGGACTAAGTCAATGAGGTTGTAGCACACCACATTTAATTGGAATGATTTTAAAGAGTAATATGTGGTTGTTGCTAAGGGAAGACTTGTCAAGACCGACACAAGAATAATTTTTGTGTTGCTTTAATAATAATAAACTTGGCATGTCAACGTGGGGAGGCAAATATACCATGCCTCTCGTTTCCTCACTAGACAATTGTTCGCAGGGCCATGTTGTATTGGAAATTAAAATAACGACATCAGAATCCAATAATAAATTTACTGTTATTAAAACAAGTTTACAACAAAAAATTATTCTTCTGTCAGTCTTGATAAAAGTCTCTTCTTAGCAACCTCCACACAGGAAATACCTAAATTATGTAAAATAAATTGGAAACTTTATTTTATTTCAATAATTTTAAATTACTTATTCAGCGATTGATGTAACCTGCGGCGTCTGAAGGTCAACGTAGTTATATCGCCGACTACCACTCGAACAGTTGCTGCACAAGTCGATTCTATTGCCAATAAGTCGCAAAAAGTATGTGCTGATTTACTTATTTACTAAAGACGAGTCTGATCGTCAAAAACATGACTATTGCGATCGTGGTCGCGATCGCGTATATTTGTTATCTGCTATATCCTTAAACAGTTATGTAATTGAAGAAGTGTGTTTGTAAAAATGCTCTATTTTACATACTTTTTCCAAATATTGCAAAACTTCAACATCATATTTTTTTATAACGGTTTCAGTGCCTTTGATTTTTCTAATATTAACCAGTTCATCGTTTAAACTATTCGTAGCTTGCAGAGCTTCGTCATATTTATTTGAGGAGAGTAAATTCGCTATAGAATTTTCAGAAGATTTGTCAAAATAGTTATTCTTAATTTCGTTATCGAGTTCTTCTTTATTATTGGTACTTATTAATGAGGAAGTCACCTTTAACAAAAATAAATGTAAGGCACCAGACAAAAAAAGGTGCAAGCAGTTACAAGTATAGTGTTAACAAAAAAAATATCCTACATTAATTAACATGCAATTTCTCGGCATTTGATATGTTGGTAGAGGTACATATTAATATTGTATACTTACAGTGGCATCCAGAATTATTTCTTCATAGAAACGATATTCGTCAATAATTTTAATTTTTACCTTTGATCCTGGGCTTAACATAAAAGTCATTGTTTTCAGATTTAGTCCCGTATTCAAAAGAATATCTGAAAAATATTTATTTTGAGAGCTTCGTCTAATACCTAAGATAACTAGTAATTCTATTAGCTCGGTGTGCAATGGTTTGACAAACGTTCCACGTTGTCAAACCATCCTCCCACCCAGACGACCCTGACTCATATCTGGACCGGACCAAGCCGATAAATGGGTATAAGCAAGCAGGCTCGTGTCACCATCTTTCGAAAGAGATGTGGAACGGTGGGTTTCATGTATCTGCGATGTGGGCAGGATCAATTCACGAAAAAATGGAGTTTCGGCAAAACGTTAGGCGTGCCAGTGCTTACAAAAGCACTAACGAGATTATCTATTGGCGGAAATAGGCTAACGTTAAATGAATGATTGAAAAATTAAGCTAGTGATCTAACCGAAATCAAGTTTCTTTTAATTTGTAATAATAATTTAGAAAAATCGGTTCAATGGCTCAATGCTTATACGTTAGGCTTGAGACTAAGGGGTCACAGGTTCGAATCCTGGCTAGGGCATGTATGTATAGTGGCGTTTTTAAATACCGAGACGGTACCACAATTGGCTAGAGCGTCGTTGTGTGGCAGACCAGGACTAGTCACTGTCTATCTCTTCCGAGTTCGAGTCTCAGCTTCGGCATCTGGCAAATGTCGGAGGGAATGGTTGTTGTGTGTGTCTGTCCTGGTTGAGTGGTGGAATAGCAATATGCTAACTCTGCTATAATGTTTGTATAAGTGAGACTAAAAACAAAACAGAACAAAACTGCAATTTAAATCAGTTGCAGAATAAGATAAATAAGTAAAATAAATAAGATAAATTAGATAAATAAGATAAATAAGATAAATAATATAAATAAGATAATTAAGATAAATGAGACAAGTGAAGCCAAACGAGATAAATGGGTTAAATATGATAAATGGGGTAAATGAGATAAATGAAATGATGGAGATGAGATCAAGGAGATCAATGTGATCGATGAGTTCAATGAGATGGATGAGGCAAATGAGGTGAATGAGATAAATGAGGTAAATGAATTAAATGAGATAAATGAGGTAATGGATATAAATGAGATAAATAAAATAAATAATTTAAACAAGATAAAAAACGTTAACAAAATAAACAAGATAAATAAAATGAACAAGATAAACAAGATAAATGGGAAAAGGATAAACGAGATAAATGAGACAAACGAGATAAAGGGATAAATAAAATAAATGGATTGAGTAGGGAAATAAGCTAAATAATATAAACGATACAAACGAGATACGAGGCAAACGAGACAAGCGAGAAAAACGGGACAAACTAAATATAATAATTTTTTCCTCACCCATATTAAATCGGATTTGATGAACTGTCGACAGACTTTACTTTTTTTAATTGATATGAAATTAATTTTAGACCGTTTTCTCAATAATAGTTAATTTGACGAGAAAAATTAGTTCCTTTCGGGCAGGGATTTCCTTATTTAGAACGATTTTTATTTGAAATATTTTTGATATTGACGCAATTTGTGCCCTCCTCCTTGGTGCACCTATTTCACTAATATTCAATAGGGTTCTTTCTTCTTGCTCCCCCCATGATAACATATGTAAAGTTTTTAAGTTGAGACGTATTCGAGAAAATTGTAGCACAATAATGACTAGCAACACACGACACACAGACATACAGACACATATATTCACTTTCGGTTCTCAAAATACTTATACATTTTCATCATAATCTGGAAATTGATTTTTTCCACAACAGCAATACTTTATTGACAGATAGGTGAGAAAGTAAAATTATATCAGATGTTTAAATTTAAAAAGGATTTAAATCACGTTAATACAATAAAAAGTAAACATATTACAGGGTCATAGAGTGCTAACCCAATCTGACATGATATATGTAGTTTTTTGCTAGTTGAAAAAGACAGATCTTGATATCACAAGATCTGTCTCTTTCTACTACCAAGACCAGTGGAAATAAGTTCATCAGTGCTTAGATAAACACTTGAATTTTAAATTCAGATAATGGATAATGAATAATGTTATCGAACCACTTGTCGTCGGATAGGAACCTTTAACGTGCTCACATCGCAGATTCATTAAACCCATAGTTCGTAATTTAAGTCAGCCATTTTACAATTTGACGATGACAAAAATTCGATTAGACAGTCAGTTTTAATTTTTTGTTTGTAATGAGAGTTACCTAATTCATTTTTTAAGCTATATATTTCAAACATGTAATGGCCTTTTTCATATTCGCAGTCAACCGTAAATTTTGTTTTTAAGGCTTTCCCACTACTTGGGTTTTAAAGTGCATGATTTTAGTTTCGGCGGTGTATGAATTTCTATTTCCGTAGAAGAACTCCCAACCAAGCCTCCTCCTAAAAGAGAACACTAGCTTTATTTCTGCAGCGGTTGGTATTCATTTGTATACCCGTCGTGGTAGTCGTTTGGTTGTTTTTTAACAACTTCCACCGAATAAAGTTATTTAAAAACAGCTGGTCGAGTACTTTTGACGGTCCACAAACGATCACCAAAGGCATTATTTTAATAATAATTATAAATTTTTCCATTCATTTCAATGTTAGATTTACGTATAAGTCAGTTAAACTGAGGCATGGGGCGCCAAACTCAAAGGCCGCCACTGATATAAAATAAATTATGGAACAAATACGAAAAATTTTGTTTTTTCGGAAAGTAAAATTATCGCGCAGTTTGCCTCATGCAGAATATAATTTTGTAAATTAGTTTAGTCTCCTCGCTTAATATTTTAAGCCTTGTATTACAAAATGAGTACATGTTTCAGTGGCGGCTGGTCAGGGGAGGCAGGGAGGCTGAGCCTCCTCTACAATTTAGAGAGAAACAGAATATCTTCAAACTAGTATATTTCACAAGTAGAAATTTCTACTTAGGTATATCTCAATTCTCAATGTTGTTTATAATTCATTAATTAATTTTTAATGTAAAAAAGGAATTTTGCATTTTCCTTTCTATAAACATGTAACATTGTAGTCCATATAGTCGACTCCACGTATGCATATTTCCCGGTCTCTCATTGCGCCTCGCGGTTGCCAGGATGAACTGAGGCAAGTGGCCAGCCAAGCCCCATTTCAGTACATTGTTCGGTTCGTGACCTTGAATTTTTGGTGGGTATCTCAGCAAACACTCTGGGTCTGTCAGTTAAGGCAGCTAGCCTCTAGCACCCCATCTCTTTCTAACACATGTACACTTCAGTTCAGCGTTGATCCCCTCTCTCACAAGAGTATGAACAGTTTATAGAACAAGGACAATGGCAATTTGTGGTTTCGTGGGAGAACATAAACATACATAAAATATTTAACAGGTGGTTGAAAAATGAGTACTCTAGGTGAAAATATTCCACCGACATGTCTTGTTGTCCAGACGTAGTGGATTATTTGTTGTTAAATGAATTTAGTTCTCTTAGTTTAACTAAGAGAACTACTTTTTCTTACCTTTTGATCATAATATGATCAAAAGGTAAGAAAAAGAAAATGGTCAGACCTACACCGTCAATGCCGTCATTACTTTTCATAAGTGGTAAATAAAACAGAGGGTTTAGTGATAGCAGTTATCAAAAAAATCGAGTGGTTAACAGCATCAACAGTTAGAAACAAATTATATTGTTGGAAATGTTTGTTATTTACTAATAATCAATCCTCAATATGGGACAGGGTCGGGTTTAATAATTTGCAAAGTTTGTCGCGAGGTTTAGAAAGGCAAGAAAAATCTCAGGAGCATATTTCATCTTGCATTAATTTCGAAATGTTAGGTAAACAAAATATTGTAAATTTCTTGGATTCTGCGCACAAAAGAGAAATAGAAAATTTTAATGAAAAAGTCCGTGAAAATAGGGAAATATTAAAGAGACTATTGATGGCATTATACATTTATCTTCTCAAGAAATTTCTTTTCGAGGACATGACGAAAAACGCGATTCGTATAACAAAGAAAATTTCAAGGAACTAATAGATTTTTTTAAAAACGTATGATCTAAAATTAGAGAACTTTTTGAATAACACAACTGTCTTTTCCAGGACGTCTAAATCAAAATTACCTAATTGGGAGTGTTAGCTTCATTATTAAAGGCATAATTTATGAAGAACTACATATTTCCAAATTTTTCTCGTGGCAAATTGATGAAATGACGGACATTACTTGTAAATCTCAACTTTCCGTAATTTTTATATATGTAATGCACGGTGAAGTTGTTGAAAGGTTTGTTGACTTCTTTGATGTGAGTAATGGAAAAAACGCGGACAGTTTATTTAAATTATTAATCGACGAATTTGGTAAATTTGATTTGAAAATAAATTATTTGCACAAACCGATGACGGCGCTGCGGCTATGTCAGGACATCTTAATGAACAAATAGTTGAAAAATCGAACTGTGATACACCGGCAACTAGATAAATTTTCCCAATTTAATGAATTTTTGTTATTTGAACTTTAAAACTGTTTTTCTCGATTTTTTTCAAATAATAACATTGAAAATTTTATACGGTCGAAACCGGAATAAAAACTACTACCAAAATCAATAATAAAAAATATAGGTTATCATTTAAAAAAAAAGTCGATGATGTCATAATTTAAAAAAATAAATGATATAAGAAACGGAGAATAGACTGAATATATTTGCTGAAGTTAAAATCGCTATACTCCTTCGAGATTTTTTCCAAAAAATTAATATCAACGGAATTACTGAATTTATGCGTTACAAAGTTCTAATAACAAAAATTCATTAAATTGGGAAAATTTATCTAGTTGCCGGTGTATCACATTAGTTCGATTTTTCAACTATTTGTATAATTTCAAAATAAAAACGAATGTGCCGTCGATAACTTTCCGTCAAACTTAAGCAACTAGATAAATTTTCCCAATTTAATGAATTTTTGTTATTTGAAATTTAAGACTGTTTTCTCGATTTTTTTCAAATATTAGATAATTTTATACGGTCGGAACCGGAATGAAAACTACTACCAAAATCAATAATAAAAAATATAGGTCGTTATTTAAAAAAAAGTCGATGACGTCATTTTAAAAAATAAATGACATAAGAAACTGAAAATAGACTGAAAATATTTGCTGAAGTTAAAATCGCTATACCCCTTCGAGATTTTTTCCAAAAAATTAGTATCAACGTAATTACTGAATTTATGCGTTACTTAATTTCCACACTGTATAATAATAATTTAAAAAGCTGTCTCTCCGAACTGTACAAATTTTTATCTTTAGTATCAACAGCTTCTGTAGAACGATAATTTTCAGCACTCAAACACATAAAAACATTTACTAGAAACACAATAGCTCAAGATCGCCTGTCAAATATATCGCTTATTTCAATAGAAAAACGTTTTTTGCCAGAGTTGAAGAAAAAATGATTTATATTTTCATTTTATGGAGAAGTAACCAACCATTTTACTAGTTCTGAAAATAGCAGGTTACCACAGATTTATAGAAATGTTTAGACTTTACACCAAAGATTAATATAGTTAGTTATTATTTTAGAAGAAATATTTATTTACATTATTTATTTCTTAGAAAATGTTTTTTATGTAACTTCTTTTTCAAAACTATTTTAATTTTTATTAAAAGTAATACTTTTACAGTCTGGCAGTGATAATGAATACAATTTTTTGTTTGTAGCAAAACACTTTCATTTATCAATTTTTTTCCAAAATTATTTTGATTTTTATTAGAAATTATAATTTAATTATAAGTGGGATAGTAGGGCTACTCTGGCGATCAATCCACGACAAAAAATGTAACGCGCCGTTGTACTACCTCAAGGGTGGTGGGGAAACGTGCAAATTTAATTACATTGAAATTTAGTTGCCTTTTAAATTTCAAGCCTCCTCTGTGGATAATACCATGAGCCGCCACTGACATGTTTTCATATCGTTACATATGATTTTGCCGCCCATTTTAAAACATGTATTTCTAAAATCTCTGGCAATTCCTAATTTTAACAATTGCAACTTAATATTAAAACGTGGGATATTTATTCATACTTTTGTTCTCATGACAAATTTGTGGTGAATGGCCATTAAAATTTATCTTGTTTTTCACATAATTACAATTAAACAATTTAGCTTAATTTGTTGGATAATAATTAGGGCTGGGAATCGAATACGAATAATTCGAGTAATCGAATATACGAGTATTCGAATACGAATTATTCTAATGGGAAATTATTCGATTATTCGAAATATTCGAATACTCGAATACTTGAATATTCGAATACTTGAATATATTCGAGTATTCGAATATTTGATTATATTTGAGTAAATTTGAATATTAAAATATATTATTAAATTATGTACGAATAGGTATGCAGTATGCATCCAACCAAAGTAGGTAGATAGTAGGTATAGGTAGGTACCTATTCTAAAATCCAAATATATAAATAGACCACATTAGTGGCACGTTTTACTCCCAGTCAAACTATTCCATCTCTTTCTCGCCTCGACCTTATTCTTACTGTACTAAGGCAGGGGATAAAATTAAATTTTAAATTTTAGAAAACCTGTAAATATTTAACTATTGACTTTTCATGTATTTGTTTTACCTTCACAATCTGCGTCTTTTTTAAAAACATTCTAATTTTAGAGCACTTATTTTTTTCGAAAAGGAAAAATAGATACAGAAGTATAATAAACTAGCTCTGTTTTCGTTTTTATTTAAGCCTCAATAGTTAAATGTGAACAATAGCCTCACTCCTAAAATAAAATACTAACTAAATAATTCTGACCCTAAACACTACAGAGACTACCCTATTGTGGGTATGGAAAGCAAATCAAATTGCCTGCTTAGTGGATTACGTCACGACTATTATTGTGGTCTATCCAACCAAATACTTAAATAGAGTATTCACTATTCACTAGTATTCAGTACTATACCTATTAATGAATATTCGAGGATCCCGTTTATTCGGATACCTATTCGAATAATTCGGATTATTCGAGTATTCGAATATTCGAATTATTCGAATAGTTCGAATATTCGAATATTTTTCGAACGAATATTCGAATACTAAAATCTGAAAAATTCCCAGCCTTAATAATAATGCAGTTTAGAAGTGACACACTTTTCATAGCCACACTGGTTAGAGTTACCTGTCAGACTAACACTTATTTTATACATTTTACCAACTTTCAATACATTTCGTTTAACATAAAATATAATGGCATTTCTGCCATATTTGGTATTTGCGGCATAGTCAAAAGATGAATCATCTATGGTCCATTCGTAAAATTCTGGTTTTATTTTCAGACAATTTTTTACACAAAGGACTGTCAGTATTAAAACCTCCTTGCTGTTGGTTTTCAGGACAACTGGAGGACAATTCTTTAAACACCTAGAAACAAAACCATATAAGCTTATATCTGTCGTGTTTGGGCATTTTTTGTTATTACAGCGATTAATAAAAAAAAATCATTATAATTTACTTTAGTTTTAGAACAGCAGCATTTTTCTTAAATTGAATTGTTTGATTCACATGTTGCCAATCTGTTTCGCTTGTTCGTACAGACAATGTAACAGTATAAGTCGCACCATCTATACCTAAACGTCCAGGTATAATAATGGATGAAGCTTAAACAAAATTGATCCAGTATACTACAATAAAGTGAATATTTTACAGGAATTAATTATTTTTAACTACAACTACTCCCATGAGAGCTGGTACCCATTACTGTTCCTTCATGTAACTCTTTGTCTCCGTTCATTGCCAGTTTCTTAATGAACAGATTCGAAACAGAAGCAAAAGAAGAATCGAGTATTTCCCCAGGGTTTAGCTTAGGCATGTGGATGATATTTTTGTAGTGTTTGATACAAAAGTCACTGATATTGACAAATTTGTTTCTTAATTAAGTCGTTTCGCATCAGTTAAATTCACATATGAAATTAAAAACTCTGGACAACTACCATTTTTAGATGTATTAATAATTAGAAACAGTGAAAATAAGTTAGAATTTGACATATGCAGAAAAGAATACCAATACTTTAAGATATATCCCTAAAGACTTTCATCATTGTGCTCAACACAAAATGGAAAGTTTTAATTTCCTAGTTCATCGCTTATTAAGCTTTCCCCTCAATAAAGAGAGGTTTGTAAAATAAAAGGCATTAAGGATATAGCTACAAGTAATGGGTATTCTGTAAGTTAATTGATAAAATAATTAGGAAATGTAAATTTAAAGACACACTTTGAAACTCCTCGTTTTTTAAAAATGAAAAAAAAAACGAAATTTGTATCGATTCCATACGATCCTCGATTCACCCGTGATATTGGTAAGATTTTCAAAGACATAGGTAAAGTTTGTACGAAGTCAATTGAAATCATATAAAAACTAAAAGCCTGCAAAAACCGTCGGCATCTCTTTATTGTACATGGGCGGAGGTAAATAGAAATGCTTGTCATAAGAAAATGTTATACTTTTTTGAAAATTGTATTAATTTTTATTATTTTTTTGTGTATTAGATAGGCTATTTTGGTTCATTTCGCCAATAAAATATTTTTGAAATATTATATCAGTTTAGATATAAAGTCTAAATATTTAAATTAATTGGGTTTAGTTTTAAAGTTAACCCATACTATATTGAAATATGTTATTCCTCAGCAAGGACCAACGAGAAGGTATGAACATATCCTTGCCAGGATGAGGGAATGGGACAGGCTAGATTAGCGAGGGGCAAGGATGTTATATAGTAAAAAATAAAATTAAAGTTTCTTCTAAAATAAAAATAAAAATGTAAGTTTCTTAACCAAAGCAAAGAAGTAGTAACACAAAAATAAATATTTGTTTAAATAAAACATAAATAAAAACAAAATTAAAATATGTCTCTAGAATAAAGTAACTTAAATTAAAATTTCTTGTCAACTAAATAAAATATATTCCAAGAAATGTAACAATAATAAAGTAAACTTCATACCTAATATAATATCTAAATATTTTGTTCTGAAAATATATGTATATTAAAAAAAGTTAAAGGCTAAAAGTTGACGCGTCCGAATCTTCACTTTCTGAAGAGGAATCATTATCCGGTTGAATTATAATCGGCGCAATGGGGGTAGTGTTGGATATTGATTTTCTTTATTAATTACGTGCTGAACGCAATTTTTCCATAAATCAGTATTGTCGGGGTCATTTATTACTTCTCTTATATGATCAACTACTACCGCGCTTAACGTTTGAGAGTCATTACATTTTCGCAAACGATCTTTTAAAGTTGCCCAAACCATCTCGATAGGATTAAATATGCAATAGTACGGAGGTAAGCGCAAAAGTGTATAACCGTGTATATTGGATAAGTTATCAATAACATATTCCTTTTTGAAATTCTGTTCTTTTATTCTTTTCAGTAATTCGCGCTTTATTGGAACTTTTACAGGAATTTTCCATATTTTTTTCTCTCATGAATTTTAAAATGTCTTCCTTTCTTGTACTGATGTTTGGTATTTTATTTAATATTCGCGAGTGATAAGAAGCATTATCCAATACAATTACCGATTTAGGCGGAATATTTGGTAAAAGCTGTTCTGAAAACCATTTTTCGAATAGATCGTCTGTCATATCTTCGTGATAGTCTGCAGAAGACTACGATATTTTTTTGGCCGACAAGAGCAACGCATTAGGTACAAACCCGTTTTCACTTCCCGCATGAAGTATGATAACGTGTTTTCCTCTAGAACACGGAGTATTTAAAACACAATTATTTGAACCGTCTACCCAACCATACTGAACTACATCATGCGTGTCAAACCACGTCTCATCTAGATACACTATATGCCTGTTTAGTTTACGATATTCTCTGATTTTTTCCAAATAATCTACCCGAAGTGCTACTATACGTCGCGATTCCATAATTACCATACGACTGTCAAGTTTTTTATGTTTAAAACCGCATTCTAATAAAACATTTCGTAGTGTATCTAAAGAACTATAATTATAATCAGGATAATCGCTTAATTTTTCTCGAATAATTTTTAGCGTAGGAACTATATTTTTTTCATACATATTATAAATTATACGCCGTATTACATCTTTGGTAGCATCATCAATATTTTTTAATTTCATATTTTTCCGTTTCCTATTTGTACCGTGATCTATAACATCTCCTTTTTTAATTACACGATAAATTGTTGATTTTGATATTTTAGTTAATTCGTTAATACGTTCTATTATTTCTTTCTCACATTTTTCACGATTTTCGCTTTTTAAACGTTCATGTATATTTAAAATAATGCGTTGACTTTGTACGTGTAAATCTTTATTTTAAAACTCTAAATTTATTTCGTCTTCCTCGACAATAACAGGCTCAACTATTTCGGGATTTTCGGGCGTTATTATATTATTATCTTCTGTTTCAAATGGTCTCCAGAAAGCCATGGTGAATTAGTAAATAATACAATATCTTAAATACATTTTATGTAGTAATAAATATTTACCAATATGAACACTAAGTATAAACTGAACCACACTTGATATTATAATAGGTATTTCTGCCCTGCACTGGACAAATGTAATAAATAACTAGGTAATCGACTCCACGTTGACTACTGACTGATATAAACTCAAACACCCACCGACCAACCGGACTGACGAATATCCTGATCCCAGCCAATCGTCGCCCATCGTCCTCAAACCATAGCCAATGCCAGCACATCTCACAAGTCTACGTAATTGCGGAGAAACGATTTAATGAGTTTTTTTTATACTAGTGGGCCTGTCCGTTTTATTATCTTTAAACACGTGCAGTCGTAGATGGTTCGTTCAGGCTGATTACATTGCCAGTCTCGGACTCGCCTGCACAATTTCAACTACCATTCGATTCTCGATACCATTGCTAAATACATAGGACAAAATATCAAGTTAAGTGCGCACAGTCCTGTGCTTTAACAATGACCAATTTCAATTGACTTCGTATAAACTTTACCACAGTGGTTCATTCATCGGGAAATAAACTACAATAACTTTTAGACAATCCAAAAGATAAAATTTTAACAAATCGGGGATTTACGAAATTAGGTGTGGACTGTAATCATAAGTATGTTGGACAAACTAGACGATCAATTCAAACTAAATTCAAGGAACATATGGCTTATCTCAAATGTAGTAAAATAGATGTCTAGTGTTGTCCAACATGCGTTTGAGAACAACCATATACTATATAGTGAAAGTTTAATATTAATTAGGAATGTAACAAATACTAGGCAGCTGGATGAATTTAAAAGCTTAGAAATAACAAAGTGTAAGAATAGTATGAAAAGTGACAGAGAGCCAATCCCATATAGCCTCTTTATTGGTTAGTGAGTCACGGTTCACCAAACTGTAACAATAGTTTACATATAAATAGGATACTTTGTTAGCATAAGGTTTGTTTTAATCATCTCTAGAACTATTTTCTCAAGTATTTTACTTAAAACTAGCAATAGACTAATGGGCTCTAGATGACAATACTCTGTAGGATTACTAACTAATATTTAGTACAGGACAAGACTAAGTGAATTTGGTCAGGATAGCACAGATTTTTTCCACGATTATGTAAACTTTATATTGTTTATATAGCAATTACCTCATTGTCAATAGTAGGATTACAAGAACTACGGCAAGTAAAGTGGTCTGTCTAATTTGATATAAAACAATGTACGTACAATGGAGTAGGCTTATTGGGGAATTCACTAAAAATACACTTTTCTACAACCGAGCGAAAAGTGCAACTTTGCGCTTCTAAAAGAAAGCGCAAAACTGCACTTTTCCGAGGAGCGAGCGTTTTTTTACTTTGTCGCTTGCCGAGCGACAAAGTAAACGCTTAGTTACCATGGAAACCATAATAAAGAAACGTCTAGTGTATCTGCGACTTTTGACACAAAAGTAAGCATTGAGGGTATTTGACAGATGTCGAAAATGTACAAACTTTAGTTACACAAAGTAATAAAAAATTAGCTTATTTTTATAGTAATCTATCATTTTCGGAAACTTTCATTATACTAAAGGTCGTAGAAATTTATATTTAGTAAATAATTCGCAGTATCTATAAATCACACTGGTGCCCAAATTATTGCGTTAAATAAAATACAAACTGTCAACTTTAGTTACGGAAAACAGTTCAAAACTTGGTTGGTAGTAACTCATCTTTTATTTTTTAACAATTCTGTGCTACTAAAGGTGGTAGAAATTGCTATTTTTACCAATTCAATGAACTTATAAAGCTTTCGGATAGCACAGACGAATATTATGTTTTGGACATAGGAGGCCATGCTTGCCGCTGCTGTTAGCAAAAATAAACAAATAATTATTTGGTGTGTCAAGACGTTCTTAAAACAGCTATTTGTGTCAAATAAATTTATTCTTATAATTATCAGATAATGGAAAGTTTTGAAAAGTATAATTTATGTGATACTTGTAAAGAATTGTGCCATGTTCAAATACGCCATTCCAGTTTAATATACTTAACTGCCCTAATTGAAAACTGCGACCAAGACATGTCAAAGAATGGTTTGTTTAAGAGGATTCAAAGAAGTCTGCTACAAATGTCGACCAAATATAATTAATTATTTTCCCAGAAGAAGACTGAATACAATCGTTTCAAAGTATTACGTATATATGTCATCAAACACAGACATTTAATACCCTTTAATTCTTCGCCTTGCTTTTCACCACTAAAGAAGGAGGAAATGTTAGAAGAATTCCAAAAACATTTAGATGTTGTTATACATAGATATAAATCATAAGATGACAGTATTTAAATAAATAATTAATAGGAACTAAAGCAATTTTTTATTTTATTTTGCAGTAAATACCATTTTAACAAACATTTCTACAAAAACGTGTGTAGCGCAAATTGATGCTCACGTTTTGAAATCTGAGCTGTCAAATTTGAGGTTATCAATAATTATTAATTTTTACCAAACATTTTTATAAAAACACCGGTTGTAGAAAAAATCCTGTATGTAATTCGAGCGCAAAGTGACATTGCCGCTCTCGCGAGATAACTTCTCGCTCAGAGCGACAATATATCACTTTGCGCTCTTAATACACAAATAGCTATTCTCCTGAATAATGTGGAAAACAATACAAAATGAATACAAAACAAAAACAGTTTTACTCATTTTGCCGCATTAGCCGTGCAAACAACAGCATAAAATAACACAGTAAACTCTAAAACAAAAATAATGTGAATGGGCTTTACCTACCAGTGCCTAAGTCTTTTCGACAAAAATCAGAAATTGTCGTTCCTGAAACTTGACACGTCCACTTATATTGAAGGTTGCCTTCTTCCTCAGCTGGAACACTCATATCAATGGAATTTTTCCCACTAATTTCAAAATCTTTTCCGCTATCTGCAGTTATTTTCGAACCTCCGTTTATTTGTGGTATAGGCAATTCCGTTCTGATATTAAACCCACACTATAACAAAAAATAAGTTACAATTTGATATAATTGTTTAGTTTCATTTTCGATTAACGTGTTAACCAAAGTGGAAATACAGGTGTCGGCTTCATAAAAAATATTAATTCCGTATATTTCAAAAATTACACTCTGTATAACAAAATTTTGAAAATCTGTTTAGATATTTGAAAGCAGTGGAAAAAATAAACTAAATAGTTTACTTTCTACATTTCCGCATTTAATTCTACAAGTTTTATTTTTTAACATAAATTCAGTTTAATAGAAAATTCCACGAATTTAAAAGACTTTTTATTGTCAAATTAACAAACTACTCACTTTGAGTAATTAAAACATGTTGCTTTAGTGTCATAAAAGTATTTGAAAAAGAAATTACAGGTCTGGCCTTAAATCAAAATACTGTTTTTCTTAATCATCAATTTAAACACCCTGAATATCGTAATTCTAAAAATAGTATTAAATATTCACTTAATTAACGGGAAAAGAAGCATCTAATATGGGTCTTCTTTTAAAAAAGCATAAAAAAACTTACTTTTAGATTCGTCTCATTTTTTTTACAGCTTCTACAAATTAATTACTATTTCAGGATTTTGCTTGAAAAAATTTGTTTTCGAAAATATGAAGTTTTGGTATTTCTGATTTTCTCCAATGTAAATATTATCTCAGTACACGGATTTTTTCAGTTTAGTTTGTTACGTTACTTTCAAAAGTAAAAAATTTTTTTCAATTACAAAAAAAAATATTTTAATTAGTTGCTTTAGTTATTTTAAAAAATACCACATTTATTCCTAAAAATGTAAAATAGGAAATTATTAAATATTTTCTAGGCTTCAACGACTGTCCGGGCTCGCGGAACCATATTCCTCATAAATTATTAAATGTTTTCATTTTTCACAACTGTATTGCTTTCTTTTAATCTAAAAAAAATATAAAGTGTCGGACTGCAAAAAAATCTTCCCAAAATAATCGATGCTAATCCTTCATGTCATTAAAAGAGAAAATAAACCAGTTTCGAAGACATTTAGTGGCCTAACTTACCGTAACATAGTTCCTTCACAAAAATCAATACTGCGGTAAATTGTTTCAATTACAAGAGCGAAAAAAGTTCGACAAAAGAATTTTTCGAAGAAATTTCTAATAAAATCACATTGAGAAAGGTCAAAATCCTAAAATTATAAAAAAATTTTAAGCTTCAGGTAACATAAATTAGAAGGAGGATTAATACTGATTGTGATGCTTGGAAGAATACGTTAACAGTTGAAGAAGAAAGTGGTTGTCTAACCAGGGCTATGTTAAAATATGAATAAAATGTTACTTTTGCAAAAAACATTTTGTATACTACTCAGAAGCTAATGAATCAAAGTGTTTTAATTTAGTTTCTTACTTTTATTTTTTATCGTGATTTCAATTTAATTTAGTAACCGGGAAGTAACTGTAATGTTCTTTTTTTATTATATTAATTTTTATACAAATGTTATAAATTTTCAAATATTAGCAAAGGATTATAATTAAAATAGGTGCAATGCCTAGACCTAGACCCAAGCTCGAAAAATTAATATTTTGATCTAATAAGATAACTTTTTCACCGATGCCTTTCTAAGGATGATAAGAAGAAGTGGTATTTTAAAATTAAAAACCTGGGAAAAAAATTTGTTTTGGCATAAAAAAAATTTTTTTTATTCTTTTAGAAAGCTAACGTAACAATACGTAAACTAAAAAAATGACATGATCCGACACTGGAAATAAATTTCATGTATAGACGATTGAGAAAACAAACAAACAATGATATTTTCGGAAAAAATGTTTTTAAAAAACGTCTTCTTATTTTCGTTAAAGCTGTAAAAAAAATTTCAGAAAATCTAAAATTAAGTTTTTTTATGAAATCCGTGGATTTGTAAAAGAATGACCCATATGAATAAACACCTTTATTCTCTTTACGTTTCACCTAAACTCAAGTACCAATAAGTAAGAGAAATTAAGTGTAAGCAATGAAATTGGAAACGGCTCAATGGTTCAATAACTCTAAGTCTAATGAAAATATACATGTAACAGGCAACGAAACATTCATAAGGAAGTTTTAGCGTTTTAATTTCTTAGAGTTGAGTAATCTTGTTAATTTGACAGTAAAAATAGTTGCTTAAATTGTACCTCGTGGAATTTCTCATAAAATTGAATTAGTGTTAAAAAATAAAATATGTAGAATTAAATACGGAAATGTGGAAAGTATATTTAGTTTATTTTTCCGTTATTTTCAAATATCTAAATAGAATTTCAAAATTTTGTTGTTCTAGGAATATACGAAATTGATATTTTTTTTACGAATCCAGACCTGTATTTCCACTTTGGTTAATATGTTAATCGATTCCTTAAATTCAGTAGAACATACACTACTGAATATCAAATTTTTATACCGAGTGGTTCGTATGTTGTGGTTTAAGAAGAATTAGATTAAACCTATAAAACACTCTGTATCTTGGTAATGAAGGTTGTTAGACCCATTAACTATGGGTTATTTGGAACCACTTAGGTGTCCCACATCCACAGTTAATATATATACATTTCCCTATGAAACACCCTGTGTAAAGGCTCTTTATAAGATTTTTTTATATAACTGCCGGCCCTGCAAAATGGAATCTATTTCCGCTGCCTATCCATCAGATACTAGAATCGTAAAGAGGACATCTTAGGTAGTCAAAAGTTTGCTTCTTAGTAAAGTAATAAAACAATTGAAAAAACACCCTGAGAGACAATTTTTCTATAATTTTGTATTTTTTCTTTGAAACTATTAGATTATACAGGGTATTCCTAGCGCATGCTTCTTCATTCAAATAATATAGTTTGTATCTCGAATGCGAAATGCTTTTGGGTTCTTAAATGCAAAAGAAGCATTTCGGATTTTAGATATAAAAATAGCCATTGATGGTTTGTAACACAAGAATTTACTTTTTCTCATGCTTTAGTCTTATTTTTTTGCTGATGATTAATTTCTGCGATCTAAACATAAAAGTTGTTTTTATCCCTTAAATGAGATTTAGCATAAAAATGGAATAAAACTTTTTTGTTTCGATTGCGATTGCTCTTTCATTCCGTATGAAAATGTTTGGAATTTAATTAAGGTATCTGAGATAATTGAAGGTAAAAGTAGATATTTCATAAAATTTCACAAAATATCAAAGTTGGTCCGCCGTATCTCATAAACTGCACGACCACGTGGGAACATAATCGCACTAAATTATTAAAGAACAAAAATTGTTCACTTTAAAATACTAAATACACTGACTAGAACAAAAAGTGGAATAGCAAGAAAAATTTGATATACTTTTAATTAAAATTTTTCTCAGTGTAAACAAAACGTGTAAAATTGTTTCTTAGTGTCTTTTCGAAACCTTTTCACTTAAAAACATAGTTATTTTAGAAGGATAACTTCCATTTTTAAGATAAATGATGTCCGACGTGAATTTGGGCACATGACATAATCAAAGAATAGGCAATTATAAGATAAAATTTATTTATTTAATAACGAGTAGTACCTCCTCTAGCTCTGATTACACTCTCAGGTCTATGTTGCATATCTTTAATTACGTGTTGGATGGCCTCTCGAGGAATGTTATCCCGCTCTTCCTGTAGTGTATCCCTATATTGTTGCAGTGTTAACAACTGCCCAAGATGTTGCCCGATCCGTCTTCCCAGCATATCGCATACGTGTTCCGTGAGATTTAGATCAGGACTACGTGCTGGTAAGTCTAGGACTTCAACACCGACCTCATGGAGGTAGTTCTAACAATTCTGGCCACGTGCGGATGAGCATTATCGTGCATTAAAAGAAATTTTTCACCAATAAACCCAGCAAAAACCACTACATGCTCTTCCAAAATGTCACATATGTACCTTTTAGCCCTTAAAGCTCCTCCATCTACGAACACAAGCTCTGTGCGAACCGCGTAAAATATGACAGCCCACACCATTACAGATCCACCACCGAAGCTCACCCTATCATTAAAGTTGCATTGCGCGTATCTTTCTTCTCGCCTCTCCACACTCCTCTCTCGTCCATCTGGAGACCACAGGGCAAATCGGGACTTATCGGAAAAAAAGAAATTTGCCCCACTGACCGATATTCTAATTGAGATCGTCGTCCAAAATTAAGTCTGGCCTTACGATAATTCCCGAGAAGTTCGGAACTTGTGTCTGGTCTTCTAGCAGATAAATTTTCTTCAACTAGTCTTCTCCTAACAGGTCTATCGCTGACGGCGCACTTCTTGCAGGTTATTCCTTACTTGAACGGCAGTCGTATGTTGATCCCGCAGGATAGAAATCATGATTGTGCTTCGATTTGCTCCAGATCCCGACCTTCTGCGGTGTTCGTCGGTTTCTCAAAAGCGAACAACTGCCCTGTGGACACTGGATCGAGGAAAACCGAATTATTCAGTGATTTCGCTGATGCTAAAGCCAGCATCAATTAAAACAACTGCTCTAGCGGATTATTTCGGAGATAAGAGCATTTTTAAAAATTACCAGCACTTAAAACAATTGACAGAATGCAAGCCAATATTAAAGAATGATTTCTCACAGTGATTAACAATGTTAAAATTTTTCAGTTTTTAAAATAATAAGGAAAAGAAAAAGATTGGGAAGAAAAAAATTAACAAAAATCTGCCAGAATGGAAACAAATGATTCTACATATATTGTGTACTAAAAATTTTAGTTAAAAATATACCAATTTGGCTTGTCCCACTTTTTGTGTCGGTCTGTGTAGTTTAGCAGATGTTTGCAATTTAGTGTTGTTTTATCAATTAGGAAATGGCAACATTAATTTTTAGTTAATTTTGTAAAATATTATTGAGACATGTTTATTGTTAGGAAACAATTCTGAACTGGTTGGAATCTTTGGTGTAGCAACACTAGCACTTAAGTAGTTTCCACAAACACCAAAATATTCAATACTAGAGTTGTAGCGGACTGTAGCTTGGTGTTTCGTTTTAAATATAATTATTGTAAATGGGGAGCTAATACAAGATCAAAGACTATGGTTTGCAACTTACCGGTTTTCGGATTCTGCTTTCCCTGTCTGGCCAGAAAAACATTTGCCAAATATGGTAGCTGGATATATTTCCCAATATATAATAATGAACCGAGTTAATTAAACTTAACGCTTTTTACCAAAATAGCATCTGTTCTTTTCAAACTCCAGAATAGAACTTCTTAAATAATGTGTCAATTCTTGCAACTAACTATACTATCCAGGTAGTGCCAACCAATCAAAAATTCCCATTCGAACAAAAAATCTCCAAATACAAAAATATTAATTCATTAGTACAATAGTCGACGCGTGTTTCGCAAACCAAGTTGGCATAGTCGGGAGATCATTAAAATTGATTGAAATCGATTACAACTGATTAAATTAGTTTTAATCATCTCTCGATGATACCAATTTGGTTGTCGAAATTCGCATCGAGTGTTTTGGTGTTTGTAGAAACTACTATCCTGCTAATGTTAGGATACATTTATGAGAGAATGAAATGTGTTTTCTTATTTTTTAAAGAAATTTTATTATTAATTTTATCCGATAGATTAATTCTAAAAATTGGATTCATTTCACTTAAATCTTGTATTGTTTGTGGGTCTCGGATTTAAATAAATAAACCACATACTTACAGCTGCAGAAGCTCCACCAGTGATATTTTTTGAATCGTAGTCATATTCAAGAAGAAAGGTCATTACATAATGGTTTCCAGAACCAATCATGTAAGGTTTTAATATAAACGTTTCTTTGTTGTAATAATCGTCGAATACAATACTTGTCTCATCTAAAAATTAATAGAAATTATTTTGTAATCTGATCGAGAATAAAGAATGTGGTCATCGACATGGGTAACAGTTTTAAGTCACAATATTACTTGTATCCTCAAAGCAACTATTACCTTTATCGGGCACCATCTTGTATAATACCAAAGTAAACTAACTCCAGTAAACACATACGAGGTATGGCAGAAAAGTAATTAAGCTGCTGGCGTTGTGCATGAACTGGCAACACTGCAGCCTTTTTCCTTCGTACGGTAGGTTGGTAAACATCTCACATACCTCCAGTACCAGTTGCAACTCTCTGTCGTCACTAGGTGCCTGTTCAATGCGTGTTGTCTAAAAGTATATTGTAATGGTGTGTTACGAAAATGGAGCAACGGAATTTCAAACAACATTGTGCGATAAAATTTTGTGGGAAGCTCTGGGTAATTGCAACTGCAACTTTCGAAAAAATGAAATGGGTGTATGGAGGGCACACATTTTCGAGTGGCATACGACCTTTTCAGAGGGCCGTGAAACTGTGGAAGATGAAACCCGATTTGGAAGACCTTCCACATCCAAAACGGACGAAAATGTGGAAACAGTGAGAAATCTCGTGAGAGCAGTGGAGTTGGCGGTCTGTCCTCATGAGATTTCTTACTTTTCACATGATAGTACATTTCTGTGGAAGGTCTTCCAATGCGAGTTTGATCTTCCATGGTTTCATGGCTCTCTGAAAAGCTCTTGTGCCACCTGGAATATTGTGCCCTCAGTAGAGCATACCCTCCATTCTCCAGTTTCAGTTTTTCGAAAGTTTCAGTTGACTTTCTTCCGAGCCTCACACAAAACTTTATCGCACAACATTGGTCGAAATTCCCGTGCTCCTTTTTCGTAATGTAATAACCATATACGTTTAGAAAACTTGCACCAAACAGGCACCTAGTGACGGCAGGGAGCTCCAACTCGTACTGGAGGTCTGTGAGATGTTTACCAACAATACCAACCTACCAACCTACCAGACGGAGAGGAATGCTGTAGTGTTGCCAGTTCGTACACAACGCCAGCAGTCTCATTACTTTTCTGCCACAAATCGTATACTAGGAAAAACGGAGCACTCTTATAAAAGAAACGGTTGCTTTTTGTTAATATATCATATAAGTATCACGTTTGAAAATTATAGATAATAATTTTTATACATTATGTAAATGTTTTAGCAACTTGTAAAGTAGGCGAATGAACAGAATATTCCAGGTACGCACCTGTACGGTGGAGTAGTTGGCGCGGTGGCAAGTGTGACTAGATAATCTCCCTGCGGGTTCAAATCCCGTCACAGGCACTGGCAATGTCGCCTTTGGATTCGAGGCTTGTCTAATTTCTGTGGTGTTTGTATTTATGATAATGTTTATGCTCAATCGTCAACAACTTAAAGTCACCACTTTTCGAGATGCTCTCTTTCTAGTTTGTTGTCAGACGTACCAGAAAAAGAGCATCTCTGGTGCCTTTAACCTGATGACAATCGTATATATTGTATCGTACATATGTATATAACATGGTAAAAAATAGATGTATTTGCATAAGCACAATTTTAACCCTTGCAGCTATATCGGCTTCCCGCAGTTAACCCCAAAATGGTGTTTGTTAGTTTTCGTTTTAAGAAAAATATAGAACGTCGACTTGGAGAACAGTAAAGGACATGTGCTACTCTATGTATCTGACGCAGCTTCTTATATGAATCCATTTGCAGTGCGCTTAAAAACACATACCGCTGAGTAGCCCTAAGCAAGAAATCAATCAAATGTTTTTTCAGCAGATGAGCAACTGGCAATTAAAGCACTTGTGATCAGCCAATAAACATCTATTCGATCTTTTAAAGAATTGTTTTCAAAACTTTTTTGTTTCTCGTCCAAGGGTACTAAGATTTTAGCACAGGATAGGAGGCTGCCAAAGTCGACGGCGGATTTGAGGGGGTGTTTTAAGGATATTTTGGTCTGTCAGTTTATACTTCACACATTTAACATATATTCGATCTTTTAAGGAATTTTTTGTATTTATATATGTATTTTGAAGAACAGACGTCAAATGTTAACTCCTTAATGCCACTAATTTACTGGAACTTTAGAAATTACTAGAATGTAGTGTTGTGTGTTCAGTGAAATATTTTGCTCCTGTTCTTTTGACTACTACAAATTCGCCAATTAAAAGGTACCTATCATTTTTCATATCTTTATATGTGTAAGTCAGCGCAATGTCCTGGGTCAACCCCTGATTTTTACGTCATGTACTATTTACTCGCGAACCTTAGTAATTTGTTAAAATGACGTTTTTCTTAATGTGGTAATTAACAAGTATTTATTATACTTATTGAACATCAATAATTCAAACTAATTCAAAAGTTTAGTTTTTGGTATCATCTTGAAGCTTAAGTAATATACCGGGTGTCACGGAGTGACCGAATTCAGAATAGAATGCTCTATCCAAAACCGTAAAAATATACAGGGGGGGGGTTCATGATACAAATTAAGCTGCTGTAATTTCCGTTGAAACCAAAAATAAAAAATACTTTTTTTATGTCAAATAATATATTTTTATTTGCGTTTTGACAATATATATATATATATATATATATATACATACATATATACCATTTCTCTAAATTAAAGTTCAACAATACTAGGGGTTAAACCATATGTCAGTAACACATATATATATATATATATATATATATATATATATATATATATATATATATATATATATATATATATATATATATATATATATATATATATATATATATATATATATATATATATATATATATATATATATATATATATATATATATATATATATATATATATATATATATATATATATATATATATATATATATATATATATATATATATATATATATACATATATATATCATTTCTCTAAATTAAAGTTCAACAATACTAGGGGTTAAACCATATGTCAGTAACACACGGTATACGTTTCTGATCCGAGGGGACAACGATCAGCCCACATTAGGGGGTGGCGGTATCTGGGGTAACCGCCCTCATCGTGAGAGGAATGTTTAAATATCAAAATATTGTAAGTTCCGATTTCGAAAAATTTTGTATCAAAAGCTTCCCAATAACAAGTAAATAATTCTATTATATGTGCCCTAGACGGGAAATTCGATTTTTTAGAAGTATCCTACATAGAGGTTCTTGATGTACTTAATAATCTTAAAAATGTACAGAGTAAAGATTCTTATGACATGAATATTAAAATTTATAATTCTTTTAAATGCATTATTCTTATTCCCTTAACAAAATTAAATAATCAGTGTATCAAAAACAATGTTTTTCCCAAGATTCTCAAATTGTCAAAAGTTATCCCTTTACATAAAAAAGATCGAGTTGATGATCCCGTTAATAGGTCAATCGTCATTATTCTGGTATTTGCCAACATTTTTGAAATTATTTAAAATTACAGATTACTTTTTTATTTTGAAAATTATAATCTTTTAAATAAACAAAGAAAATTTGCTTTTAAATGTTTCAAAATTGGTGTACAATTTTGAAACATTTAAAAGCAAATTTTCTTTTGTTTATTTAAAATATTTAATAATGTTTCACAAGAAGCCAACCGCAGAATCAGTACAATGTATAAATTATAATCTGTTTAATAACTCTCAATTTGGTTTTAAAGCAAAAAAAGCACAACTTTAGCCATTAACACTTTAATATATATAACAAATAAAAATTTCGAAAGAAGCGAATTTTTGTATGTACTGTTTCTAGATTTGAGCAAAGCCTTTGACTGTGTGTATCATAATTTTTTTGATAAAAAAAGTTATCTTTTTATAAAATTTCGACAAATAATAGCCTTTTGGTAAGTACAGAGTCTCATCTTAAATTTGTAGAATATCGTAATTCAAATTCAAATTTAATCGGTACAAGTATTGGTGTACCTCAAGGTTCAGTAATAGGTCTAATACTGTTCCTTATTTACATCAGTGATTTACCATGTGTACATCTGTGCCTAAATTTACTCCTCTTCGCTGACGACACCACATTAATTTACAACAACCAAGAATATTACACTCTATTGACTATTGCTAATAATACTTAACCGACAATTGATAATTTTTAAACCAATTAATCAGCTAGTATTAAATAACGAAAAACTAAATCAATGATTTTTAGTCTAAGGTATCATACAATGAAGATTAATTTGTCTGAAAACGTAATATTTTTAGGGGTGTACTTAGATCATAATTTATTCTGGGAAATACACATAAACTATGTAAAAAAATGTCCGGTAACATTTTTTTTAATACACAGTCTTGTTAACAAATGTGTCTCAAGTAACATTACTAGTAGCATATCATGGACTTATTCACTCAGCTTTTTCATATGCGATTCTAGTCTGGGGACATACCGTACACGCTAAGAATGTTTTTTCTATACAAAGAAAAGCTGTAAGAATTATAGCAGGTTTCGATTATAAAGACAACTGCAAGGATATTTTTAAGAAACTGTCACTATTGACATTTCCTTGTACTTTCATTTTACATTGTAGAAACGGCATGCCATATTAAGGGGCCTAGTCGGGAAAAAGCTTCGGATAGCTGTGTCATTCTCTAGAAAGTTTTTATACATGCGCCGCTGAATAATTTTGCTCTTCACTATACTTCCACTGGACGTTTTATTCACCGACTTCATTGAGGTGCAATTCCCGATAGAGGTAACACTTCCTTGCTCCATTTGTAGTGACAAAGATACTTATTTAGAAAATTCATTTTAACCAAATAGTACGGAATAAAAGTTTGAAACTTGCTGAGCATAATTATGAAGATTCATTCTAGAAGACATGTATGAATTTTACCTCGAATTTTACCAATTGATATCATAATTCAGGAGCTAATCACGTTCAAATTTCACTTATATTTACAGTATAAATTTTCCCTACATAAAGTGAAAATTAATTAAAATAGATATACATGTACCCTCTACTACACTTTCAACTACTGATCCTCCAAATTTGGTGTAATGTGACCAAACCGTATGGAAGAAATAAATTTTGAAAAATTACCTTACAAACACTGGTTCGATTAGCTCTCTTAATGATTAATGAATATTTATATTCTGATGTGTCATGTATAATTGTGTGAAATTTATCATTATTTATGATAAGACAAACAGAAAAAATTCTCATAAAATTCTTTTATTGGTGTGACCGGTTTCGTGAACAAGTAAATTTACTTCACATCATCAGGCACAGGACTACAATAATTAAAGAAAATGAGTATGGTGGTTACATACATAAATATAAATGTTAATAAGTTAATAAAACTTAAAAACAAGAATACAGAAGACCATTATTTCCATTTTTTTTGTACTTTGAAAATTGATTAAAATAGTGTCCTCTATCGAACTATCTAAGAACTAACGTTAAATAAAAAGTAAGATTGAAAACTATATGTGAACCAGGTTTTTTACAATAGTGGAGTTTATTATATTCAACTACAGATGGTGATAGCAGCGAAAATGCACTAAACATGGTAGTAATATTCACTTCTAAGAAAATGAGGTTATATTGTTATAATATCGAGCACATGGAAACAAATTGCAGTAGTGAAAAAAACAAAATTAGACAACCACAGAGAAAGTCAGTGAAGACTGAAATTGGATTTGTGAATTCAGAGATAATGTATTGAGATTTCTTGAATCTTTCAGGATTTATAAACTTTCAAGGTTATTAATCAAACTGCCTTTGCCAAGAAAATGTAATATTTTAAGAGTATTGTCAAATGTGTGGTTGTTATCTACTAGATGTTTGGCGACATGGGAAAACCTGAGGATGAGCTAATGCACCGGACGTGTTCTTTTAACCGTGTTTTAAAATTTCTATATGTGCAACTAATATATGTGCCGTTGCATGTATTGCAAGAAAGTTTATAAACCCCACCTTATCATTATTTATTCTTGTTCGTCATTATATCGGTAATTTGAATGAATACTTGTTTTCCGACTAGACGTGTTGCATAGAGATTTATGTAAAACTATTTTATATTATTGTTAACTATTATAGTTATTTATTTATGTGGTTTTCATATATTAACTTACCTTTTTACCATTTTGTTATATTTAAATATTTTTATAGTTGATTTGACTTGTGTAAATATTTTATTGTATAAAGCACCAATAAATATCTATCTATCTACCCGGGACTCTCCCATGTACAATTATTATATGCAGCTTGGCAGTTTAGCCGGTGGTGTCTTCAGTTCAGTTATTTTAGTCGCATGAAAGCGTGTGGTTGTGGCCGTATTTGGATTGGTTCTAGCGTAAAACACTCTTTGCAATAGCGCAGTTACTATCGTTTGTGTGTAAACCAGAAAACTACGATGACAACATAGATTTCAAGAAAAAGTAACAAAATAATTACTGGGTACTATTTAAGCATCCTCTCAAGGAAGTGTTGTTTGATTTATTATCTATATAAAACTTTTATACTAGCGCATTCAGATAAGAATGATAGTATAACATACGAAAAAGAACAGGTATTTATAATTGTTATCATGTTTAAAAGGATGCTTATATAATATCCAATAAATATTTTATTATTTTTCTAAAAATGCATAAATACGAAGCAAATAAAATGTCAGATTACTTAAAACATCAGAGATGGTTCATATGTTCCATAAACTCCATGCAATCGACGTTACGTATTTCATACACGCCGTGATTGTAAAAGAGATTTAAATTCGGCTATCTAACCACAAAATATTGTCGGTACAGTTACAAAAGAGAAAATTTTTGATGATTCGTGTGTCATGTTCTGTAGGTGTAGTTTTCCTTTACACACAGCCACACATTGCCTAAAACATATCAACCAAGTGTGTATAAAAATGTTTTGGGCAATATTATAGAGGACGTACGAAATAAATTTGTGTGGGTGACAACTGACTTTCGGTGTAATAAGGTTATTAATATTGTACTGAGAATTTTGACTGTTCAAAAGGCTTTGTTTCTATCAGACAGCAAAAGTCGGGCTATAAACAATAAACTGAAAAATGTCATACACAGGAACCTGGAATACAAAACATGTGTAAAATTCGCAGTTTGCGCAGTTTATCAGTACCTGCCCATGTGAACCATTTAAAGTTTGCACCACTAACCTCGGTGGATGTTTATTTTCCTTGTACAAACCAAATCCCTCAAATGTAACAGACACGAATGCAGATGAATAGTAGTTGTAACGTGACAATGAATGCTAATGCGATGGTAGACTCAATCATTCTGAATAATACATTGTATCAATTGGTATGTATTTCATTATACATTTTATACTTTTGCTTTTATTTGTCTACGTATATCATTCTGTCAGCCATATGACGTAGATACCGGTTCTGGACTCTGGAGTAGTTTCCTGACCCTGGTAATATTACACGTAACTAAGCCTGTGTTCCTGTCCCGATTAATGACCGTGTTCGCCCCTTAGTCGTTTTGTCTGTATAACCCTCAACCTTCAAGATGATACCGAAAAGTAGTCTTTTGAATGAACCTGAAATAAACCTAGAAATTTATCTATCAGTGTCGGTAATTCAATTAACGTTATCTTAAAAAAGTAACATTACTACAAGTCAAAATCAAGGTTTTTTTTCACATATAAGGTAAATATTAAGGTCAAGAATGGAACTTTCAGTGACTCAATATTTTTTTTATTTACTTAATGATCTATTTATTAGCATTGCGAAAAATAATGCTCTTCTTTGTATAATTTTAAAGGTATTATGCAAACTGTCGATTAATCCAATAAAAAAAAGGTTGGTCACTGCAAAAGTGATCTGAATATACATAAAACCCTAGACAACTTACTAGCTAAGATAAGCCTCCATTGAAAAATAGTTCGTTCCAGGCTACATGGGGGTCTAGTGGTGTAATTGACTATTAATTTATTTACTTCTTTCATGGAAAACTCCACAGGATTCGTTAATTCGCTGGAATATTAAGTAGAAGATGTTCAGTTAGAACAAATGCAAGCATAAGACAAAATTTTAGTACAATACTTTTGATGAATATTTTACTTTAACTGACTATTATTACCATTTTCTTGATATGACTGTTAAGGTGCATTTAAATTATCGCGAACAAATGCAAACGAACGAACGAAAGCATGAATTCGTAGGTATTCGCTCATTCGTTTGTTCTCTGCACATTTTATAACGACTTCTTCTCGATATTTTAGATAATTAAGACAAGATATTAACAAAACGAAGTTTACTTAAAAGTTACATTTATTCAAAAAACTACAACAAAATGAGACTTCTTTAGCCAGAGCAGGGAAGCTAGTGAAGATTAGAAAATGTGAAAAAAATATTCTTAATATTTAACAAAATCAAAGCAGTCCGCAACTGTTACTTAAACTAAAAAAATTCTCACTTACTTTGATGAGTGTTTTCGTTTTTGTTAAGCGCCACCTTTTTTAATTGTTTACAAAAGTTTCAGCTAGTCAAAAGACACGGTACAGTTTTAAAAAAGAAAAAACTTGTAACTACGTCCATCAATATCGTCTTGCAAAAATTCTTAATAGTAATCGTAGGATACTCACATTAAAATTTAGTGTTTGTTTATAATTTTTATATATCACCAACCTATAACTAATTCTAAATAATAATTGAAGTGCCTAAAATAAGTACATGTTTCCTACAATCTGTTATAGAATAATTAATTAACTGTTCAATATTATTTCTTCACTATTAGTTTGGATTAGAATTTATCACCCATATAGTTATAGAATAACTTACAATCAATTTATTTATATCTTACAGTGCCCTGAGGATGGTAATAAATTATACCGAAACGTCGGCAAGTTAATACAGTAGTGTTTTAATTACATTGGACCTAATAACCCAAAAATTTGTACTTAGTATTTAAATTGTGGTCTGGAAATTATTATTATGTTATCAAAAACGCAACATGCTCCTTCATTATCAAACTTAACTAAAATGTTGTCAATTAAAGTACATGTAGTGTCCGTTACACTGTTCACCTCTGGCCACCCTACCACAGATCTTAGATTAAAACATGACAAAATTGTACATCGGTGGCTATAATGCATATTATTATAAACATCTAGATTAAAGTCACCACACACGATAATATTTATATTTGGTTTACACAACATATTTAAAATGTCAATAACATTATTAAAAAACAAATCTAAACCTCCATAAGGAGCTCTATAACAATTAACAATAATTGTATTTACTCTGTTGCTTTTCACAGATGTGGCACAGTATTCCGTTATATCAACCCGTGTGTCCTGTTGAGAAGTTTATTCAAACAGATCACAGAACATTGTGCAACGCAAAGATATTTTAGGCGTGATTTGAAGTTCTCAGGTACGGAAGAACACCAAAATGGGACACAATTTTGAATTGGGTTGATTAATTCCGTGTGCATGATAGCGTTGCCTCAAAATTTTTAGGATCTACTCATACGGTAAAGACGTCGAAGAACATTGAAAGAGTGCGACATATAGTTAACTAAATACCGACATGCTCTACTTCGAGATTGCATATGCTCTGGCCATTTTGGACAGACGTTTTCAACGAAAGTTTAAAAAAAGATTTGCATCTTCACCCACATAAAATTGAAATCGTTCAAAAACTGAACAAGGCAATTCACACTGATTCAACTTTCAACCCCTAAGCGATGGTGGAATCCATCTCTAAAATTTTAAATGGCAAGGGGTCAAATACAACATCGTTACAACGGTATTTCACTTTTTAAATTTGGACTAATAATTTGCGAGAAATTTCGTTCTAGAAGTGAAGAATTTAATGAAGTATAATTACAAAACGAACAAGTGTTTCTTGCATTTAAGATAATTTTTCGAGAAACTCTCGGACCCGTCGATTTTTTTTTTTCAAGGATGCCATTTCATTGGGTATCTTGGATTGCGCAACTTCAACCTTTGAAGCGGTGGTGGAATCCGAATTTTAGATTAAAATAAGCGATAATTTCCGTTGCGGGTACATCCATGCCTGAAATCTCCAGACTCTAGTAATTAAACATATCATTAGTCTGGATGAATGGGGATGCAAGCGAACCCAGCGTGGATTATCGTTAACGAGTTGTTAAGAGCCAGTTATATTTATCTATTCATGGTAAGTTCATTTAGTATAAAATTATTTCTATTTCGAGATTGAAATTCATTTAGATCTCTTTTTTTTCGTGATTTCATTTAGAGATAGAGCATAAAAAATAACTACTCGAAATGGTATTATCACCTACTGAAAAATGTAAAATGTTATTACCAGTCAACGAACTCTAGCGAACTGTTACATTTAGAAATATCATCTCCTTTGATTCTATTTATATTCTTGCCGTCTGAAAAAAGCATTTAAAATTGTCTGAATCACAAAACTGGATACTAACGTTAATTGAATAGATACCTTCAAAATGTGAAAAATGGTATCCATTCACAAGTATTTTTAAATGCAGCTCGTATATCAAAATGAATATACTTGTAACTGAAATAGAACTTGTTTAAATATAAACAATTTTTGCTACTACTACAACTGTACTCACTTATTTGTATTATTAATTTCATATTTACTCTTTGTTACTAGTAAAAATATAATCGTTTTCTTTTAAGGTGACAAATGGATACGTCAGTAAAGTATTTGACATGGCATCATACAAAAGTTGTGTTCGTTTGTAAGTCCAAGTTAAAGTGGTATAGGGTGCGTTTTGTTGCCAGGATATGAAAGTTTCTGACAGAAAAGATAAAAAAAAAAAAAGATTTGCCAAAGAAAATCACAAATTTATATTTGCTTGTTTGTTGTTAATCGCTGAAGTGATTGATGCGACTGTGCTACTACTACTTGATCTTCCTGGCCTGGCAATAAAAACACAGTAATTGCTACTTGAATCAAGCTGATTAAAATCCATAATAAAAGATAATAAATTAAGTCAAAATACAACAAAGTGACAAACATTAATTATTAAGTGACAAAAGAGAGAAATACTTAAGTTAAGTATTCTTATCTGAGGGTACTCTCTTCTACATCCTCTATTCGATAGTTTCTTCAGTTATCAATTTTGTTTTTGCGATATTCTTGAAAATATGTCCTCATTAAATTGGAAATAATTTTGATCTAAATACAACTTGAATGTTTGCAGTATTTCATTTTTTAATTTTGGGATAATTTTGCATTTTTCTAGTATATTTGAAATAAAAGGAAGACATTCGAAAGGGATTAGGAAACATATTCGACACATCAAACGATACTAATTTTATAGAGTTGGGGTCAATATTTAGGCTGTTTAATTTTACTGTTAAGTCTAAGAAGTTATTAATTGTATTTTTGGGCTTAAATTTTGTAACAGATTTAAACTCGTTGTTAAGTAATTCAGATAACTTACGTGTCGGTGCATTTGTGTAAGAGACCACTGGTCTAATGGGTTTATTTTCTTTATGTAATTAGACAAGTAATAAAAAGTGTTTATAATTTTTTATTTCAAAATGGATTTCCACAAAGTAACTTCATCTTCAATCAACTTTTTGCTCTCTTTTGTATTATAACTTGACTGTGTGAACCATCCAAGAATATAATTCCGAAAGTTATGACAGAATAAAAATGTCCATAATAATCAATAATAAGTATATTCTGATCAACTCAGTTTTTTAAGAGTAAAACAAACTTTACTAAGCCTACCCACAAGGCAGTGGTGCTTGGTCTCATCAGTTCATGTGCTGGTCAATTGAGGCCCCAGAAATTTGGTGCAGTTTGTGTAAGTAATATCTGTATTAACATTGATATTTTCAAGAAAGGACAGGAAAGAGAAGACTCTGAAATCACGAAAAAGGGATATTTCCATTCCAGAAGCTTCCGGATGCTAGTAAAAAACAAACTCTTATTGAAGGAGACAAACGTGTCTAGGTTGTGAAAAAGAAAAAGAGAATTTTTACATATCTCTTCTAAAAGTTTTATTCTACATAACATATTTTTTTTAAAATACGCGAACTTGTATTAAAGTATTTTGACGAATTTGGTAAAATTTAGAATAAACAAGTAGGACATGATCAGATCACATGCCAAACAGATTAAACTTGTTTAATTTTAGTCAGTTTATTGTGTATTTAAAATTTTGCCAAATTGCTTAAAATGCTTGAAGACCCATACAAAATAAATAAATAAACAATTCCTAGATGTGTGCCGTAAAATTATGCCACTTAAAATGGCGTACACCAAAACTAGTTGCTTTTCTAGTCAGTTAGAATACAGTAGATCAATTTTGTAGTGGAAATGAGTTAGATTCAACCAATCTCTTTGGGTCTGTCTATCATCTAGTTAATTTCTGTTCAGATCTTTCAAGGGCACTTTGTAAAATCAGGCCTAAAGTATAATTTTTTTTAAATCCGTTACTACGTTGCCAAATTAGCATGAAGTGTATTACCAGGACAATGATGCGGCGTGGCGTGGTAATAAATGTATAACTTTTTATTATTTGACACGTGTAATAATTTGTCATATTAATCAAAACAATAAAATGATGTTAAATATATGTAAGTAATTTATTATTTCCTTTTAAAATTAGGTTAAAAATGTAAATTACTTCTATTACAGATTTCACCGTATTTATCGTAGAGTTGGGGAGATTTTTTGGTAAGTAATATTATAGACCTCAGCTTTTTGTTCAAGCTTAATGCAGAATTTACATCAGGTGTCCAATAAAAATCTTTAAATCTCTCTTAACTTATTTGTATGGACTCTATTAGTTGTGACGTCACATAATTATGCAACCTGCGTACTACTGTTATGACACACCGGTTGCCTGTACATCACACTGGAGCTTGACCCTTAATGCATATGTCTATAAAGAGAACATTTCCGAGGGTTTTACACAGCGCAGTGTAAAATTTTATTTTATTTCTCCCTTGGAGGAAATATTTAAGAAATTTCAATAACTAATTTACACACAGAATTATGTACAATGCTCAACACATTAGAAAAACTCTATTATTGATTAATAAATAAATTAATATTAAAACGAATTTAGTATCCACCAATAGCAATTGCGATCTGTGCAACACGATAACCTTTTTAAATTATTTTCAAAAACACACCAGCAAAGTAACAGATATGAAATAATTATTACTTATATTACACTATTATACAACTCACTTCAACACGATAACCTTCTTAAATTATTTTCAAAAACACCAACAAATAAACAGATATTATATAATTATTATTTATCTTATAATATTATACTTACAATATATCAGCACTGTTAGAACGATTTGGTAACAAAATTAAGTGCGGCTCTGAGTCTGAAGTATCCCAGCATGTAAGCTAAACTCCGCCTCGGTCGCGTGACAACAAAAACAACAATCATCGTTCTCGCTTTAATGTAAGCGGTGTAAAAGACATCATGTATTATATATTTCCCGCCCACATGTCGCGTCTTGCTTCGCACGTACCGTCAGAATATAGGTTTCCGCAACTATAACTGGCGTTTGTTCCGCTTCCTGTCTCAGAAATGTGACACACTCTGAAGCAAATGGCAGCAACGCAACACGGCGATACTTATGAAACCATCCTCCCATCGCATCGTTTATACAAGATAATTTGTTAAAAACAATTGATTAAAATTAAAGTTGTAAATAATTTGAGTCTTATTATTTGTAATAGGTCACTTTCCCGATATTCACGGCAAGCCCAGTGATGAAGACTTCACATTCAAACATTGGTAAGTAAAGATTTATCTTCAACTTTCCTCCAGTTGCAATTTTAAAAAACATATACAGGGTACTCCAAGAAGTGAGCCAACACTCTTAAAAAATGACAAATGTTAAATAAAAAGTTAGGACCACCATGACAAATCCATCAACCTTGAGAAGTTCCATATAAATACTGCGTGGCCCGACGAGCAAAATGTGGAGGAGCTCCATCTTGTTGATAGTATACATGATTTCTTATGTTTAAAATAGTCCTTGTAAATCATTTCGCAAACATTCCAAGTAATGTTCTTATGTTAGTAGATTCTCCAAAATGAAAGGACCAATTGAGTGATTACACTCAATGACAAAGCATCATCTCGGTTTGTTTGGTATCAAATGTAAATATTATTCATACTCAGCCTGCTATTAGCAAGAAACATATGATAAGATGCGCCCGCAGTCTCTGTCGATGTATTCTGTTTACAACTATCGGCTGCCATTATTTATTTGTGTGTTTTTTTCAGTTTAACACTTGTGTTTACTGTGATTACTAAATCTGCAAATCGTTTCTGTGTATCATGGTCGTAAAGTAAGATGTACTTACTGTCGCCGGCATTCACCTTGACCGCGAAACTCTTTCTCCAGTCCAGTCTATTATTAACTTTCGAGTTGTGTACACGTTAAGTCACTTGGGCGTATTTCATATTGTTTTTTGTGTTTTTATTTTATTTGTTATACTATATTGTTGATATTAATTTAATAATAAAGCATGGCAGACGTACGCAGGGGTAGAAAGCAGCCATTTGCTGACAAAGTGAATAAATTCATAGGTGAATTCCCGGATTTATTCTATGATGGTGCTAAAATAATTTGTAAAATGTGTGAAAAAGATTTGATGTGCTGGGATAAGCGTGATTGTGGGCTTCACGTAAATAGTGTACACAATAAAAATAAGAAAAATGGCGTGCCTTCGACAACACAGTTTATATGTGATTCACTATTAATGCTGATTGCCTTTGATGTTCCGCTGTACACACTCGATAAACAACCATTTCGAGAGTTCTGGAATAAATACAATGCCCAGGTGAAGTTACCAAGTCGCACAACGTTATGTAACTATCTACCAACTGTACACGTAGACATGGTAAATAAGATGAAATGTGAATTAAAAAATACACGACTGTGGTTATTTGTTGATGAGACAACAGATTGTAAAAAAATTCTATTTTAAATGTTATAGCACGAGTACTGGACCCTCTTAAACCGACAGTTCCACTGTTACTAGCTAGCAAAAGACTAAGTCAGTGTACTAGCGAAACAATTACCAGGGTGGTGCTGGAGACGTTGGAAAAATTTGAACTGTCAAAAAGTCAAGTGTTGATGTTTGTGACTGATGGCGCCGTGACAATGCGTTCGGTAGACCATTCTTTGCAAGGACAAGATTGTACGTTTATACATGTTACGTGTAAAGTGCATGCGTTACATCTTGTGGCAGAAACTATTCGAAAAGGTTTTCCAGAGGTGGATGCATTAATAGCAAGTACAAAAAAAGTGTTTCTTAAATCTCCTTAACGTCTCCGTGCATTTCATAGCAAGTGTCTCGGTATTCCTGAACCACCACAGCCGATTCTTACGGAGTTCTGGTGTAACTATGTACCAACTGTAAGCGAAGACATTAGGTGCGTTCTTTCTAACTGAGATCTCAGTTAATCTAAGTAGTTTTACGGTTACGGAGGCTATATCAAATAAAATTATGCTTTTATTTCTGCAGTGTAACCATAAAACTACTTAGATTAGCTGAGATCTCAGATAGAAAGAACGCATCTATTGTAAATAAGATCAAATATGTACTAAAAAATACACAGTGGTTATGTGTTGACGAGACGACATATTGTAAAAAAAACATATATTTTAAATGTTATAGTACGTGTACTGCACCCTCTTAAACCGACATTTCTACTGTTACTAGCTAACAAAAGACTAACTGATTATACTGGCCAAACAATTACGCGGATGGTGCTGAAGACGTTAGAAAAATTTGACCTGTCAAAAAGTCAAGTGTTGATGCTTGTGATCGATGGTGCCGCGACAATGAGTTTGGTAGGCCGTTCTCTTCAAGAACACGGTTGTAGGTTGGTACAAGTTACGTGTAAAGTGCATGCTTTACACTTTGAGGCAGAAACTATTCGACAAGATTTTCCAGAGGTAGATGCATTAATAGCAAGTACAAAAAAGTGTTTCTTAAATGTTCTAAATGTCTTCGTGCATTTCATAGCATACATGATGCTGCAAAGTTTTTCAGATCTTTTCCAGTTTGCGATAACCAAGCTAGTTAAGAGGGTAAGTTGTGCATACATTGTTATAAATTGTAACAGTTTATTGTTTTTATTACTAGTTAATTTCTTTTATTACACTTATTATGATGCGTACGTCTATGTCCTGCGGCGCATTTTTGCCAACTCTACTGATAATACAGAGCACAGAGCATACAATAGTTTTCAGAATAGCGGCGATAAATGTAACGAGAATTTTCTGAAAATTCTAGATATTTTAAGATGATGTTTTCATATTGTTTTTTTTAGCTTAACTAAGGACATAACTGATGATAATCCATGGCTCTCGTCTATTAAGTTTGAATTGTTAGTATACAGTAGAACGTATCCAACATTTACCACGGATTGGAAGTTATTCAGAAGAAATCCAGGTACGTACAGAAAATAAATTTAACGTATTTTTGTTTTTCGTTTTATTTTAATTTAGACAAAAAATTTATCGTTTAAAGAAAAAAGTCCAAGAAAGTTGAATTTATTTAAATTTTAAATTCGTCGTTCAAAACAACGTCTCAAAAGTCCCCGGTCTCTGTTGTACGCACAATTTTTTTATGATGCGTAAGAGGGTTAAAAAAGTGTTTTCGCGAATATCTTCAGTTCCTTTTAATTTTAAGAATATGAATGTTATTATAAAATAGAACGACTAGAAAATTATCTACACAAAATGTCTACTCGTTTTATCATATGAGTTATAGTGTTCGAGAAAACGATGTAAAAGTTATGACTCAGACAAATACTTCGATATTACTCTATGCTTAATAAAGTTATAAATTAGGTGCTATATTAAAAAAGAAAACAAAGATTTTTTGACGAAAAAGGTTTCATGTAATTTATTAATGAATCAATCATGATTGCTTTATTCAATGGTGGCAAAATCTCAGAATTATGAATAATCAAAGATATAATCATATCATGCATTATCAAGACCTGATAATTTATATTTCTTTCATTCCTTCTTTTTTTCATTCTTCTCCTTCTTCTTCCTGCTTTTCTTCTTATATTTCGTGCTTTTCTTTTCTTTTTATCTTCCTTCTCCAGTTTCTTCTTCTTCTAATTCTCTTATATTTTGTTCGATTTCATAATGAGCATTTCTAGACGATTGCCTGTGACAAACCATAAGCTGGTGTCCCAACATTCGGTAGCCATACAATTGTCCGCAACCTTTTGCACAATTGCAAAAAATCATATTTAAAAGACAAGCTGGAGCAGGCGGAGCTGTTTCTTTTTATTTTTTAATACTCATATCCAATCTTAGGGGTTCAACTCATTGCCCAACCACTCTGCACCTGATAATATACTCGGAAACAATGTTCTTCAGCTGCTTTAACTATAGGTGGTAATGAATGTAACTTGACAGATTTATTTTTACTCACTAATTTACAGAAGTACATGTAACAATAGTTATTCAAGGAATTTTCTTTAATTAGAGCACCATACATGGCCAAGAAAAATCACATTCCATTAAAAGAAGCATCACTCCAATTGAAAACTTGAACTTCTTTCAAATTCCATCGTTTGTCTAATAATTTCAGAGCTGCTGTTTTACCTCTATGAAAAAGAGCAGATATTGTATCACATTCGGAGAATGCATGTAAACATAAAATATGATCCTACTGCCTGTATGAGTGTCAATACTTTGAGAAGAACAATTTTTGTTACACTGTTCCTTTGCTTAATTTTAAAAAAATTCTTCATTAACAAGCGACAACATAAATTGTTCATTTTCAATGCGGCATTATTTTCTAACGCTGCAAAATACGTCTGCAAACGCCCAAAAACTAACCAAAATCGTATGGTATAATCCGAAATAAAAGAAGGGATACGCAGCTGCTTATTTCTCTTCGGGGTCACTTATTAATTATATATAATATAATTAATAGCATCTATTCTATATTTTTATCGTTCATTTTTAGTTTTAAAACGTGCTCACCTAAATTTAATTTTATTTTTTAAAGTATATTCGAAGTATTTGCTTGAGTCATAAGTCATAACTTTTACATCAAGTTTTTCTCTAAAACTATAACGCGTATGACAAAATGAGTAAGGACCTTTTTTTATAGATAATTTTATAATCTTTCGAGCTTATATCCTACATAAAAATTCGTAATAAATACGTAATAGCCTTTATTATATATAGAATTGATGATCTTTTTTTATAAAATATGTTTTGCTAAAACGGACGGTTACTTAACACTGACGTAGTTTTCCACGAAATACCAAGACACCATATGCTGCAGTGGACGCGCTTTTCGTCAACCAAGTTAGCATCATCTGGAGGCGATTTAAACTGAATTTTAAAGTTTTAATCATCTCCAGGTGATACCAACTTGGTTGGCGAAACGTGCGTCGAGTGCAGTATATGGTGTTTTGTTTCGTGGAAAATTACGTCAATGTTATTTTTACATCAAAGGTTCCAATCTACTTCAGGTTACTTAGACAAATGGGAAAAATGTGTTTGCAATGGCGCTCATTTTGTTTATCGTATGCAGCACCCAAACACACTATTTTCGAGAGTACCACCAACGAAATTAGAAATTGAGCCCACTCCCACATTTACATAATGTATATTTGACAGGGGACTATACGGGGTGTCAGGAAATTCTGTTTCCATATTTTAGGGACTGATTATACATGGGAAAATATAAAGACAATTTCCTATAAATATGTGTCCAAAAATTATTCCTATGCAGGGAGCTAGAGCCATTTGCAAGAAGTGGTTTTTATTTAATATCTCGGGAATCCTTCAAGCTGCAAAGACCGAGTTTTGTCACACAACCTGTTTTTGATGAGATTCACCATTTTTTTTATAGTTTTTTTCTTTTGGATGAAATTTAAAAAGTAACTTGACGAACCGTTAAAGTTACCGTGAAAACTTAATATATTTTTATGTCACATTTGAGTAATTTGTGGCATATCGGTTTCTAATTATAGAAAACGAAGTGTTTTACATCTATTATTAATTAAAATTATAAAGTTCGACCTTTTCGGTACTGCATTGATTGTTTTTCTTTTTAATGTAATCATTTAGTAAAACATTAGAGAAAATTGAACATATCATAATAAGAATATTTTTTATGTTCTTTACCACAGACACGCAGAACAAAAATGTTTTAAAAAATATAAAAATGAAATGGTTGTAGCTAGTGAATTGTCATTAGAACCTACACCAATTAATTTTTTCCTCTACAGTCTAATCCTTTATTAACATAGACTTCATCAATTAAAAGAACAATAATTTTTTTCATGGGGTTTTAAGGAATCATTTAGGTAATTATTGGTACTTTTGTTATTATCAATGGTATTTAGGGGCCACCTCAAGGCTAGATGAGAGATATTGGAGATATATTTTAGTTGATAAGTTTCGAGGTAAGTTTAAATAATCCCACATTAAATCATATGCAAAGGGAGAAAGTGCATACAATATAAAAGCCATAATTATGGTTTCAAATGAATAACGCTTTTTTTTAATAAGTAATTTTACTGGATGAATCAAAATTGGTAATATATTGTTTAATTTATTTCTGGCTTCTGAACCATCCTCCGCCTCCAAAATATCTGAGTCTGAAACCAGTTTCTTAGGAGCTACACTCAAGAAATATACTATTTTTTTATTAAAAAGGTAAATGATTGATCGATATTTTTTTTATCTTTTTTTATCTGACTAATACATTTTCTAGTTGTGACCATCTAGTTAGTTTTAGAACAAAAGGTAACATCCAGTTCATTTACAAATACCTTAACAACTATATTTATATCAACCGAAATTTGATTAACAATGCTAATTAGGTACTGTTAAATTTAGAATACAAAAATAAATTTTAATATCTTTCTACTTTTATTGTCCATGTCAGCAATATTGATTTTTTAGGATAATATAAAATTAAGTCCTCGAAACTATTAATTAAATCTGATTTTTCCAATGAATCATTCAATCCATTATGGCTAGCTAGGTTTTCATTATGTTTCTGGACTTTTCCTTGGAACAGGTATTTTTTTAGACAAATATTCAGGTTAATTTGGAAAAATACAGGGAACTGTATCAGGTTTAAGTTTAGTTTTTGTTGGAATTTTTTTCACAGTTCCGTCTGGTAATAAAAAAATGTCCTCTCTAATATTATCATTTTGTGAAAAATGAATACTACAAACAACAGAATATTGAGGAGATCAATTATCTCGGGGAATAGCTATATTCTATACCATAGGTCTCCCAGGTTTTAAAGTGCTATTAATTGGATTTACATCCAGGCAAAACACAGCAAAATTTTGGCATTATGTAATAAATTTAAAAACTTACCTTTTTTATCTTACCTTTATCTTACCTTTTTTGCTGCCAACAAGAGAAAAAAGTATCCTCCTTGGTATAATTCTCTTATAATAAAAAATATTCAATTGAAGGATAGACACTGGCGTGCTTATAAAAAAACCAATGATATTCGCTCACTTAACGAATTCAAAATATTGAGACACAAAATAAAATCTGATATAAACATATCTTTCAAGGACTTTGTTCGTATATCTGAAGATAACATAAAAACAGAACCTAGTAAGTTTTGGTCTTTTATAGGTAGTTTGAAGAGATCATCTAACATCTCAAATCAAATGTCCTATAATGGGCAGCAATTCACTGATCCGAATGACATTCTTAACGCGTTCGCGAACTTCTTCTGCAAATCCTATACACCGGCATGCAATTCTAATTATTTGTCAAGTGATCATTATCCAACTTCAACTGTGCTCTTACATGAATTCGAGGAGTGTGAAATACTAGCTGTTTTAAAGAAAATAAAACCGAAAATGACAACCGGCCCAGACGGTGTTCCTGCATTCTTACTTAAGGACTGTGCATACGTGCTGGCTTATCCCCTAAAAATTATTTTTAATATGTGTTTATTGAACGGTGAGTTGCCTGACTTGTGAAAACAGTCGAAAGTCTGTCCCATACACAAAAAGGGTGATGGATCTGAAGTTAGTAATTTTAGACCAACTTCTGTAAAGCTTTAGGAACGTTACTTCATGATTATATTTATTTCCATGTTTCCAACAAAATATCGGTATTTCAACATAGTTTTGTAAAAGGACGCTCCACAGTGACAAACCTGGTTTGTGTTACTCAGTTTATAGCTGAAGCAATTGACAATCAGACACAAACAGATGTAATCTACACCGATTTCTCTAAGGCATTTGACAGACTTGACCACAATATACTACTTCATAAACGGAGTAACTTTGGTTTATCTGATCATTTAATTACATTTTTCAAGTCGTACCTACATAATAGGACTCAATATGTAATATTTAATGGGTTCAAGTCTGTTGAATACTTAGCAACATCGGGTGTCCCCCAAGGGTCCATCCTTGGACCCTTGTTATTCATAATTTTTTTAAATGATATTGTAAACGTTTTGGACGTAAATTGCCTCCTTTATGCCGATGATTTAAAAATTTACTCAGTTGTTAACAGTTTTAGTGATTGCCTCCACCTTCAGAGATTAATCTAAAGAATGTAAATATCTGGTGTCAAGAAAACAAATTGCCTTTAAATGTTAACAAACGCAACATAATGTCATTTTCAACGAAGCCAACACATATTATCTTCGATTATAATCTTGATAATATCACTCTAAATCGTCCGGTAACATTCCGTGATCTTGGTGTTATCTTTGACAATAAACTTACCTTTGTTACACATATAGACTCCATAGTCTTAGAAGCAGGAAGGACGTATGGATTTATAGCTCGAAATTGTCGTGATTTCACCAACACAAACACAGATAATTATTTACGATTAAAACTTAAAGGAGTTGGCCGTAATTTGGCACTTTACAGGATTCAGTTGGCCGTGCTTTCTCACTAATTTACAGGCGAAATATTAGAAGTTACGTATCACCAACACTTTAAATATCCTTTACACAAACACAAGATACAACCTATTACCTTTTTAATAAATAACTATAACTAATATAGTAAAAATCACTATAATTTATTGGATTGTACTGGCACATTAACATAACCAAACAAATAAAATGGTGCAGGATAAATAACCATGTGGTGTTGCACGATCTCCTATTTCATGGCCTGCTTGGAGTCGGTCGTGGCTGTGTCTCAAGAGAATATTCTCTTTGGTACTACGCATCTTTGCAGCTTAAAGGATTCCCCGGATATTAAATGAAAACCAGTTCTTGGATATCTTCTTCAAAGGAAGAGGAAGTATGTTCGGACACATAATTATAGGAAGTTTCTTAATATTTTCCTGTGTACAATCGCCTCCTGAAATATGGCAAGGGAATTTCTGGACACCCTGTATGAGTAAATCATTATTTCATATTAAATATAATTTTTCCTAGATAATTCATGGGAAATTATCACCACGCATCCTACATATGCTAAAGGAAATAGTTTCGTGTTCGAAACGTACACTTCATTGCATGGTTTCTTTAATATAAAAGCAGAACTCACCATAGATGGAGTTTATAAGGTAAGAATAACTTACTTATAATACTTAAAATTATACCATTGGTATAGTAGACCACAACTTTAAGAGACACATAAAAAAATCTCAAAGCTTTGCCGCGATGCTCCTTAGGATAGAGCGGGGCATGCTTTATTTTTCTACAGCATATTAAATAATAAATATATTATGTATATGTTATGTATGTATATGTTATATGTATTACTTAATACATAAAACATCATTATTCTCATGTATAGTATGTTCTGGCATGATTAACATAAGAAATTAACGGAAACACGCCTGTATCAACTATAATTTCATATTATTTTGATATAATTACGCAACTCCCTCCTGATCTAACGGTTACTAAAAGGCCATAAAAACCGGCCATAAAAGTGTCAAAGCCGGCGTAATTACATGCGACTTAGTACCGTACTTAAATTTTTGTGCGTTGAAACACAATGTTAGAGATTTAAAAGTATTATTGTATCTTTGATAAATAAATAGTTATTTGATACCATGATAAATTTAAAAAAATTACCCTGTTTTACTTGTGTCAAGATAGGAATAATATTTTATATATTGGTGGAGCATTGACGAATTTTGTTAGTCTAAATTAAAATTATATCCAATATTCTCTTGTTGCTCAGTTTAGCCAATAATAATTTAATATATCGAATTATTATTGTAGGTTCAGAGTTAATGTTATCGATATTATTAAAATAGGAAAAAAGAAATAGAGCAAATATTTAAATTGTTTAAATAAATAAAATATTATGTTTATATCAATAACCCTAATTTGATCTAATTGACCTAGATTAAATAAACAAATTAAATTCTAGAAAACAAACAAATAATTATCAAATAAATAAATTCAATTCTGGAAAACAAATAAATAATTATCAAAGAAATAAATTCAATTCTAGAAAACAAATAAATAATTATCAAATAAAATATGTATACATATATATATATATATATATATATATATATATATATATATATATATATATATATATATATATATATATATATATATATATATATATATATATATATATATATATATATATATATATATATATATATATATATATATATATAAAAATATATATTTTTATATAATATGAATAAAAATAATGTTATATTGCATTGAGTGTATGTAAAACACTGATAAAACGATAAATTCACAATGTACACTAAATCACATAATATGTTATTCAAAACAATAATCACTATACTCACTCAACACTTCACAACCACTTTCTAAATCGGTATCTGAATCAAGATATATTATTAAACGGTCTTGATTAGGGCTGTTGCTTTTTTCTAACTTAATGTATTCATCTTCAATTTTAAGGACATGCTGAATACAATTTTGCCAATAACTTGGTGTTATTTATCTCACTTCAGCTTTAATAAGGTCGATTACATTAGCATCAAATTTGGGAAAGGTGTTATTTTTTCGAATGCCTCTTTTCAGCTGATTCCATGTTAGTTCGATTGGGTTGAAAATACAAAAATATGGGGGCAACCGTAAAACTGTATGTCCTTGAGCATCAGCCATTTTCTCAATTACATATTGTTTTGAGAAATTCTGCTTCTAAACAATATCCAAAAGATCTTTCTTTTTAAATTTTTTTTGGAATTCCAAATTATGTTTTTGGAGAAATTCTTGAATATCTTTTTTCTTTGTTCCAGTATTTGGTATTTTTTTCGATTTGTCGCGAATGATACGAGGCATTGTCTAAAACAATTACGCTGTTTTTTTCTATATTTGGTAGTAATGATGTCTGAAATTTTTTCTGTAATTTGTGAGCCATTACCATTCCCCATATCTTCGTGAAATTCTCTGCTAGTGCTAGGTTGGGGATCTTCCCAAGGCCTTAACATTATCACAATATTATTTTACCACAGCCACTTATAAATGTAAAACACTCGACCAATTCACCACCAGTCGGAATATTTATAAAAACACAACTACATAAAATACGCTTAAACACAAAGAAAAATTTCACTTATCCGTTAAAGTATATACATTCTAGGCTCTCACAATCCAAATAAAATGTAAACACTGAAGCACACACTGTATTTATAAAGCACATAACCTATATAAATTTTAAAAGCACGAATCATTCGATGTTTCTCGGAAGAATGACCGTCCGTCCCTGCATGCTGTTAAATCGTAAAATATTTTAGGAGGGAGTTGCGTAATTATATCAAAATAATTTGAAATTATAATTGATACAGGCGTGTTTCCGTTAATTTCTTATTTTAATCATGCCAGAACATACTTACATGAGAATAATGATGTTTTATGTATTAAGTAATACATTATATTTATTATTTAATATGTTGTAGAAAAATAAAGCATTCCCCGCTCTAGCCGAAGGGGCATTGCGGCAAAGCTTTGAGATTTTTTATGTGTCTCTTAAAGTTGTCGTCTACTATACCTTCCATTTCAAAGCTTTTCTTTTATTTTTTTTCTTTTTTATTTAGATAAAGAAAGATTGCTTTTTACATATTAAACAAGATTCTATGCTGCCAATAATTACTGGAGGTGCTATAATTAAACAGAGACCTGGTGATAAAATTATTGTTGATGGCAGTCAGTCAGTGGATTATGCTTCTCCTAGAGGAGTAACAACGAACCTGAAGTATAAGTGGGAATGTATTCAAAAAATATCACAAACGATTTGTAAAAATGTTAAAGTTGAAGGTAGGTAACTAATAAATATCGTTATCAGTTAAGAAAAGTTTCTGCAATGTTGACAAAATATACTTGCAAGAAGCAGATAGTTAAATATCGTCGTGATCTGAAACAGATTACTCTCTGTTTGAGATCACCAGCTACACCGGGTGGGAAAGAAATCCCCACTTTTTATATTTATTTTCAAAATTATAATTCTTCAGCCGATTTGAATAAATTTCGTGTTAATAGTTAGCTGACTGAATAGGCTACAAAGACCAAAATTGCCGACATATTAAAATTCAATGATGGACGTAATTGAAAATAGGTCTTCTTTTGCACTTGTTCATTTTAATTGAAAGTTATTAAAATGACGAAACTAATGAACTTCTTTCTACATTCTAAAACTAAGATGAGTTAAATTGGATCATGGGATGTTTGTCTGCTAATTTTTTATTTCTCAACCGATTTCAATGAACTTGGGCTTGTCATGTAGCAACAAAATGGTTTATAATTAAGCATCGGACAATTTCCATACGTCCAGGGCCGGCACATGGGTTAAGAGGCAATAACAATAATTTGTATGGAAGAAATAAAATATATACCTCGAGTGTATTAACATTTCATGAAATCTCCTGTGCTGTATTCAAGGCATTAGTAGAGATTCAAAATAAGTTATATGAACCATTTTAGGATACGTGGAATATGTCCTCCTTGGAAATAAGGTCGTGTTTTACCAATTTTTCAAAAAATTTTAACTCTAAAGTTATTCAGGGTACCTACTTTTGGTTGGGACACCCTGTATATAAATATTGTTTGAATATTTTTTGTGGCATTTAAATAAAGTTTAAGTTTGTTTTCGTATATAAATCATTTTCTCCTAAACCACTACCCAACCTGTGTCTAATAATCCTATCTTACAAAGTAAGAAAATCAATCTCCTATATCACCGATTATTCTAATTTTAGAAAAAAAATGTTTGATGGACTTTATAATAAACTGCATTACAAAAAAACCAACTTCCGCAAAAAAGTACTACAGATTTTATAAGGTAACGTAACAAATCAGTTTTTTACTCTCCTGTAAAACTACCACTCACTCTATAAGTTGGGACACATTGCTAGGTAGCCATCGATATACATACATACAATAATCAGTTCAGTTAATGTGATTCTAAGTGAAAAATGAGTTAGTGATTGGTCGAAGTAGTTACGCAATACACCGCATCTGAATTTCGTCACTATTAGAAATTGGTACTACAAATTGGTAAACAAATTTAATTTTAAAACAGCCTTTAGAGGAAATGTGATGAAGAAGGTGAAATAAAAACTGAAAAATTCGAAGTTAATTTATAATTAAGCCTGGCCAAGGTCCTTAATCCTACAGAGACGTACTGGGTATGCATCATAACATAATACTTGAATAAGTACAATAATAAAAACAAAAATATTTTATATATTGTGATGTACCTATGGTTTTGTACTACTTCGTTCGCTTTAAATTCTTTTTTATGTATTTCCTTATATTTTGTAAGCTTAGTGCTGCACATTATTATTAAACTGTTAAATGACATTCACACATGTACATTGTATATCTAAGTAATAGCTAATAATAAATAAATAAATAAATAAAATAAATGGAAATAAATTTTATTAATACTGATGCACTTTATAAAAATATGTACAAAACTCACCTTCTTAAGCAGATTTATGAAGTAGCTTAGTTGTCGTTATCACAAACTGGAGCACTTCTATAATAACTGTGTAGCATCAGATATGTTTCTACAGTTGTCTCAATAAGCGATGTTCGCTGTGGTAAAAAAATATGTTTGCATTTTGAAAAAGACCGTTCGACATCTACGGAAGTAATAGAGGTATAAATAAAACACTCTGTGAACTCACTTAACACAGCTGTAGATGCACTATCACAAATTTGTCTTAATTTGGTAAAATCAGGATCTTTCCGTAATACACTCTCGAATTTTTCAATAATGAGCTTATTTTTTGCGTCATTTATAGTCTGTAGCTGTGTATCTACGTCGTCCACTATTTGCAGTGATTCCACTAACGACAACGAAGTATTTTGCAATTTTTCTATTGCGTCGTGTAGTCCTCTATAATTGTTATATTAGTTTTTAAATCTGTTTCAAGGGAAACATCTTGAAAGCTTGTCTGGCTTTCCTTAATAGCTGCAACCTCGTTAGGGTTGAACTGTAGTATCACAGCTTTTATTTGTTGAAAATATTCAGCATAATAAAAAGCTGCCTTCAACCACGTTCCCCAAAGTGTAAGAATCGGCTCTGGTGGTTCCGGAATACCAGGACACTGTGTGTGAAATGCTCGAAGCCGTTTAGGAGATTTGAGAAATACTTTATTTGTATTTGCTATTAACGCATCTACCTCTGGAAAACATTTTCGAATCGTTTCTGCTACAAGATGGAACGCATGCACTTTACACGTAACATGTAAAAACCTACAATCGTCTCTTTGAAGAAAACGGCCCACCAAACGCATTGTCGCAGTACTGTCGGTCACAAACATCAACACTTGACTTGTTGACAGTTAAAATTTTTCGTAAGTCTCCAACACCACCCGCGTAATTGTTTAGCCATTACACGCAGTTAGTCTTTTGCTAACTAGTAAAAGTGGAAATGTTGGTTTAACAGGGTCGAGTACACGTACTATAACATTTAAAATAGAATTTATTTTACAATCTGTCGTCTCGTCAACACATAACCACATTTACAATGTCTTCAAGAACACTTGGTACATATCTACGTGACGATAAACGACTTGGTAAATTCACCTGGGGATTGTATTTATTCCAGAACTCCCGAAATGCTGGTTTATCCAATATGCGCAGGGGAACATCACAGGCAATCAGCATTAATAGTAAATCAAACATAAACTGAGGTTCCAAAGAAGACACGCTATTTTTTTTATTTTTATGCCGGTTACTATTGACATGAATTTTGTAGCCGTATTTATTCCAGCACATTAAGTCTTGATCACAAACTTTACAAATTACTTTACATCCATCATAGAATAAATCCGGAAATTCACCGATAAATTTATTCACTTTATCAGCGTACGGTCATTTTCTACTCTTTACGCTCAACATTATTTATTATTTATTAGTACTCTATGCATCGACCGACAGATAACAACTGAAGTGTGTCGTGTTATCGTCATCGTAAACAAGCGCGCGATGGCATTGGTATTGCGCCCGACCCTGAATCTACCATCGCTTGGCCAGCTTTACTTATAACAACAGTTATCGATATATCGTCCATCCCTAGTTATCCGAAAGTAAATCCGAAAATTGGTAACGATTAAATGCTGTTTGATTTTACACTAAAAGGTGTAAAATTGTACAGTACCTAACAATCTTTTTAGTAGCAAATAAGAACACCGTTCGATTTTGAACTGTATATTCGTTATTTTAGAGAATAAAATGGTAGTTCCTGGAGAGTTTGCTGTAAACGGAGAAGTTTTTAAGATGATATTATCTGTACGGAAAGATACGTGTGAATATATTGATACAGACCAGGAGATACTCATAGAAAAGAATGTTCAACATTTAACAATCAAGTAAGTAACAATCAAAACAAATGTAAAAATGAGATACAAGAAAGTGCCATTTACAATAGATGTTTCCCATTTTTTTTGTAATTATACATGATGCATTTACGCTTAATTGTGAATGGAATGCAGAAATCACATTCTTTCCGCGGGTCTTCTTTCCCCGACCAGACAGTACGATTTACTTCATGATCGGTGAGGATGACATTATTTTTGTTGTCAACCTTACCGGAATGTCCCTGTGCGACCAAAATAATCACAAATTTTCAATGATTAGTTGCCATATTGATTCCGTCTGTCATTTTGTTTTTTCTAAAAACTTTAGCCTGGTGTAAAGAAAAAAGTTTTTATATAAAGATTAGGCTGGAAACTTGTTTACGGATCTTTTCCAATGACGACACAAAGACAGCAACAGAAAAAATAAATCTCTAAATCTTCGCATAACAAATAGTGCTCTTATAATTTGTGGTAATATTCTATTGTTATAAGAGTTTTAGATACAGGGTGTTTTTGAATAAGCTTAACAAACTTCACCCACATTCCTTGGCGAAAATTATGGTGGGTTTATCAATAATACTTATTAAATAAGCCTTTCCTATGCGTTTCCTTATCCCTTCCGAATTTTGTTCGCTGCACTGCACAAAGTTTAGTAGATGTTGGTCGGAACCATTTTTTTCTAAGTTTGCAAGCCAGGATTTCCTTCCCCTTCCTTCGTTCTTCAACTTTACCTTTGACACTTTGAGGTAGTCGGTACTTCTTTTCGTTCTAATTCGATTCTAGTTCTTTAAATTTCAAAGTCTGTAAAAGTTGAAGAAACCAAATTTGGGGAAATGTTTATAGTCATGACGGGTCTTAACGAACGTGACAAGCCTACTATGTTAAACAGTTAACATTTTTTTCATATGGTGCAAACTTTTTGGGTGACACAGTATACGTGCGAACGTTTGTACATACATGCGTGCATGTGTACGTATGTGCATGCATGTTGTTTAGTATGTGGGAGCGTGGTGCTAATTACGTTTCTGATATATTCTAGGTGTCTTGAAAATTGTCCGCCACTAGTAAGAGCTACAATAAGAGATTTTACTACTTTCCAAGTAACATGCGAGAAATATTGCGAAGACAAATGTGAATATACTTGGCTTATGTATTATTCCGATGGAACTAAAAATAATTATGCACCTTGTACTGGGCGTGATAGGTGTACATTAGATAAAGACGTTGTCGCAGCCAACTTCAGACAGGTCGTAGTACAGTGTGTAGGTAAGACAGATTTGTTATTATTATAATAATAAAAAGCGTAGTTTTTGTTGATTACTATTCAACAAAAAGAAAGATTACCACTAGTCAAAACAGTTATCGAATATTTTAAAAAACCCTATATAATTTAAATTAAATTTAAAACTGTTTCTTGTAATGGGGACGTCCCACTACACTGAGAATTTGCATATTTTTAATGTACGTGATTCTGCATTATACAGGGTGAGTCATAAAGAATGAGACATAGAGTAACTGGAGATTCTTTGGCTCAAAATGAGAAGATTTAACCAAACATGCCTAAGTAGAATATCCTTAGTTAATGAGATAGATACAGGCTGTTAAAATATTTGCAAAATTATCGTTTCAGCTGAATAGTTTCCGCCGGACTAATTAATTCCAATTTGAATAATTCTAAAACTTATTGCAATTTTATTGAGAATTTTGACGTGCAAAATCAATTAGCGAAATTTTGAGAGTTAGAAGAGTCCTGTAGTGTGTTGCCAATTTTATCTGTCGATGGAAAACATTATAATTAAAGTTTCATGGAAGCAACAAAGCGAAATGTTGGCCGTCGATTTATTGTAGATTTTCCAGTAAGGGGTTCTCCTACAAAACTGAGTGAATCAAAACAGTATGCATTAAAAAGATATCACTCATTAAAAAAGTAATTTGATGAACGAGTAACGCTTCAGATGGGTAAGATTAATGAACCAGAAAATCTTCCCCCACCATGGTATAATAAATCAAAACAGTGTAACTAAAAGTTTTCGTGTGGTCTTTAATGGATCTGCTTCATCATAATTTGGCTTATCTCTAAATGATATTCAATTACTTAGGAAACGTAAATATAAAGACTTCGATATTCCTAAGCCTTTCAAAATGAAAGAGAAAATCCGAAATTAGTATCGATTCCATACGATCCTCGATTCACCCGTGGTATTGGTAAGATTTTTAAAGATATAAGTATGACAGTTGTTTATTCGTCGGGAAATAAACTACAACAAGTCTTAGGCAATCCAAGAGACAAAATTAGAACAAATGAAAAGTCGGGGATTTACGAAATTAGCTGTAAGGATGTAATCAAAAGTATGTCGGTCAAACTATATCATCAATTCAAGCTAGATTCTAGCAACGTATGGCTCATCTCAAATATGGTAGATCAGATGTCTAGTGTTGCCCAAACATGCTTTTGAGAACAACCATAAAATACATAATAACAATTTAAGATTAATTAGATGTTTTGGTGGTTTGTGGAAAATCACGTCAGTGTTAGTCTCATATCAAAGGTTCTAACCCACTTAAGAAATAATTAACCTAATTTTTGTATTTTTTTTATTCTTCAAGGGAAGAACATTGGTTATGTGGCAATGAATGTTAAACGTTATTCGCCGTCAACATTTAAATGCGACCTAGAACCAGACTCAGGTATCTCGTACATAACGTTATTTAGGTTGAATTGTAAAGGATCTATTAACGTTTATGCCGTTTACGCTATAGATGAGAAAGGAAGAGGTTTGTTAAAATTTCGTCTATTTTATTTTTTAGGAAATAAGATTTATAGATATACAAGCCATCTTTACTACTAAAATATAGAAGGAAATACCGCTACCTTAAAAAACCATTTTGGCATTCTTTTGTATTTACACCACAACACTAAATACTAGAACACGAAGAACTGAGCAAAAAATTAAGTTTTAATTGACCGCCGAAAGAACAAGCAGGCAATACCCGAGGCGATTGGTTATTATGTTATTGTTATTCTAATAATAATAATTAGTCATTGCCTGTTACGGTGATATCACAGCGTGTATGCAATGTATGCTAATCTTACAAAAGGGAGACATCATCGATGCGGCGCAGCCTGGCAACTTTCCGATTAAATGCGTTTTAACGTTTTGACGTTTTTTGCTTTGTTTTCTTTTAATCACACTGAAGGTAAAAAACGGCAAAACAGTTATAGTCGGGCCGGTGGCATATAAACATTCTGGTATTGTGACAATGGCTTCCTCCCCCGTCTAAAAAATGACAGTTTCGCATTAATACAACTTTGATTAGCAACTTTTAAAGGTTAAAAAAAATACATCTACTATTAAAGAGTTATTCTCAAAAACCAGTCGTATTTGTTTTTTTACTTACAACTTCTCCAAATCTCAACCGATATCAAAAACTGAAAAAGCGTTGTACTCGCGATAGAATAGATTTAAAATGATGTATGCCAAGTGAGATAGTTCTATTTAATAATATAGATTTATTGGGGTCAAAATAAAATAAAGATGATTTAGTGCCATATCCCCAAAAAAAACAACTATGCAGCTACGGACACGTATTTCGGAGTTATTGCCCCTCATCAGCGTAGCGTAGCTAAAGAATTGGATCTAGGATGGGATAGATCAGGAACAAGAACTAAAATAAGGCTGGAAAGTACAGTACACAGTACTCAATTAATGTCTTCATGTTTCCATGTGCCACCCATCCTAGATCCAATACGATACGCTGATGAGGGGCAATAACTCCGAAATACGTGTCCGTAGCTGCATAGTTGTTTTTTTGGGGATATGGCACTAAATCTTCTTTATTTTATTTTGACCCCAATAAATCTATATTATTTTGTTTGCATTTGCCAGCTGGAAACGGGCAGTACACATAGGGCTCTGTGTGTTGACTGTGCTCATTGAGGCCCCAATTGTGGCACATGGGAACATGAAGGCACTAATTGAGTACTGTGTACTGTATTCTCCAGCTTTATTTTAGTTCTTGTTCCTGATCTATCCCATCCTAGATCCAATTCTTTAGCTACGATACGCTGATGAGGGGCAATAACTCCGAAATACGTGTCTGTAGCTGCATAGTTGTTTTTTTGGGGATATGGCACTAAATCTTCTTTATGTTCTATTTAATATTTTAAAATTGGGGGTGCTGGAGGTTATTTTAAAATTTCAAACAACCTTTTCTAATAATGAATTACGTTTTGATCTAATATGCGAAATGTGAACATTTGGCAACAATGATGATTTTCAAGATAAACAAGAATACATTTTTTTTTCGAAAAATCAATACTGAAGTTACTAGTTTATTTAGATATAAATTGACTTTGACCTATTTTGGTTATGTAGGAGAACCTTTTGTATCATGGATCCCTCCGCTTGCCAAGGATTTTAGATTATGGTCTACTGTCAAGAGAATAATCATTCGTGGTTATTTCTTTGGAGCATATCGTGAGGAAGGGTTTGATGTCACAGTGAGTAAATATTTAATTAATTCTAATAGCTACAAGTGTATCCAAATGAAACAATTTTAAATTTGTTATTTTTTAATATTGAAGCAATGAGAACATAATAAAACAACTGCTGTAATAGCCTGCAGTTCAGAAATATACAAAATAAAAAACAAAAAATAATGAACACAACTGAGTATGAAATAAGTGTTCATCAAAACTTGCAGAAAATTTTGCTTTTTTTGCGATAAAATATATTTGAAGTATTGTGTTTAATTTATTGTTTATCTTAAACTTTTATACTAGCACATTCAGATAAGAATATAAGAAACTATATATAGTTCATTGTCATCAATGTTATCATTAAAGACCGCATCTTAGGTAGCCATATCGCGAATATTAGTGACGGAATCAGCTTATGTGCGAACACATCAATATTTTAATGTAGAAAAATGATATACAATACAAAATAGACAATATCTTACCTTATACTTTTGACGAGTGATTTTTGTAATGTCCAAAATTAGATGAACGCTAAACATTTAGCAAATAACACTTTTGTACTATAACAATTATTTTTTGGTACGAGAATATAAATATATTTGTAATGACTTGTAAATGAATAGATAATTAACAACAAGTACTAATTTCTTACATTCTGATAATCAAGGATTAATACAGGGTCGTCACAGTTTCTCAATTCAGCAGAGAGAGAATCACAGAACAAGACCTCTAACATTTTACAATTATAAATAATACGCAAACGCATCGAAAGGTAGCAAAAGGCCAGTTCTATTGAATTAATAATGGTCATAACCTACTTTACCACACTCATTCCTACTGAAATTATACTACATACATCAGAATAATTGACTATCACCATGTTATATTACATAACTAAACAGTAGTAAATATTATACCAACAAGAAAAAAGATAAATAAAACTTTTTTTACACATAGTCGTTAAACTTAACAGGTACTTTAACATTCCTTGTTGGTTTAACATTTACAAATGAACTTTTGAGTGGTGTAGTAATACAATTTTGACTAGCAGAATTATTAATGGGACTTGGGATACTTTTGGGAGTGTTATTCTCTACACTTGGTTTACAAAATACAGGATTTAGATTAGTATCATACAGTATATCGAGGGTTTTTAATTTAAAAAGTCCCTGCTCATTTTTTTTAATTTCTCAGTATTTTGTTCCACAGTTACATGGTTTACAAAAATTAATTTGACATTAAAATCGTTTATAAAATCTCCCCAACAGTTGAGTTGACCTCGTGGGAACAACATAAATAGGGAAATTCTGTTTTGATACCCCTTTATAAGATATTTTACAGCAAAAATAATCACTTTGTGCAATACTTTCCTCAGTATATATTCTTAAAATGATTGAGCTGGGTTGTAATCATATCTTGCAAAGTTATTTGCATAAAATGACTTAAATTACATTTACTGATGCCCCTGTGTTGAGCTGAAAAGAATAATTTTTATTGTCAATCATAACTTCATTACATAACGGTTCAGATGCTGTGCCGTCATAAAAATTAAAAATATTATCGAAATTAGGCATTTCGATATTGTCCACAGAAATATTGTCAGCATTTGGCCTATCAGAATCTATGAAATTATTATTTCTGATCTTGTTAGGGCAGATTTTATCTAGATGACCTACTTTATTGCAATGTTTACATCTACTATTAATATAAAACCACTTATTGAAATGGTACTTCCCACAATGTCTACAGCTGAGTTTTGGTGCGCTTCTTCTCTTGCCCCGTCTATCATTTCTAATGGCACTTCGACTGACAGGCTGAAATTGACGTCCTCCAACATCTGGTACTAGACTTTTACCATAACCTGATCGTCCCTGTCCGATATTCTTTGAAAAACCTTCGCTTTTTACTCAATTCACATTGGTCCTATCAACTTTCAGCGCAGCTTCTCGGGACATGCTTATTTCTAACAGTCTTTCGATAGACGTTTCTACTGGTTCCTTCATAACTCTGTCTTTAATGGGCCACTTGGCGAGACCACACACAAATTTGTCAACTAAAATTCTAGGCAGATTCTGACCAAAAGCACAGTTTGCTGCTAGACTTCTAATTTTTGCATAAAAGTCTACTATACACTCTCCTGGACTCTGGCTCGTTCCATAAAACTCACCTCTTTCTCGGTAAATCGTCGTTACTGGGAAAAAATGTTGGTCCAACTTGGCACACAACTCAACATACTTATATTCCTTGGGAAGCTTCAGAACACATAGATTTTGGAGTAACTTATAAGTTTCTCCAATAAGGCTCAACAAATTTGCTATTTTTCTTCTCTTCCGTAATTAATACTGAAAGTTTTAAAAGATTTGATTTCCATGATTTTTACAGCAATTGCAATAAAGTTCTATATCATTAAAGTCTATTTCGGGATTGTTTTATATCCACCCGTCCACGGTATTTGGCGAGGGAATACGTCGAGAGATTTCTTCAAAATAACAAAATAAAACACCTAAGACTCTATCTATCGAAATGCAATGACAAACTATTGATTGTCGGGGTTGCAAGCTGACTCGTGTCTTCAATTGCGATGCATGTTTGTGGTGGGGGTTCTGTCTTACACGTATGACTGCTTGTTTATTTGTTTGAACTGCGACCTTTTACGATCGTACAAAATCTACATTTAATTTAGTGCTTTGTTATTTAGTTTTAGGTAATTTTATTTAAGGAAAATTCATTTTAGACCTTTTCGGTAAAAAACTACTAATATTCTGTATTTAAAAAACGACAGTACAGCTTATATTTGTAACATGACGGCACCCACACTTAAAATATAGTTTTTCGTTTCTTCACTGTTTCAATTAATTACTCGAGTATATAAATATGTTGTATTTTGCAAAAAACATAGTATATTCAATAAAATAACATGAGAGAAGGTTACTAATTAATTACTAAAAAAATCGTGTACCATTGCATTTCACAATATTTATTCTCATTTTATTGTACTCGAGATGCGGTCTTTATTTGTCATATTTGAATGGATGCTTATGTAGTACCCAGATAATTATTTTATTTTTTTCTAAAAATGCATAATGCCAAGCAAATAAAAAGTCAGATTTTGTAACATTCTTCTTATTTTTTATATTTTGAGCTTATCCACAACTACCTTTAGGCGTCGAGTGAAGAAATGAAAAGATGCACATCATATACACTGTTATATGTGCATTTCATATTGCTCTCTCACTCATCTTCTGTAGTTAATCAAATTAAATAAAATAAATATAACAGTCCCTATATCACTTTAACGACAATACAAAAGAGCATTCTGCGACCGTTATTAAAAGTAGACTTTTTAACTTTTGTCGAATTAAAAATGATATACTACAGGGAAGCGTTTTATATTAACACTAGTGTTAGACTTTTAAAACAACACTTGAGGAGTTCCGAAAGAATGAAAGACGTTACATAGTGGCCTAGGGGTTATCGTTTCTTGTGTTGTAACTGGGGGGAATCATACCTTAAATGTGATTTTTCTTTTTGGTGTCAACTTTTTTATTTCAATATTGTTTGCTTCTAATACTAAGAATATTATTATTTAATCCAATGTCACCTTGCAACTAGGTGAATTAGTTGTTTAAATAGTTTCTGCGATAAAAATATTTAATATAGAACATTATGAGGAGTCAAAATCTGCAAAGAAATGTATAGCATTCTATTTAAAAATCCAGGTTGTAGTGTGCTGTGCATTTTGTGTGTGCCTTCCGAAAAAATTCAACTCCATTTTCGAATTCTGCGCACAAAATTAAAGAAAATTTGCTCTTGTTGTTTTCTCTACCTACTGTAGTTTACGAGAAAAATGCCTGAGCTGCCGATTATCCTGATCTAAAGATGTTCCTAATTTTGCAATTATTCTTTTAGATAAAGCCTTTTCTTAAAGAAAACGCGGATGCTGACACTCGAATGGCCCAACTTGAGAAACTTTATTTTGGTAATGATTCTGAATCTGTAAGAATGTCTTTAAATGATAAATATAACATTGAAGATACCATAGATAAGATCAATAGTCTCTGGGCTAATATAAATTCAATCAAAGGCGAATTAAATAATGATGAAGATTATAAAAAAATTTATTTACAACTTGAAATTATTTGCGATAAACGATTTGAGGAAGGTAGGTAGCATTTAATTTTTTATTTCAAAGTTGAAAATTGTCGTTTACAGAGTATTACGTACATATATGAGGTGTATTTTTTTGAACTGATTTAACTTATTCAAGTGAATAAACTGAGTATAGTGAGCCTTATTACAGAGAGCAATAAAGCTCACTATTATCAGGTTATTCACTTGAATTAATTAAATCAATTCGAAAAAAATACACCTATGATGTGCAGTATGTTCCATAGTAAATCAAATCCCTAAACAAGGTGGTCCACCTAAAACTTCTAGGGCGTATATTTAATATTCGGTGAGAGATAGATAAGTGGAATTTGGCACACATATAAGTAAAGCTGGAAGTTGGGATTGAATTCTCTATCACATGTGGTAGAGTCAGCGTAGGGAATACGGCACTAGTCCACACCACAGGTGTGGTACTCCGAAAGTTAGAGCAGAACCGGAACGGCAAGCATGTTAGTCGCAAACATCGTGTTCCTCCCCGAAAGTTCAGAAGACCAAATCTTTCGAAGTTGCGCATCTCCAGAGAATTTCCCCCATCGTCCTTTCTTAAGGTGGACGGCTGCACATTTGTTCAACCCGAACTCCATACCAATTGCCTGCGTGTATTCTTCGACCACCCTAAGAGCGTTTGTAGTTCACGCTCTCCGGAGGCATAAAATTTGGAGTATTATAATTTAGAGTATCATAATTAATAGTGCTGGCAAAAATCGGAAAAAGGTGAATCCGGTTAATCGGTTTCCTCAAAAACAGATTTCGGATAAAACCGGGTATTCAAATATAGATCAAAACTGGTTATTCAGGTAACCGGTATTCGAATAATCGGTTACTAGGATATCGGTTATCCGAATAACCAACTATTCGGATATAGAAAAAAAACGATTATTCGGTTATCCGAAAACCGGTTAATCGGTTATCCGAAAACTGGTTAATAGGCAATCCGAAAACCGGTTAGTCGGTTTTCTGAAAACTGGTTTATCAGAGACTTGAAAAACTGATTAATAAGAAAACAGGTAAGACTGGGTTTATAATTTTTGCGGATGTCGGTCAAATCCAAAATTAATACAAAGAGTGCTGTAAGTATTGGTAAATCTAACACCAACACACACACGTATATTTAACTAGCGATCACAAGGGTAAAAGTCTATTATCTATAGTTATTTATTTGTGGCTTCCTATAATGTTTGTTCTCACTTTCTTTGGATATTAAGCCACTGTCATATAAATTATTTAAAAAAAAAATTAAGTAAACCTCTGCACCAAAAGGATTAATCTATGAAAACCTATAAACAGAAAACTGTCGTGTTTGAAATTGCCAACAAAGAAATAAAAAGAAATTTTTCTCTAATTCTATATAAATATTGCATAATACGAGACGAGACGTTGAAGTTGAAAATAAAAACTGCAAAGAAAAAGGGTGCAAAGGATTATTTTTCCTGCCTATATTTCGAGCAGGCGCATGGCGCACGCCATGTGTAAGTCATGTTATAACAAAAAATGTCTTGCTAGACTTTTTAGTGATGTGGTTGTGTATTACTGTGTTCAGTTAATATTCTCAAACTACGACAAAAATTACAAAATACAAAATATATCAGGTTTTATGTAAATTCTAAACTAAATAAACGTTGATAGCCAACGGTCCGCCTGTAGTTTCAGATTTCAACAACATTTGACAGAAAGGAAACTCATATTAATTAATTATCTGAATAGTCAGTTATTCGATTAACCGGTTATTTTACTAATCGGTTTTTCGATTAACCAGTTATTCGAATAACCGGTTAATCGAGTAATCAGTTTTCACTTTTGTACAAAAACGCGAATAATCCAAAACCGAGTAACCTGTTATCTAGAAAACTGGTATCAGTTGCCAGCACTAATAATTAGTATTACACTTAGTATTACCATTATTATTATCACTATTTTACTTTTAAACAGATTTCAGTTACATCGTACGATATGCTCTCTGGAATATCCGAGGTCATTGCAAAATTACTAGCATCAGATACAAAATCGGATCCTTTATTTGCAAAAGAAATATCAATTCTTTGTAAAAAATTAGCATACTCTCAAGAAGATTTATTAAAGAAAATTGTACATCCTGATGAAATTCAACAACAAACTGAAAGCATAATCAAGTAAGTTCAGTTACAATTTTTCGCAAGAATATTATCCATAAGAATTGTAAAGCTCCAACTATAACATTGTCTCGACAGTGCATGCATGCTGTTTATTGGTGAGTGTCGTAATCACGCGCACGACCTATGTTTAAACGTGGGACGAGCAAATAGAATCCTAAATACAAGTATACATATACCGGGTGTAACAGAATCATGGTACACCCCCCTTTTCTCCTTTAGTTATGAAGATAATTGATTGAAATTTGGGATATCTTATATACATAATAAGCGGTCGCTGATATTCCTTACATCGTCAAAATTGTTCTCATCGTCCGATAAACTCAAAATTACCGAGTTGTTGTCATTCATTAGGCATTTCAAAAGCTCTTCGTCCGTCATAAGCCACTCCCATTGCGTTTTTTTTTACTTGTTGAAGGCAAATTTTTCATTCTTTTTTATACCTGAAAAAAAAAACAAAAAAGTTATTGTTTTATTGCGTATCGTCTTGTGTACGTTCAAACAGGTGCATTTGAAAGCTGAAAAATGAAATGAACACAACCGCAGCAAAGTTTACCCTTCCTATAATAGATGGCGCCTCATGCTTTAAATGCGTTCCTTATGCATCTCCTCACACATTAACAAAGTTACTTGATTGAAAATATTGGGTTTTAAATTTATAAGGTTTATAGAAAATCGATGTCCAGTGCAATTGACACGATGACTGAAAGGGTTAAAGCCGATATTGATATTTTTCAAGAAAAAAAGAATTGTTTATGAACTAGTAAAGATATTGAAAAAAAAACCAAAAGTGTCAGTTACTTTCTCAGAAATTGCATTAGAATGGAATTAGACAAATTCACGTTTTTATCTTTCACTCTGTACTCGCCCGCACTGAATTTCAAAGAATTTTTTTTCTATTATGCACAGGTTTATCTAAAATTAGAAATTTTGTTATCGATCATATAAATTTTCTTAAATTTATCAGACAATTTTTTTTAGTGTAATAGCAGAATGTGGAAATAACAATATCAATGCAAATTATGATGCTATAAAACCTATGCCGAATTTGACATTATCACAGATCGAACAAGATCCTGTATCTTTTGAAGAGACAATTAATGAAGATTATTCACATTACAAAGATTACGACACTAAGTACTATGAAAATATAGAAAATGTTAGTAATGGTAAATGTTAGCATATTAATTCACTTAGGCTCGCTCAAACGCTTAAAAGTTCAATGTCAGAATTTTTTTTAATTTAGATTTTAGATGGAAATAACTTTTTGAAGTCAACGTTATCAACTGATAAATAATTCAATTTAACATTGGATAAAATATCTATGTGCATAGAACAGGTACATGATCCCTTTATCTCTTGAAAAAATGTTAGATAAAATAAATATTTTTCCCACGACATTAAATAATGTATCCATTATGTATGTTTCCTCAAGGATAGTTTTATTCATTATTCATTGCAGTGAATAATGATTTCATTATTCATTGGTTCTGAAATTTCTTATTAAAATTTCATCGAATAGGCCATGATATCAGTCAAAAGTCAAAGCAAATGGTAGCCCCCACTGAGCGTTGGCTGCTTTACATTTTTTTTTTTAGGGTTATCTTAAAATTTAAGGTCTACTTTAACAGACCAAATTCCAGATGCTTCAAAATGTTAGGCAGAAATTCATTCATGGACTTATTTTCTGCCAAGGAGTAAAAAAGACCCAATTTGAACACTTGATAGTTTAATGTTTTTTGATTGATATAATATTTATTTGATATTCTGTCTACTTATTATTCATTTCATGATAAAGCAAAAAGAAAAATTCTCATAAAATTCCTTTTATTAATGTGACCGGTTTCGTGAACAAGTAATTACTTCACATCATCAGACACAGGAATTTTGATTGTGTGAAGTAATTACTTGTTCACGAAACCGGTCACATTAATAAAAGGAATTTTATGAGAATTTTTCTTTTTGCTTTATCATGAATAATTACTCATATGGGATCAACCTACCTATATTATTCATTTGTTTCAAATAAATTGATAAAAATTTGTCAGCTATCTCGATTTTTTGTTCACATCACACAACCGCATATTGTTGTATATTTTAATTAAAATATGGTAGACAGTTTTCAAATGAATGCAGTGTATACTTTATTATACATACCATTTTTACAATACTTTACATGGTAATTTAATTTGTCAGTCTTATTTTGTATCTCGCATCGAAAACTTGATCATAAAATAAAAATTGTTTTAAGGACTTTATTTACCCAGTATATTCCGTGAATATCTTAAAACTAACAAACTATAACTTCAGATGCTGCTTTATGTGTAAAAACATGCTATTTTAAATGGCACTATATAAATGAGGATTGCTTTTTAAAAAATTGTTGATGACGTCATACCGTTTATAAAAATTTTTGAAAAACATTTTACACATGAAAAAAATAAAGAAATGTATTTGATAATCGATCGGTCCGAGCGGTTTTTGTTACACGCCTTGTAAGTAAAGATTGTATCATCAAATTAATATTTTAGGGACACACAGTATGTATTTATTTATAATTTCACTATTTTTTAGTTGGAGGAGGCAAGCAGCAATATATTAAAAGCTGCTTCTGTAGTCAGCAAAGGCATCGCACAAATTCTTGCACCTGGTACAGGCAGAGTCTTGGTGAATAAAAGTGATATGAATCAGTTAGTCTATAAAGATAAAGGATCGACATATAAAAGGGAACACGGTGTCTATGGAGTGAGGGTTGAAGCAAGCCAAGATATGTTGAAACATAATGACACTATAATTCTTTCGGTAACGCACAATTTTAAAAGATTGAAAATTTGGTTCTTACCTAACAGTAAATCGTTGAAATTGTGAATTTTCGACCGTGGGTATTCACGCAAAACGTTTGTCAAACTCACGAATTTCGGAGGGCTCATCACCGGATAAGGGCCGGTCGTAGGCATTTGCCGGCCTTAGGCGGTAAACTTTTTCGGGTCCCACAGGGCAGGGACATTATAGTCAGTGTCCTAAATTTTCACAAAAAAGTACATCAAAGATATAAAAAAATGTATTTCCTATAATAAAAAAAAACAAATTCAGTTCAACATTAACAAAAATAGTATTCTAAAATAAAAAAGAAACAGAATATGGGTACAAACATTTCTTAGAAACTAGTTAGATAGATAGAAATACAATGATGAAATAAATATATACCTCTCTAGTAATGAATCTTTAAAACAAAATTGGCAAAGTTTTGATATAAATGAAAATTATTCAATATTTATTTTGCCACAGAACTACAATAAAACTTTAAATACAAACTTATTTTTGATCTTATATATTCTGCTTCACTCAACAATAATTTATTTATTCTGAGAGCAAGTTTTTTAGAGAACTCTGCTTTTGAGTTGACATTTGTTTATAATAAAGTTAATATAACATAAATTTCATAAGTAGGTTTGTTGTGCCAAAATTGCGGGTGGTGCATAAGAGGAAGAGGGAAAGTAAACGAACCTGTATTGCAGCTTCATGGCATTAGAAGCCATTGAATACTCCTGAGCGGCCTATTCGGTGAAAATAACACAGTAAATAATCATTAGTAGAAACACGATGTCGTCGGTCGTGGAACTGGGTCGTTGCTGGTTGCATGCCATGTTGTCGCATAAATTGATTTATAAATAGATTAATCAGTAATTTGAGATTCAGAATTTTAACGTGTCTTTCGTTTGCACGTCTCTTCAGGATCCTGGTGTGGCGCGGCCACTTACTCTGCTTAATGTGTAACACGGCACTGACACTGATTCAAACACCCAATTTGTATTGTATTCTCTGTAGGAAATTTAATGTCCTACAAAAATTGATGTGGAGTTTCGACATATGATCTCGTCGTTTTCAATATACGAGTATGAGCGGTGAAAATATCAAAGAACCAATTTTCCAATTTTTTCCTTTTATTTTTATGAAGCACTTTTCTCTGTAATTCACCAACACTATCTATTGGTAAAAGTTTCAACCTGCCGTTAATTAGTTCTGTTCTTAATTCACTGGCCTATTATTCAAATTTCGGTGTTAAAAATTGAGAAGTAACAAGGAGTCTTTCTACACCTTTTCACTCCTCAATATTGTTGGCAGCGAAATTTGAATAATAGATCAGTCATGTAACAGAAACAAATATTTTTCTTAATAAATAAAATTAAAATAAATTCTAACAGTAAAGTTATTACTATAATAAAAACAGAGACGTATTTTTGTCAAAATGAAAAAAAAAAATAATATTAATAAATAATAACATCCTGAAAAAGAATATTTCTCAAGCACTGAACCACAAAACACAAAAACGGAAATAAATAATACAGTTGATATCACAAAATTCACTTCTTCATTTCACATCACCTCACTTTACCTCACCTCACATCGCTTTTTCCTCTGAATCTTCGCTGATTTCTGAACGCGCCCCTTCGGCAAATTCGCGTACGGCGTGTCGTTCTACGTCGCGAACGGCGCAGAAAAGTCTAATGACCGAATTCGATCCGACGCATCGTAACGGCGTGGCGGCCGCCGACGCGCCGAAAATTTTCGATCGTCCGAAAAAAATACTTCGTCGGCAGATTAAGGACCGCGCTCCCGTGGGCGGATATTATTCGAGGAGAGGTTTCGGCAAAAAAATTGGTGGGGGGTGGGGGTCGGAGAGGGGGGGGCTAATTTCAGAACGCGCCTTTTCGGCAAAATCGCGGGGGGCGTGTCGTTTTACGTCGCGAACGACGCAAAAATGTCTTATGATCGAATTCGATCCGACGCGTCGTAACGGCGTGACGGTCAATAATATACAAATTTTTTCCCCGACAGAGGTGGATGCCTTGCAACGCGCAAAGTGTGCGCGTAGCGCACAGCTTAACTTATGCACATATCAGAATTGGATACGGGGGTTAGTCGTTCACGTTCTCATACTGTTCACCCGCTTATACTGTTCACCCGTTCTTACTTGTTAATACTATATCCTACAATGCACTGCCAAACAAATCGGTAACAAAACTAAGTGCAGACCTGAAGAATCACAGAATGTAAGTGAAACTCCGCCTCGGTCCCGTGCCAACAAAAACAACAATCATCATTCTCGCTTTAATATATGCGGTGTAAAAACGGAATATGTCATGTGTTAGTTATTTCCCACCCTGATGTCGCTTCTTACTCCGCACGTCCTGTCACTAAAGTGATTTCTCTTTCTATACATTATTAACTCATACTGATACATAAAATATTTATTTCCTCGGAAAGTATGTTCAGCAGAATAAAATAAAGGGTGTCCCATTTAAAACAAAACATCCCGAATAACTCTTGAGAAAATGTCTAAACAGGTCGGTTTTCATTTTTAAGAGGACATTTTTGACATAAAACCCTCAGCCGAAATAGCTTCCCGTTAATCTGTGGAACAATCCTTTAAAAATTTTCAAATGAGAACATGAGTCGAGTGATACATCATTTGAAAAGTATTTTAATGCTGATAATGACAGTATGTGCATATCAATCTATTCGTTTTCCAGATACTCGACAACGAATGTTGTCGAGTATCTGGTTGTCAACATATGCCTGCTAAAAATGAAAATCTACCTGTCTTGGCATTTTTTTCAAGAGTTATTTGGGTGTTTATTGTTTGTAGAGTAAAATAATATAAGTTTCCATCTTTCCTTTTTTAAGCTCATGGCTTGGAGAAAAAATTTATTCTGGTGGGCTCCTGACAAAATAAAACCAGTTACTTACAGAGCTGAAATAAATATGGTAAATATGGAAACTGATCAGATGGTTAAAAAGTTTGAAAGTCCTAATATTATTATTTTTGATGTGATACGACCTTCAAGTCAAGACGTTACAAAGATTACTCAAGACATCACTGTGCCCTCAAGATACCAGCACAAAGTTGAAAATGAAGATTATTTGAACGGCCATATGAATATTCACAGAATAAATCTAAATAAGCATCAGGCCTTGCTGGTAGAATTTTATGACATAAAAGACAATGAAACTTTCAATGTATGTTGTTATTATTTTTAAAAAAATTACACATGAAACATTTTGTATTAAAGAATTAAAATTTCACAAATGCGCCCAGGGATGAGTTATGCTTCGGGTTAAGGTCCATTAAGGGCTGACTGAAAAATAGGTATTTATAGTTCATAAAACCCCTGCCGGACTGTTATAAGAGTTGACAAATAGGGTGTACTTGCAAAATTGTGTTTGTTTTGTTGGTTGTTGTGTCCATGTCATGACCATCATCTGATACTTAGGTTACGCTAAATACCTTGGAGACAGTTTACGGATACCATCTGAGAAGATCTATGATATTTTTATAAGTTTCGACAGTTCCTAAGACGATGCACTAGAAGAATTTCACTAAATATGAAAATTCTTTTGAACTCTTCCGGCCGGGTTAATAAGATCCAAAACTAATTGCTGTCACCAGTCGTGCCAATTTGAGAGAATTTATTTAACTATTTATTTGGCATTTATTTTGGCAAATAGCCGGGAAAATAATTGTTTAAAAAGATATATGTTATACTTATCTGTGATAAGATTTGTAAAAGTTAGTAAATAATAATTAACAAAAATTTTCAGTTAATATTATTTTTCATTCCACTCTATATTTTAACTTTTATCAAGAAGAGGAACTTAATTTGTTTTTAAATTATTTCATTGACCCTAATAAGGGGTATTTCCACTATATAATTTCAATTATTCTGTTCTCTGAAGCCATTAATGTTTATTACATTGGGGTTTACAAGTTTCCTTACTTTGGATTCTTTAAATGTGCTGGCTACCCTGACGACGCTAAGGCAAGCAGAAACACGTGTCGGTAGATATTTTAAAATTTTTTAAAGTGAATGTCAACTGGTGAGTACCTTGTGTTTTATTTATTTTTGGTTTTATTAGACAGAATAGTTGAAATTAAAAATAACATTATTGAGTCAGTAGTACTGAACATAATGTGCATATTATCTTTTTTGTAATCCAAGTTTCAGCGTTTTGGCAAATAGCCGGGAAAATAATTGTTTAAAAAGATATATGTTATACTTATCTGTGATAAGATTTGTAAAAGTTAGTAAATAATAATAACAAAAATTTTCAGTTAATATTATTTTTCATTCCACTCTATTTATTTGTTATTATTCAACCGTAGCTTATATGCCCGCCCGTAAAATATTGAGGGGGTCAAAGAAAAAAATAATAATAGTGTGAGGCGCAATAATAATTATACAATTTATAAAAGAAAATTTTAAAGAGATGTTGTTTGTAAAAGTAGGTATAACATCAAAATTTTGTAATTAGTTTTGACAAATTACTTAAAATTAATCTAATTATTTCTAATGAAATGAAAAATTTTAAGTTTATCAAAAGTCATATCTCTGTTTATCTTTTAAAAACATCTATAGTGATTCCGCTTTACAAAGGTGGCGATTTAGATGATCCATCTAACTTTTGTCCCATATCACTAATACCCAAATTGGCCAAAATTATTGAAAAATTTTGCTCTAGCAATGGGCCTTTTCACTACTTCTGAAATCTCAAAACAAATATGTTTATTTGAAAGCTAACTGATAGATATTCACCTTGTGCAATTCTGTTTGAAATATAAGTCTCCCATTGTTTAATAAAAAAATAAACATTTATTATGGCAATTTGAACACTCATTTGACCTTGAAGCTGAGTGACGTCACACAAACCGGAATCATGTTGGTAACATTTGCCAGAACGCCTAATACTACTAACGTCACACCACATCTGACACATTTTACATTGTTTACGGTTAGTTTTGTGGTTATGTTCTGTGTGTTCATTTACGAATCGTGTTTTGCTTTGTTTCTGCACATTATTGGAAGAAAATGGAGCCAGGATTTTCTAAAGGAAATGCAGAAAATCTGCCGAAAGTTGACTTTATTATGGTGGACGAGTTTTACATGTCAAATTTGGATTATTTATCAGCAGAAGTCAGGAATATTAAAACAAAACGGTAAGTCATTAGTAAACTTATTTTCGTGTAATTTATTTATAAATATAATGGAACTACCATTATTTTAACGTGCAATGGTTGTTACAATATTTTTTCCTATTTCAATTATACTTACTATGTCTAATAATTTCCAGGTCAACAAGAGCATCGTACGGTGACAACGCAGTTGCTTATGTGAATCTGAATCTTCTTTTAACTGTAAAATTTCAATAATTTAGCATCAATTTCTAAATACAACTACTTTTCTTACATCAAAATGATCTTTACAACAGTAAATGTTTCTGGTTTTCGTCAACTGCTTCTCAACTTTGGCTATTTTCATCTGGTGGAACGTAAACGAAAATTTTGATTGGACAATTCATGTTATTGGTACAAAGCACTTTTTTAAACATGTTCCACGGTTCCACACACAACAATCCAAACTAAAAAAGAAACGACTGTCAAAGTCAATTTCGACGTCAATTGTCAAAAAGCAGAGAACCAACTTTGCAATACACCGATGTGTCATGTTCAAGGTCGTAGTCCCTTTGACGTCACTAAGATGGGTTGCGTGACGTCACGTAAAAGCGCGCGCTTTATTTCCGCACTTTTGTTTTTTTTTTTTCGATAGAAATCGTACTCAAAAAAAAATAAAAGAAAATTCGGCAAGTTTTTTTTATAAAATACTATCACATAAAGCAATAAAAAAAAATCTGTGAAAAGGCCCATTCCAAAATCCACCATAGTCAAGGACTTAATTATTTACAATGGTTATAAGATGTATAATCATCTTTCTAACAACCTTAAAGACATTGTTTCAAATAGTCAGTTCAAAAAGACAGTTAAAGGTTTACTAATTATTGTCAAACCTTATTATATTTTAGAAGGATATTACAATGATACGTTTTAATGTAATATAATTTGATATTTTATTGTATTTATTTCAAATTGTTTTTTTTTATTGTTTTGTTGGCTTATATATTCTGTTTGTTATATATCTATGTTTACATTTGTTTTTATCTATGTTTTCTGGTTTTTGTTTGTTTTATTTTGTTCATATACTTTTGCTCTTATTACTTTGTCAATGAGAAATTGTTTCTTCTGGACAATAAAATATATTTTGATTTGATTTGACTTGAATAAAACTACAAAAGTGTAGAGTATATTTGCATGAGAATGATTTTTAATAATCATGACAAGACCATGCAGAAGCAATAATTGCAACAAGCTACCATCACGAGATGAATGCAAGTCTGAGGGCTTTACAACATCAGCATCTGAGAATCCTAAAAAGAATTTCGCCAATCCTTACGTTTTTTTTGGGGGCTCTCTTTTTTCCCCTTCCCCCCCCCCCCCCCCCCCCCCCCCCCCCCCGGGGGGGCGCGATAGAGGGACCCCCAACGAGCCAGCCTTTGTTTTCCCCCAAGCAAAATTTTTTTTTTTTAAAAAAAAAAAAAGTTTTTTGTTTTATTTTAAAAATCGCCCCCCCCCCCCCCCCCCCCCCCCCCCCCCCCCCCCCCCCCTTTTTATCAGGGGGGGGGGGGTTTTTTTTGGGTTTTTTTTTTCTTTTTTCCCCCCCTTTTTTTTTAGAAAGCTAGGCAAAATAAGATCCTAAACAAAGAATATAGACAAATCCTCCATGACGCACGATTCACTCGCACAAAATGCTTCCCTCTTAACCCCGGGGGAAAAAAAAAAAAAAAAGGGACAATCAGACGTTCCCCCCCCCACCCAAACCCCCCCCCCCCGGCGGGCCAAAAAAATAAAAAAGGAGGGGGGGGGGGGGGGGTACGATTTCTTGGTCGGCTCAATGACTCAGTGTATATACGTTAGGCTTGAGACCAGAAGGTCCGGGCGTTAAATCATAGCTAGGACATGGATGTATAGTGACGTTTTTAAAATACCGAGACGAGAGCACAGTTGTCTAAAGCATTGTTGTGTGGCAGAACACGGCTAACCACTGTTCTATCCTGAGTTCTAGTCTCAGCTGCGTCATCTGGCAAATGCCGCAGGGAATGGTTGTTGTATGTGTATCTATCCTGGTTGAGTAATGCAATAGCAGTATGCCAAACTCCGCCAGGATGTTAATATAAACGTCGTTAAAAAAAAGTCTCAAGAAGGCAGGAAATTTTTTGACAAAAACAACACTAAATACTGTTAAAAAAAATAGGTATGTTTTCATATAAAATATGCAAGCATTCTAGGAGTTACAAAGTTTAGTTATATGAAAAAAGAACGTGCGGTTGTACCTATAATTATATAACAACGAAGTAAAACTGCGAAAGATAAATTGATCGGTAATTTGGATATTCTATGACGGATGCAAAATAATTTGTAAAGTTTGCAGTCAAGACTTAATGTGCTGGCACAAAACAGTTTCTCGGCGTCTTTTTTTTCCCCCCTCAACATAAAAATAAAAAAAATGGCATGCCTTTTGACAATATTTTTTTGATTTATTTTATTTATAGTTTTTCTATATATAAAAATTTGAGTTTTGGATAATATAATCCCCAACTTATAAGTGTACATCTTACGAGATATATCCAGTGTTCTAAGATATTGTAAATAGGATTAAAAACGGTATATGAGAGAGAAATTAAAAAAAAAAAAAATATAAAAAAACAAAACAATTAGGTACAAAAATTAACTCAACAAGTCAAGATTGATGTACAAAAGTTTTTACATTTACTGAAGTGCATGCGTTACAAACAAATTTCCGGTAATCATTATTAGATAAAAAAGATTACACAAATTTAAATATTGCATTAACTCGTAATGTTTGCTTTCAATAGAATAATTTGGAGGTTAATTGTTAATTTGTTATTGTTAAAGGGATACTATTATATTATTAATTTTTGTTAAACTTAACTGTCGACCAAGATATTAAGGGGTACCAGCTTAAACCCTAAGCTAGGGAGCAAATTTTAATTTATAACGCAACGGAACATAGTTGTCGATTTATGCCGACTTACAGTTATGACAAAATGAAGTTTCTCTAACTCAAAATATAATTTATATTTTTATATCGCCATATTTCAAATATAGCGATAGATTTCGGATATTTTACAAAAAATCTTCCCGAATTCCTATTTGCGTGTTGAAATCCTTTTCACAATTGTTAGTCAACTTTAAGGTGGCGTTTGCACTCCCTCGTCGCCAGGATAGCTTCAAATCGCTGTGAAAATTTTTCTGTTAGTAATAAACGAAAAACGATAATATTAAATTAATTTTAAATACCATATAGATTTAATATATAAAATTACAGGCAATACTAATGCGTTTTTTTTTTAACCAAGAAAATACAAATATTTTATTTGGTAACACTGACGTAGTTTTCTACGAAACACCAAAACACTATATACTGCACTCGACGCACGTTTCACCAACCAAGTTGGCATCATCTGGAGATGATTAAAACTAAACTTATGCTAACAATCTACCATATGTATACCAAAACTATTGTCATGGTTCACCGAACCGTCACGATTCGGTGAACCGTGAACCACTAACCAATAAAGTGGGCTATTTGGGATAGGCCCTCTGTCACTATTCATATTATTTTTACACTTTAGTATTTGTTACATTCCTAATTAATCTTAAATTGCTAATATCTGTTTTATGGTTGTTCTCAAACGCATGTTGGGCTACACGAGACTTATTTGTTCTACCATATTTGAGATGGGCCATATGCTCTTTGAATCTAGTTTGAATTGATCGTCTAGTATGTCCAACATACTTTTGATTACGGGCATGGCAGCTAATTCCGTAAATCCCCGACTTTTCGTTTGTTTCAATTTTGTCTTTTGAATTGCCTAAAAGTTGTTGTAGTTTGTTTCCCGATGAATGAACCACTGTCATACCTACATCTTTAAAAGTCTTACCAATACTACGGGTGAATCGAAGATAGAATGGTATCGATACAAATTTAGGATTTTCTCTTTCATTTTGAAAGGTCAAGGACTCTTTAAACTTTCGTTTCCTAATTATTTTATCAATTAAACTTACATAATATCCATTACTCGTGACTATCTCCTTAATCAATGCCTTTTCTTTTTTCAAACTTCTCCTTATTGAGGGAGAAGCTTAATAGACGATAGACTAGAAAATTAAAACTCGCCATTTTGTGTTGAGCACAATGGTGAGAGTCCTTACGGATATATCTTAGAGTACTGGTATCTTTTCTGTATATGTAAAATTCTAACTTATTTTTACTATTTCTAATTATTAGTACATCTAAAAATAGTAGTTGTCCACAGTTTTCAGTTTCATATGTGAATTTAACTGACGCGAAACGACTGTTTAATTTAGATACAAAGTTATCAATATCAGCGACTTCTGTATCGAACACTGCAAAAATATCATCCACATACCTAAGCCAAACCCTGGGAAAATACTCGAATTCTTCTTTTGCTTCCGTCTCGAATCTGTTCATGAAGAGACTGGCAATGAATGGTGACAAAAAGTTACCCATTGCTGTTCCTTCATGTTGTTCGAAGAAATTATCGTTGAATCGGAAACAATTTTGTTTCATGCAAAGTTTAGTGAGTTTAAGATATTCCTCTATTACATCTTGACTGAGATTGTTTAATTCGAGTAGATCCTTAAGGTAGTCCAAGGTCTGTGGTAATCGGAACACTTGGAAACAATGAACAAACGTCAAAGGAGATCAAAATTTCACCTTCTTGCAACTGAATATTTTTCACCTTATTAATGAAATCGTTGGAATTAATCACAGAGAAACTAGGTGGTGCAATAGGTAAATTTTCGAACTCTTTTGTTAACAATTTTGATAGGTGGTAAGTCGGCGATCCGATTGCTGAAAGAATAGGTTGGTTGGTTGGCATACGTTATTTAGTGTTATTTTACGAAACTAAATAATCGTATTTTCTTGGTTAAAAAAAATATATATGCGTCAATATTGCCTGTAATTTAACACATTAAATCTATATGGTATTTAGAATGAACCTAATGTTTTTGTTTTTCGATATCACTAACAGAAAAATATTAACAGCGATTTATGAATTTAAGCTGGATATCCTGGTGAAAATACAACCTTGTAGTTAACAAAAACCGAGTGATGCGAGATTTTGATTTTTGTCTGCTTATTCGCCAGTCAACGGTTAGTAAAATTAAATATAAATTCAGAGAAATGGGAAATATACATAACAATTACAAAAGGGTTCGTCCGCGACGTCCGCCAATGGAAAAGGACACTTATTAAAAATGTTGCAGGGGGATACGATCAAAATTGAACTTTATGAAAAAGGCAAAATGACAGGGAAATATTATACATAAAATATTACTTCTGTTATGTAGAAATACTGATTTTTTGCAGTTGATACAATCAAACTCCTCGTTTGGTTACCTATTGTCTATCGATATCAAATTCGGGGTAGCTTTGTGTCTGTTTTCTCTACATTTTGAATTATGTTTTATAGGTTGTTGTGAAAAATTTTAAAGTACCGATAATTGGAGATTTTACAAATAATGTTACTCTTCTTAATATTTTTGACAAGAAAAATAAATTCAAATCTTACAGAAATGACAACAATTATGGAGCTTGGTACTACGTTGCAATATTACCCGACAGAAAAATGGTAAGTTTCTAGTTTTAGATCGTTTCAAACGTGATAAAATTTCAAAAAAAGTTAAGACGATTGCAGTAACTAAACACGCAATTTAATGTATATACGTTTATAGAAAAGATCCATGACAATACAAAAGAAAGTCTGACATTTTCTTTTGTGAGAACATCTATTTCAATATACAGGGCTTCCAAGGGAATCACTTACATCACATGTCGTTTTTTTTTCGGAAATTGTCATTTATCAACAAATCAAAATTTCGTCATTTCGTTTATATTTTTTTCTCTGTTGTACTTACTTTTTACGTAGATATCTAATGAAATCATTGTAATATTGAAAAAAATATCTTGAAATTAAATTTCGCGGGGATTTTGTTGGTGTTCGGTTGGTGTGTATCCAATCAAATCGCAATGCCATAGGCGCAACAACGCGAAGAAGCATGTACAGTTATGAAAGTTACCTGGAGAAAGATAATTTGAACGCAAATAAAAGACAAAATGAAACTTGAGAAATTAAGATTACAGAAAATTTGAAACAGAACAGGTTAGGAAAAATCAAACACAGATACAAGATTTAGAGGAAAAAAGTTAAGATAAAGATTCTAATAATACGATCGGGTAGTTAATAGCCTTTTCCGTGAAGCGAAATAAACGTGAAGGATGCTATAAAAAAAGGGTAATCGGCAATCTTGAAGGGGCTAAGGTGGCCAAGTTACTAATCGATAGCTACAAAGAGGCCAAAAACAAGGAACATAACCAAAGAAAAGAAACTGATGAGATTCAATCAAAAGTTGAGAAAAGAAAGACTGCTATTATAAAAAAATATGCTATGCTAAAAATAACAAAAATTAAAGTCTGACGTAAGGTTTGCAGGCACAAATACAGTGCTTATTTATATTTGTTTATTACACAAAGTGTAAAAACTGTATAAACAGTGACAGAGGGCCAATCCCAAATAGCCAGTTCTATTGGCTAGTAAGTCGCGGTTCAGTAAAAATAGTTTAGATATAAATAGGATACATTGTTAGCATAAGGTTGGTAATAATCATCTCCAGATGATGTCAACTTGGTTGGCGAAACGCACGTCGAATGCAGTATATGGTGTTTTGGTGTTTCGTGGAAAACTACGTCGGATTTTCCATGTTTATAAACAATTATTGATATTGATACAAACTGTATCCAAGGAAACTGTTTACCAAATAAATTTAACAGGAGATGGAAAGAAGATGGTAGATAGTTTTCTTGGATACACTTGTATTAATAATTATTTCCGTGGAACTTAATAATCAAATAGATTTAATGGGAGGTGGAAATACCGGCTCTTAGTCTAATAATGAAATGGAATGCCTAGTAACCATTGGCGGATGTGGATGCTGAAAACTTGCATTTTATTCCTGTAACACTAATAATCTTTACAAATTAATTGAATATGTTTATTTTATTTAAAAAAATCTGATATATTATTACTTCGTATTTATACAGTTCTAGAAAAAAAATTAAGAATAATTATTGGGTATTACAAAAGCATTCTTTCGAACCTAACATAATAATAATAATAATAATAATTATCTATAGATCTTCATATTTTATATTGTTATCTAAATGTGTTAATATAAAAGTTTTAGGCATACCATGAATCAAAGACAACACTTCTAATACATTTTATCATGGAAACTATCAAAACAACTACTCAGTTTAGAAACAAGAACTTCATTGAGTTAAATAATAGTGTTCTTAGTATTAAAGCATGAAAAAAATATTGAGATTGAAAAAAATATTAATTCACCAAAAAAGAAAATTTTCCCACACAAGAAATGATTTTCTCCAGTTACAACACAAAAAACTAAAACCTCTAGTCCGACATATATCTACTTTCATTCTTCTGAACTCGTCAGGGGACTAGTCCGCGTATAAAATATTTATAAAAATATTTAAATTATGTTTATTTTATGTTCTTGCTTGTTCTAGTTAAAAGGAAAACAGAATGAATCAGTCACGTTTTCTTATACACTCAGTTTTTTCTGCTGCTGTCTGCTACAGCTGGAATTTCATTGATGGATGGAAACGGAGTTGTAAGGTATTAAATTTATAAATAGGGCACATTGTAGGATGCCACAAATAAATAATTATAGACAATATCTTTTTTACTATTAGGCACATGTTATTTACGCGATTCCTTCCGCCAGTCGCGCAGCGCGACAAATTGTCGCCACACTATTGAGCATCCTTTTATACACGCGTTTTCTATCGACTGTCGGCAAGTTGACTGCTTGCGCGAATCTGTACGTTGTTGTTATTTTTAGTTTGAAAAATGGATCCGCGCATAATGTATATGGGTTATAAGTAAGCCTGGCCAAGGTCATTAATCCTACAGAGACGTACTGGGTATGCATCATATCATAATACTTGAATAAGTACAATAATAAAAACAAAAATATTTTATATATTGTGATGTATGTTTTTGTACTATTTCGTTCGCTTTAAATTCTTTTTCATGTATTTCCTTATATTTTGTAAGCCTAGTGCTGCACATTATTATTAAACTGTTAAATAACGTTCACACATGTACATTGTATATCTAAGTGACAACTAATAATAAATAAATAAATAAATAAATAAAATAAATTGAAATAAATTTTATTAATACTGGTACACTTTATAAAAATATGTACAAAACTTCTTAAGCAGATTTATGAAGTAGCTTGATTGTTGTTATCACAAACTGGAGCACTTCTATAATAACTGTGTAGCATCAAATATGTTTCTACAGTTGTCTCAGTAAGCGATGTTCGCTGTGGTGAAAAAAATATATTTCTATTTTGAAAAAGACCGTTTGACATCTACGGAAGTAATACAGGCATAAGTAAAACACTCTGTGAACTCACTTAACGCAGCTGTTGATGCACCATCACAAATTTGTCCTAATTTGGTAAAATCAGGATCTTTCCGTAATACACTCTCGAATTTTTTAATAACGGCCTTATTTTTTGCGTCATTTATAGTCTATAGCTGTGTATTTACATCGTCCACTATTTGCAGCGATTCCACTAACGACAACGATGTATTTTGCAATTTTTCTATTTCGTCGTGTAGTCCTCTATAATTGTTATAAATAGTTTTTAAATCTGTTTCAAGGAAAACATCTTGAAAGCTTGTCTGGCTTCCCTTAATAGCTGCAGCCTCATTAGGGTTGAACTGTAGTATCACAGCTTTTATTTGTTGAAAATATTCAGCATATTAAAAAGCTGCCTTCAACGACGTTCCCCAACGTGTAAGAATCGGTCTGGTGGTTCCGGAATGCCAGGACACAGTGTGTGAAATGCTCGAAGCCGTTTAGGAGATTTGAGAAATACTTTTTTTTGTATTTGCTATTAATGCATCTACCTTTGGAAAATATTTTCGAATCATTTCTGCTACAAGATGGAACGCATGAACTTTACACGTAACATGTAAAAACCTACAATCGTCTCTTTGAAAACGGCCTACCAAACGCATTGTCGCAGCACGCGTCGGTCACAAACACAACACTTGTTGACAGTTCAAATTTTTCGAAAGTCTCCAACACCACCCGCGTAATTGTTTCGCCAGTACACGCAGTTAGTCTTTTGCTAGCTAGTAAAAGTGGAAATGTTGGTTTAACAGGGTCGAATACACGTACTATAACATTTAAAATAGATTTTTTTTTACAATCTGACGTCTCGTCAACACATAACCACAGCCGTGTATTTTTCAATGCACATTTAATCCTATTTACAATGTCTTCACGAACACTTGGTATATATCTACGTAACGATGAACGACTTGGTAAATTCACCTGGGGATTATATTTATTCCAGAACTCCCGAAATGCTGGTTTATCCAATATGCGCAGGGGAACATCACAGGCAATCAGCATTAACAATAAATCAAACATAAACTGAGGTTCTGCCATTTTTTTATTTTTATGCCGGATACTATTGACATTGCAGCTGTATTTGTTCCAGCACATTAAGTCTTGATCACAAACTTTATAAATTATTTTACATCCATCAGAATAAATCCGGCAATTCACCGATAAATTTATTCACTTCATCAGCGTAAGGTCGTTTTCTACTCTTTACGCTCAACATTATTTATTATTTATTAGTACTCTATGCATCGACCGACAGATAACAACTGAAGTGTGTCGTGTCATCGTCATCTTAAACAAGCGCGCGATGGCATTGGTATTGTGCCCGACCCTGAATCTACCATCGCTTGGCCAGGCTTAGTTGTAAGGATATATATACCTCATCAAACACCTCCATCTTTATTAAACGTCTTCGCACAGCGAGCCCCATAATCGAGATAATATACTGCGACAGAAAACGTCGTGCATAAATGTACTCACTTATAGTTTACTTCAAACTTATATGAAACATAAAAAACGTCGGCTTCTTTGTCGGCGGTAAAGGGGTCAAAGAAATGTGTTTAAATTTAAAACGCCGCGACAAGAACATCAGACGACAAATGCATAAAAGGAATACATAGTTTAGTTTAGTTTAACTTATTTATTAATTCTTTATGCCAACATTTACAATTGGAATGAATTCGTCAGTACAAATGATATGCATAGTACACATGTTCTAAAGTTTTTTGTAAAATACGTTATATAAAAAAAAGTTAAATTAAATTACACATAAATATAAATACCCCAGAATAATATAACATATAAAAACGCAACCGCCATTACAACCCGTGAGGACCTGGAGCTACGAGTAAGACGCGCAATTAATAGGATAACGGCCCAGCAATTGGCGAACGTTCCGAGAAACAGCTATGCGAGTTCAGGAGTGCAATGACGTTAATGGACAGCATTTTGAACAACTGTTGTACTGTCTTGTGTTCATTCTTTGTATTCCAAAGCCACCTTATGTACAACAAGGTAATTAGAACAAAATTGTATTTTCTTATTTTCTTTTATCTGTAATTTTGTTTGTACTTATCGCACATTTTAATACGACATATATGAATAAATTCCTCATTAATAAAACTAATAAGTGATACCACGGTATCAATATGGTTCCATTTTAAAAAATTGAGTTCTGTCCCAAAAACCATTTTGATGAACTTTATTTGCTCATAAATCACGTAATTTAGTATTTTTGACAGGATTTCGATTTTTCTAGCATTACACGGGCCATTTAGAATAAATCGGTGAAACCGAAAGGGGAAAAAAAATCACCTGTATATCAAAATGTGCCGCTTATTATGTATATAGGATATCCCAAATTTCAATCAATTATCTTCAAAACTAAAGGAGAAAAGGGTTATCCCCTTTTCTCCTTTATTTATGATTTGGGCACATTCTCTCCAGCAAACATCAGTCTGTGTGCGTGGAGAGGAGGGGTGATAGACAACATTCTGTGGTAGAATGGAGAGGTGACATCGAATGATTTTCCGAGCGTATATTCACGTTTCCAATTATTTCCTGTCCTTTTCTGATAGATGAATTATATTACCTGACTTTAACTTACATTTGTTTTAGGGTGGAAATGAAACAAAGAAGAATCAAATTAGTTGTGAATGTGCTCATCTATCTCCTCTCGCCGCTGATATAGAACCGGTTGTAGACAAATTGATACTGCATGACACCAATGAATTTGAAGTAGAAATGCAAGAGTTTTACTTAATTTTTTTATGTCTCCTAGCAATGTTTTGCCTCTTTTGTATACTTAACTTATGTGGAAGAAGCAAGGCAAGTTTTAAAATATCTAAAATATCAGACTAGTTTGATTATATTATTATTTCATAGTATTTTTTACACGGTTTGTTTAGAAAGTAATGTGCCGAACTTCGAAAATAAAAAAAATAAAAACTTGAAGTAATACCAGTTTGTTACATACACTTTTGTGGAAAAGCCAACTCTTTCCCATATCACGGTGTAATAACACCTGTTGCCAACATTGTAATACCAATCGCGGTTACAATCCTAACGTTTGCTACCATTATAATAAAATTAATCAATATCCCTCAAAATAAAGGATAAGGATTGCTGCTACCACCCCCCAAGACTGCAAGGGGAACACACACTGGTAACGCCAGTGCTTTCGAAAGGTGGATTCGTAGCCTAAGAAATATGTCTAGGATAGAACTCTCGACAGAGAATTAGTAAGACACAGGTTTCATATAAATAGTACGTATAATAAAAAAAAAATCTAAATTACACCCACACATCACAATAAATTTCCCAATATACAATAATAAACCTTAAAAAAAAATGATAAAAAAATTCCTATTGAGGAATAGGAGAAATCACTCGATGCTTATAAAAGAATTATCCAGCTACAAGTTACAAAAATAGTTTGATCCTACCAAATAGGGAACTTGCACATTTTTTTTACTTCATAAAAATGTTCTACAATATTAAAAAAATAAGATATGCAAATATGACGCCTTAATTCCCAATAATAAATTTGTTATAAATTATTAAAGTTTCGCGCGCGAGCGAACTGTTTCAAACAGGTTCAAATGCGCGGGAGTAGTCGTGACATCACACCATACAATTTACAAGCGACGACGGATATCCCAGCACTCGACCGCTTGATTTCAGCCGTAAAAATACCAGGCATCGCCATAAATTTTAAGTGTATACTTAAAATGGAAACAAAAACTCCTAATTTTAAATATTGCATTGTACCGTTGTGTAAAAATACTACAGTAAAAGTGCCAGATAAAATATTTATAATATTGCCAGAAGATAAGAATCGTCGATCAAAATGGCTAAAAGCGTGTAGAAGAAATGAAAAAGACATTTCACAGAGCAGTAGGCTCTACATGTGTGTGAAGATCATTTTAATGTAACTACATTATTAAATACTATATGTCTATCTACTAGTTTTTCGCAGGCGGGCAATAAAATAATCCGAATTCCGAATTATTTAATTTTAATTAGGGTAGGATTAAAGAAAGAATGTGTATACAATGTTAGAAAATAAGATTAGTAGATAGAATGTAATTTAGTGATACTAAGTAAAGGTAATTTACTGGTGCGAAAGTAAACAGCTATTTATTATTATACTCTTCGCAAATACGATTAGGAAGATTGCATTTGATCGGGACATTTCTAAAATCGTTAATATCGCTCGCAGAGAAAAAAATCAATTCGTTCGTCATCGAATACTGAACAACTTTCAAAATGTCCGTCTGTTCATCTGTCTGTCCGTCTGTCCGTCCGTCACGTTTCTTGTAAGCACGATAACTAAAGAAAGAAAAGTCCGATCGAATTGAAATTTGGGCTATAAGTTAGTGTTAGCTAGAGGAAGAAATACATTGCTTTTGAAAAAAATCAAATAGTAAATAAAAAAGTTATAGAACATTTTATTTATAAATATGAATCTACAGAGGGTTGCAATTTTCAATGTGCTACTAAAATTGAAGTAATTTTCTATAGATACCAAAATGCAGTAAAATATACTACCACAAATTTCGCCTACGCAGTCGGCATCATCGGGAGATGAAAAAAAATTGAAAATTAAATATGTTATCAATATATTAGGTATTGTAAGAATGAATCTTAGTTTATACTATAAAATATACTGCCACGCGTTTCACCAATACAGTCGGCACCATCGGGAGAGAAAATTAAATATGTAGTCAATACATTACGTATTGTAAGAATGAAGTTTATAAGACAAACACAAGATTTCTTTTCCAAAAAACTGCGAAGAGTATCCTACAGAATGTGCAACAATTATATAAAAGTTCAATAACACTACTGCCTGCGAAGAGTAAAATGTTTACCTCTAGAATATGTAGTATATTGCAAATACCTTTCCCTTGTCCTTTAATTTATTCTATTCAAATCTTACATTTATCTATTATGTGAATAACACGACACAATCACTTATTTCCCTTGCCCCAAAACATAGTACGAAAATACCTACGATAGGTAATTATACATTTGCGCAACATTTTCTTTGCAGCAAATGTCTTCTATAGAGGCACTTTACGCGTGTGTACAAAAAAAAACACGAAAAATATAGAAGTGGCTGTTGCAAAGAATTACCCTAAATTCTTTCAAACATAAGACTAAGTCTGCTAAAAATGCTTAGTTGCGACTAAGTATTTTGTAGTTATCTCTTTTTATTCCGTGATCAAGTCATAACTATTTTATGTTTATAAATTATTACTAAAAGCTAAAAAAATACATACTTCTCTGCCTTGACCCCGCGGACCTCTCCAAGGGAAAAACTTTCACTATTTTGTATAAAAGATGCCACCATAAACATATCCACTTTAGGCAAATTATCAGATTGGCCCTTTGAAAAACCTTGATCAGTCATTTTAAAATATCTGTACAACTACAATAAGCGGTACTATAAAACAGAATTATATATTTATATCAGAACAGTCACTAACAAATCAACCACAGTCTAATAACACCATATTGTACATATGTTTATATAGAATGTCATACTTTGTTAATTTGTTTGTATTATTATTTTTAAGTATTTTATGAATGAATTGATTTTTAGTTTTCTTTTTTCTGTATATATGTATATATTAATATAAATCTTACTCTATACCCCATACAAGTTGTAAATAATCTACTTAATGGTGAATAAAGATTTTAAATTGGAATTGGAATTGGTAAACATCTGATTATGTTGCTTCCCGGCGCGACGACTACCGAATATTGTATGGTGTGACGTCACAGTCAATAGTAGCTCGTTTCGGGCCACTTCAATTTTATCGCTGTTTAGATCCTTCATACTGATCGCATGGAATTAGAAATCTTATTTTTTTGTGAAGTACACGTTTTATTACAACGTTACGCTATGTTTGTTAGTATTATTTTTATTTTTAAAATTATAGGCAAGTTCCCTATTCTGCCATCTCTACCATTGGCACACATTTAATTTATTAAGACAGTTATTCAATGATTTACCAACAAAATTTCTAGAGTTATAACCGAAAAAAAGTAAAATAATATAAATTTATAATAATAATAATAATGTCTTTTCCTTTCTTTGACAATACAGAATATTGTATAGGAATAGTCAACAGTTGGTTACCTACATACTAAGAGACAAAAATGTCTGATACAGAATAGTAACACTTTTCTAATAAAAACAGTTTTAGTTTTTTAATAAGTTATCATGAACGAACAGTAATGGTAACTAACACAACAGAGACAGTAAGCGTAATAATGTGAAACTAACTATTGACTGATAAAAGCAAAGATTATATACAATTTTTAATAACCCTAGAATTATTGACAACATAGTTATAGATGAACACATCTATATAACATGGCCATTAAAAAGTGCATAAACGTGCTGACGGTAAACACATAAAACAACGATGAAAGCATAATTCGTGCCGAAAGGCTGGCGGTATCTGTGTGTGGTTTTTAGTAGCAAAGATGTCTGTTATATGCATGTGTAAGACTATACATATGGTGTGATGTAGGACTACTATTATTCAACTGTTGGTAATATTTTTATTTTTGTGATTTTTGTAAGTAATGCATAACTGATAAATAATTTATTTTTTGTAGAAAGAAATATATTATGCCACTGATAATAAGTACAGCGATGAATACGCATATTTACTAATTGTACGCAGTGGGAAATTTCGAGTAACTACGGCAAATGTCATAGTGAAAATTAAGGGTGATATAATGGAAAGCATTGTACGAAATAATAAAAAAGAGACATCGCCATAAGTATTTTTTTCTATACTTAAACTCGCACGTATCATGATTTAATTAAACGGAATTAAACAATTTCCAAAAAAATCTATTCCTTGAAAATTATGTAACTTTTATTAAATGACGGTTATAGTTCGGTAGACAGACTGTGTCACATCCCAATCCTAGCGTCAGGGAGCAGGGGTGCACGTACACTTTGATTCCCCTACTATTAGAAATCCAGTTCCACTAATATCAAAATTCTTGTTTGCCGAATACAATTTCGCCTCAGGAAGTCACGATTTAAAATGGTATAAAATGTGTGCAGTGGTGGATTTTGGATTTGGCTAACAGACGTAACAGTGGTGTATTTGTGGGGCTGGGCGATTGTCAAAAGTCATAATCGATTATCGATTATTGAAAAATAATCGATTATTTCGATTAATCGATTATAATCGATTAATCAAATAATCGATTAATTGATTTATCAAATAATCGATTAATCGATTAATCAAATAATCGATTAATCGATTAATCAAATAATCGATTAATCGATTAATCAAATAATCGAGTAATCAAATGATCGTGTCTGGTTAAAGCATTGAAAGTGGACTATATATAACTGGTTACGGTAGCTACTGATTTGTAGTTAGTTTGTCTAATACCTATTTGCAATGTATGTAATATCTAATTGCATCTGTAATTTATGTATTTGAAAAAGTGGATAACGGCGGAATTGCACTCACCTTGATGTTGGATAATAGGATGATGAACCAGGGGGTGCATGTAGTAGATCCTTTGTACGTTCCACCGGCCGGGGTAACACGCGCGAATTTCTCACGTAATAATTAATAGTAGTAACAAATGTATAAAAATAATGTGCTGTCCAACTCGTTGCTTCGACAGCTGACATTCAACTCCTTTTCTGATCTCCTCTTCTTTAGGGGTAAAAAATGTAGTACAGAAAAAAGAGGATAAGGAGTGGGAAGGGATAAAACATAATTAAGGCAAAGCAGCCGCTAAAGCCCGTTTTACATTAATTCTATAACAGGTGAACCGTAGGTGCATCCAACATGTACAAATTGCAACCAATACAGATAAAGAATAATATGCAAAGGGTGTAGTAAAAAATAGTAACAAGTAGGTAATTATTATAAAATATAAAAGGCAAAGATGAGAACGGAACAGATCAATTAATCGATTAATCAAATAATCGATTAATCAAATAATCGATTAATCGATCGGAAATTTTTACTAAAGATAAGTAGGTTTTTTCGCCCAGTTTGAATTTATTGTTGGAGGGAATTGGTGTGTGTGTGGGGGAACCCACACGATTAAAATTTTTTTTTTATTTTCGGCTTTAGGAAAATTTTACTAAAGATAGGTAGGTTTTTCACCCAGTTTGCATTTTATTAATTTTTGGAGGGAATTGGTGTGGGTGGGGGGAACCCACACGATATTTTTTTTTTTTTTTTCATTTTCGGCTTCTGCTGAAAATTTTACTAAAGAATAGTAGGGTCTCTATAACAAAAAAAAGTTTTTTTGTAGACCCGTATTATTGGTCACATACTACTTTTTAACAAATACTGTTATATGTCACATCGTAACTGTGGTGATCGCCTAGTATTACTATTCCTTTTACGAATAATTTTTTCTGCATTCTTGCTGATTTACTGGCTTCTCTGTAAATTTTGATACGTGTGAGTTAATGTTATGCTTCTAATTCTACATAAATAACTGCAAATCTTTCGAGTTTTAACATAATTTCAGCCACATATATTGAATTACCCGGATCCAGAACATACAATATTGCAAAGAGGAAATGAAGATTGGATCGTATTAACAACAAACAAGTGTTTAGGAGAGTTAACCAGTATAGAAATATGGCATGATAGTAGCGGCATTAAACCGTCATGGTCTATAACGAAGAAACAAATTGCATTTTCTCTTTTAAATGTACCTTTTATAGGTACTGCAAGGATATAGTTATTTTTGATATACAAACATATAAGGAATGGTTTTTTAACATAAACGACACCTTGTCTGTATGCCATGAACATATTATCGAGGTTAGTCCACTAAAAGTGGCACATTCAAAACTTGATAGACTGTGGCAATCATTGGACTTGAGTGCAGAAAGACATATTTGGAACCTGTTTGAGGAGTAAGTGCTTTTCATATTTTTGAAGCTACAACTCCATAATATCAATACAAAAGTTGTTTTTTAAACATTTTTTATATCATTACCTTATTCTTCCTCGTGCTCCGACGTCTTTGGTTTGGAATGCGAGTAATATTCGTCAGCTAGATGTCACATTTATGTTATCCTTACGACGACATGTCTCAAAGTAGACCTAATACTAACGTTTCTTAGACGTGACTCTATTTGCTTTCTGCCGCTCTAAAATGTGATTTAGAGGAGTTCAATCGGCTAAAAACAACAAATGTTTGTGTTCTTTCTATCTGATTTCGACTATATAAATAGTTTGACCTAAGTAAAGAGCATTACAATCTCGACATATATACTTCTGATTTATTCAAATCATCAATTTTATCTTTAATATTATACAGAGTTTACTACAACGATTTGGTACTTTCGCCATTATATATAAAAAAGACGAATGGATATGCTAGATTATAATTTTTTGAAAGGTGTGTAAATTGTGAGTTCCGTATATCTGTGATGTGAGCACGTTAAGGTCCCTACCCCACGACGATGAGGGTCGGCCGAATTTTCAATTTAGGGTGTCAGTACTTACACTCTCCTAGCGTCGGTGACTTTAAATAAGTGATTCAAAAAAAGAACCAAATCAGTTTAATTATCCATGATTTTTTCTGATCTAATTATGAGAGAATTGCGAATGTTAATTTTGTAATACTTTGTTCTGTCTGATCGGGGAAAGACGACCCGCAGAAAGAATGTGATTTCTACATTCCAATCACAATCAAGCGTAAATGAAATAAATGAATTAGTGCGTGGCAAATGTTTGTGATCATTTGTATCTATACACTTGATTTAAAAAAACTGGTACAACTGTTGTAATCGAAAATCTTAATAGTTTAGTTGTGTGCATATGTCTGTAAATAAGGCTGGCCAAGCATGTCGAGAAGGGAGTGGAGAAGAGGTGATATACCCCGGACCTGGGTTTCTTGGAGGAGATCGGTTTTCTTTGTGTTTTAAACTTATTAAACCTTTCTCTTTTATTTTATTCAAGTGGAATTTAAAAAAATAATTAGAAAAATAACTTTTTCAAAACATTTTCAAGCCTGCCATATTATTGTTTAAAAAAATAATATTTGTTACGGATAATTCTACTAATGGTTGTAATTAAAATACTAACTGAATAATGATAATTCTATTTTTAAAATAAGAACACAAAAATACCACTTGAGATTAAAAAAAAAATGTAAACAATGCAAACTGAACATAAAAAATACAATAAAAAAATAAAATAAATGAACTTCAATTATGTAATACAGAATTAACTAATATTTTGTCATTGCTCCATTAGCGTCTAAAATGCCCGGAAGTCTTGCAGGCATGGACAAATCGTATTTCTTGCAAGGTCAACTTCTTGCGACAAGTTCTCCCAAGCGTCTTCACTATCCTTCCAATTCTTGGGCATTATTTGGATGGTTATTTAATTTTCTTATATGTTTCACCATTAGTCCCCATACATTTTCAATTGATTTAAATCCGGACTTTTAGATGGCCACGGTAACAACTCTATGTTTTTATTAAGAAACCATTGCTCGATTAACACGATGGGCCGTATGTATGGAGCAGTTGTCTTGTTGGAAAATAAAAATTATTTTCCGGAAACACCTCTATTACTGACGGCAACATAATATTGTCTAATATTTCAATATATTTAATGGAATTGAGATGAACACCACTGTTCCAACACACACCGAACCCATTTAGACTCATCCAAGCCCAGACATTGACTGAAAAACCTTCCTGATATTTGTGGATTCGAAAGTATATTTTTCGTCGTATCTAGTGGAAGGATGCCTATATACGCGAACATGTCCATCGTTACAGGATTTAAAACCGTCGTCAGAAAAGATAACTTGTCCCCTGAAGGTTTCACTGCTGATTATATAGTTGAGTGCAAAAATAATCCTACCCTGCTTCTTTTTCTTCTGAAGGTTTGTATTTTTAGCTGCTGAACAATCCTTCAAGTTGCTTTGTAGTTTTATTCTTCTGCAAGCAGTAGATACCGAAGCAGGGAAATTTGTCTCTGAAATTGCATTTACTGCAGTCTGAAAAGGGTTTTCTATTAGGTAATTTATAAGATTTTCATCATCTTGATTATTGCTCTTCTGGGCCTACCGGAACCAACTTTACGGGATACCGTTTGGTTGGCTTCCCATTGTTTTTTAACACTCATTATCGTGGTTTTACTCACATTGTATTCAGCAGCAAGTCTTCTTATGGACCAATCATCTTCAATTTTAGAAACAATTCGAAATTTTTGAATATGTGTTAGATGTCGAACCATTTTTATTAATGACGCCACTGATTAACGTCAAAGTGACATTTGTAAGATTATTAATATCAATCAAAGAACGAATGATTTACATAGCTAAAAGAAAGTGTACCAGTTTTTTTTAAAATCAAGTGTACCTACTTATCCTAGTATATGATTTTACAGAAAGTTGGAGACTTATCGGCAATACACTCCCATGCCTGCGGACCTTCTTTCGCCGGCTGGACAGTAGTGAGCATAAACAAGTTTATGCTATAAATTAGAAATTTCTGTTTCTACTCAAATACAAGGGTATTCGTGTGTCCTTAATAATAATTTAATTAGAAATTCTATTCAAAACGCTTTGTACCTAGCATACTACTAAGGATATCGGAAAACAAAAACAAAAAAAACATCATTTGCCACATGGTCAACACTCGAGCATCGCGAACGTATCCGTGTACTAAATACACGGGTGTACTAAATACATGGGTGTACTAAATACACGGGATAATAATAAGAATAATAATAAATGACTTTATTAAGCGGGTAGCCAAGGCTGCTTTAGCCCAACCTGAAAGTTGTTTACATCATACAATTTACAAGTGTTACAAGATATAACATAGTATAAAAAAAAAAAATAATATATTTATTCTAAAGTATGAGGTATATAAAACGGAGACAAAGTGCAGAATGTTCTAGCTGAAAACATGGTGAAGATTTTATTTCATCAAATAAATACTAATTTATTTGTTTATAAAATGTTCTATTAACATTTTAACTTAAAAATACCAAAATTAGTTGTATTTTTAATCGATAAGGGTAGAAGTTATAGAATATATGGTAATTACTAAGAATAAGAGCACTGTAATTGAAGGTGCTTAGGGATAATAAATTGTTATCTCGTCTAGCTCGATTATATATATCATCGCCAAATACCAATTTAGATTTTAGGTAAGATGGTTTATTTGTCTGTATGATTATATGAAATGAGGCAAGTTTTAAATGAATGATCTCTAAGTGTAATTATTTGCCAAATTATGCTTATGAAAATATGGGGTATTGTGATCCCTGCGAATACATTCGCTGCAAATCTCTGCAAGAATTTTACTAGCTGAATTTCGGAATATGTTGATCTTTTGCAGGCGATGGCCCTTAGACCACATCGCAAATTAATCAAAAAGCGATGAAAACAAGTGAATCTACCAGTTTTAATTTTTGGCCAGTGCTCCGATATCATGTATGCGGAGAATAAAATGTATAGTTATTCACGTGTAGTTACATGTGTATTAGGAACACGGATTTTTAATTCGCTAATACATGTTACACAGATTCCGTAGTACACGTGTCCCTTCAGTATAGTCAACGAAACCAATATTGTGACGGGACATTCGGGTATAAAGACGCTACGGAATGCAGAGCCAGATTTAACTGTATTGTTCGCTTGTTTACTTTTTCAATGTAGGTTTTTGTGTTCAGTTTAGCTAGCAACAATTTAACAAAAATAAATAAAAGTATTACAGCACTGTATTCAAGTTAGCTTAATATAAATTGTTACTACCCAGCAAGAACCGCTGAGATGAACTACTATTCTCGTTCAAATTTATAATAAATTTATTTCCACTATGTATATGAAATTTGGCAATTTTTTAATAAACATCCTCAATTGTAATTACTTTCCTAATTTTTTTTTCCCAATCTTCCTTGTTAATTTTTGACACTTCGTTTTGATTTAACTCTATGACCTTTTTATCGAATTTCGGAAAAATATTTCCTTTTCTGACATTTTTCCTCAATTTACACCAAATTAATTCAATCGGGTTGAAAATACAGAAATATGGCGGTAATCTTAACACTTTGTGGCCATATCTCTCCGCTACATTATCTATAATATACTTCTTCTCATAATTTTTCATTTGCAGGGCTTCCAGCCAATTGTGCTTTATCATAATTTTTCTCACAATAGAGATTATGTTCCATTAAAAAAATTTGTAACTCCAGCTTGTTAGTGAACTCTTGTTAGGAATTTTATACAGTTGTCTCGAATGGTACTTCACATTGTCACGAACAATAATGCTATTCGGTTTTAAGTTTTGAATTAGTGTATTTTTCAAAATAATTTTTCAAATATTTCTCCCTCTATATTCTTGTGGTAATCCACGTTACAGTTGTTCATCGATTGGACTGTATTAACTTTGAAATAAAAGTATAAAACTCTCTTGAAATGAATTTTACTCAACCTTGTTAACAGAAATAGAACTTATACTAACTGCACTTGTTGCTTGTAATAACATATGGTCCTGTCTACTGTCGGTTTTACACATTTTTCGTTTCTCCCACTAGGGGCGGTCTAGTTGCCCTTCTCATGCAGGCGAACACACAAACACTATACGGGGTGTCCCAAACAAGCAGGGCACCATACGGCCTGAACAACAGTCTTCCATGTTTTTTCAGCACAGTTTCAATGCATTATCAACCCATCCATCAACTGATCCACAGAGGTACTATAATCAAACGAGTCCCGTTATTAGAGGGAAATAAAATTGGTTGGCATTTCCTAGATCCATCAGTCCACATTTTTTTTACGGTGTCATGAATATCATACCAAGTTTCATCTAATTAATAAATTGGTATATTTTCCCCTCTGAGTTCTTTTATCTCTTCTAGATATGAATTTCGCCAATCTACTATTCGTCTACTTTCCATAATCGCCATGCGTTTATTAATAGTTTGATATTTAAATCCAATTTTTCTTAGCCAGGTTCCTAAAGTTCTTTTGGCATATTTTAGATGATAATCTATTTCTTTTAATTTTCTGTCTACCACGCCAATAGTTGGGATTTCATTTTTCTAATAAACTAAAGTTCTTAAAAGTTTTGCTAACGATGGCCGGCGTCGGATCTTTGTTTTCTTGGGGAGGGCACCTTCTTTCACCCGTTTGTGTATTGTGGGACGAGGGAACGTTAGTTAGAGATGCTGTTTCACCTAGTACATCCAAATCATACAAATTAGGATCATTAACTCGTCGCTTCAAAGGATTATTGTAAACATTAAAGCAAATTAGTTTCGCTTGCTCGTTCAAATGTAACCGACTTTTTCTTACTGAAAACACTAATGAACTTTGATTTTTTTATCACTGTAATCACTACCACTTACTTTTTCACAAACATAATAAGATGCAGACGTAGAGGCCTTCCACAGTCGAAACATTTTTACATTAAATAACTTCTTAAATTATTTTCAAAAACACGCCAGCAAATAAACAATAATTATTATGTATCTTATAATATTATACTTACAATATGTCAGCACCACTAGAATGTTTCGGTAACAAAATTAAGTGCGGCTCTGAAGTATCCCAGCATGTAAGCTAAACTCCGCCTAGGTCTCGTGCCAGCAGATACAACAATCATCGTTCTCGCTTTAATGTAAGCGGTGTAAAAGATGGAAAATGTCATGTGTTATACATTTCCCGCCCACATGTCGAGTCTCGCTCCACACGTCCCGTCCCAATTCGCTGACTATACACGTTCAAAATTGTAAAATCTCTTATAAATTCTTTCCTTTTTAGCGATGTCCATCGAACTACAACTCACTTTTCAAGATTATTATTGGTTTATTCCAAGCTAATAACAATATTACTGATTGCTGTCTTATTTTATGGATTACCATCATTACAGCCTATGGATTGCTTAGACCAATATGATCGATATGACTTCGACTCATTTCTTATTACAGTAGCTATTACAGGTTCATTGATATCTTTTATCATTCATCTTTCGTTATTTTGGAAGATTGAACAATATTCTATGTAAGCGTCTATTACTATTTTAGAAAATGTTACAGCTCTTATCTAGTACATTGACAACTATTAGCCCATATCATCCTATCATAAAACTTGACAACATTTAATATGTGATAATGATTTGAAAAATACCTCATGGAAATTGAAAAACCTTCATTGAGTCATTTTAGTGAGACGTCACTATCTAGACAACAACAACATTTTAAAGTTAAATTACAGTATTATTAATTTATTTATGTACAAATATGAACCCTATGTACAATGATATTAATAATGAAATTTAATAATTTGTAAACTGTTATTGATTTTTCATTCATTTCTTCAGATCTTAAGAAGCTGCTTTTCAGTCCAAGTAATGCCGAAAAATGTAGCTGAAGTTTAATATCTAATAACTTTTGAAGTATTTAGTGTAGCTTATTGGATATTATTTAGTTTTTCTCAATTTATTGTACTTTCGAAAATGTTATTCATTAACTCTAATAATGTGGAGTGGTGGTGTATACGGGGTGGAATTTAGGAGAGTATTTTTTGATAATTTTCTAACTTCGCTGTTGGGTGAACTTGAAACCGCAGGAAAGCTAATTGTTATTGGAGTTAATGAATAACATTTTCGAAAGTACAAGGAATTGAGAAAGAACAAAACAATAACCAATAAGCTACACTAAATACTTCAAAAGATATTAGATATTAAACTTAAGCTACATTTTGCATGATCCACTTCGGGTGAAGTGCAGTGTATTTAAAATATTTTGAAAACTGTTTAGAAAGAAAAAGTACAAAACGTTTCTTAAAAAAATTAGTACACTTTATCTCCAAAACGAAGCAGTTAAGGACAAAACTTCAATTTCAATTTTTGTCTCAAAATAGGTTCAGGAGTCATTTCCTGAATTCTCTCGATATACTTAAGGGGTTATACGCAGTTGCAAGGCCCAAAAAAGAAGTTTTTTTAATAATTTTTTATGGAAAGGGATTTTATTAAACAAATACAAGTAATAATTATTCAGCTAGTGACTACTTTTAGTTACTAATAACACTTAGATCTAAAAATATTGATGTATACTGCTCCTGTAGACGATCTCCCGAAGGTCCTCCAAAAAAAATGCGTTTGGCGGTGATCATGATATCTCTGGTTTGGATTATCTGAAATCAAAAAATAGGTTAGATTCTTTTAGTGGATAGATGAATCTTGGGATTGATCGAAGGAATAGTCAAAATTTAAATTTTTGAGAAAATGGCGACTATGTAAAAAAAAATTTGAATTTTCGACCAAAATTTTCGCGAAAAATTGTTTAAAAAAAATAGAAATAATTATCGGAAATATTATTCCTTCGATCAATCCCTGAGGAATATATCTGAGAAGGTTGTGTTAAAATTTCAGATCGATCGGTTAAGCCGTTTTTGAGATATCGTGATCACCTACTTTGAAAACACCGTTTTGAGAAAAACGCGTTTAAAGTTTCAGAAGAAGTTTACACATAGTTAAAAAAAATTTTCTTCAACTTACGTGGTGTCGTCTATTCCAGGGCTATAAGATGTACCCTCTGCAGCATCAGTAGCTTCTAATAGGTCGAGTTGATGTTGTCGACGAGCCATTCTTCCTTCGCGCGTGCTCCCATGCGCTCTCGAGTCGGAGATTATGACACGCTCTGCGTCCTCGTTCTCGACATAGGTATGGGCGTCCTTATAAATATAGGTATATCTCCGAAAATATTTACCGGATCGGTTTGAAATTTTCAGAGAATATACTCAAATACATGTACCTTCCGAAAATGCAAAAAAAAGAAGAATCGATTTTTTGAAAATTCTAACTGCGTATAACCCCAGGATCACCCTGTATATTTTTTCATACCAATAGTCCTCTTAACAGCCAATATATTCTCACTAGAATTCTTCATTTAAGTGGTACACATTAGACAATTAAATTCTCATTGCTAGTGTTTTAAAAAAATATCAGAATAAATCAGTTGTAACTTGATAAGTACTTAATATATAATGGGTTTTATTAATGGTTGAAAATAATACCTATTTTCAATTTTTGTGTTAATTTTAATATCACTGAAATTTTTAGGTACTTTGTTATATGTATGATTGTTAGTTCCAAGTCAATTCTAATCGTCTTTGGACTTTGGATTCCCTTTTACAGCAGCCTTCGAATAATAACAGCTTGGATTGTTGGATCACTTCTAGATATTTTCGTATATGAAAATATACGGAGAGTGATAAAAAAATGTACTTATGGCACCAAAAAAATTGTAAAACTAATATATAATGTTAAATTCTTTTAATAATTATTATAAAATTACAGACTACCAGGGGTGATATATCTTTTTTCTTACGTTGGAAATGAAGTTGAAGTGCAACGAGAATTTTTAAATGACACTTATGCAAATTTACTTCGGGGTAAAATCGAGAATATGTCATTGTATACACCATTAAAAGGAAAAAAACTTAAGGTGGGCATTTATGTTTTTAAAGTAAGAAGGGCGAATCGTTTTAGTCCCTTTTAATGGATTTCATTTTTATCGTAGAAATTAAGGAATTAAAACCACACTTTTTAAAATATCTGCCTAAATCTGCTAATTTGACAACACAATACAAATGATAAAATATATATAACTGTTCTAATAACTGAACTAAACTAAAATATAATTTTTCTCCTGTTAGGCTAGAAGACTAGAAGTGCTACGAAGAAAAAAACTAGGGCAACAATTCAACGATTTCATCATGTTTGGAATTTACATCGTTCTGCTGTATTTCGTAGTTTTAACTGACAGAGATTCTATGGTGTTTCGTAATCGTGACACAATACAGGATTTGGTCGAGGGCATTCTTACTCGAACCGACCAATTTTCTAAAATAAACAGTATACCAGAGTAAGTTGTTGTCTATACAGGGTAGTCTTCAATGCGTTATTATATTTAAACCACTGATTCATGACGTCTGCAGAAATCGACTGAAATTTTTTTCTTAATTTCCATATATAATTTTATATTTGATGTTCAAAAAAATATGATGAGAATATTTTAAACAACTAAAACAGCTTCTAACGTATATACATTTTAGTGGTGTATTGATTTAAAGCAGTGTTGCCACTCTGGGTACAATTAGATTTTTTCAACTACTTTTATTAACAGAGTAAAACATTTGGGTCATTTCTAAGTAATGAACCTGATTTTTATTTTACTAACATGGGACGCTTATAAAATATATAGGATGTAACCTCTTTGTAAAATTATAAGGAGCAGGAAATGCTTTCCATTTTTCAGAGCTGGCACTTATGAAACAAATATATATGTACATTAATATAAACACACCACATAAAAATGTGTGTGGTGTGTATATTTATACAGCTGTAATATTATGCAACCAGTATAATCGGTATCGCTCTGCGGATATCCGGGGCTCTCCCATGTATAATTATATGTAGTTTGACAGTTCAGTTAGCAACATGAAAGTGTGTAATTCATTGTGTTGTTTGGTTTGATTCTCGCATAAAACGCTCTTAGCAATGGCGTTTGTGCATAAACTACAAAAATGATTAAAAACTACGATGACTTAACATGATTGTAAAATATTCTGTGTACTCCACGAAATCGACTTAACAACAGAGTTGGAAGACATATTTAAATTCGGCATCCAGCTACAAAATATTGCCGCTATCCAGTAACAAAATATTGCCGGTATAGTTACAAATGACTTTCTATAATTTGTGTGTCATGTTCTGTGCATGTATTTTTCATGTACCTAGTAACCATACATTGCGTAAAATATCTACCAAGTGTGTATAAAATTGTTTAGGACAATATCATAAAGGACGTACGAAATAAATTTTTGTGGGTGACAGTGGATGTAACAACTGATTTTCGGTGTAATAAGATTGTTAATGTTATACTAAGAATTTTGAGTATTCAAAAAGCTTTGTCTCTATCAGACGGCAAAAGTCGGGATATAAACAATAAACTAAAAAATGTTTTATACAAGAACCTGGGATACAAAACAGTATGTAAAACTCTGCACGGATTGTCAGTGCCTACCCATATGAACTATTTAGAATTTGCACTATAAGCCTCGGTAGATGTGGAAAGGTCATTTTCCTTGTACAACGAAATCGCTCAAATTCAACAACCACAAATGCAGAACGAATATTAGTTGTGACGTGACCATATATGCTAATACGATGATAAGCTTCAGTCATTCTGAATAATACATTAAATCAAGGGGTATGTATTTCATTATTGTATACTTTTGTCAACCATATGAGGCAGTAGTAGATACCGGGCTTGGACTACGGCTTAGTTTCTTGACCCTGAAAGAGATTCATATTCACTTCTGTTTTGTTTTAGAAGATAAATTGAATTGAACCATATAATTTTATTTCAAGATTTTATTTTGTTGCACTTAAAAACTAATAAAAATTTAATAATTGTATGAACGCTGGCAACGTTGCCTTGATCAGCAAGCAGCTCATTTATTATTTACGCATTTCTGTCAAACGATGTTTAAAGTTATTTAGTGACTAACAAGTTGTTTGTGGCTTGTTTTTTTTTTGTTAAAGAAAAAAGAAGAAGGGAATTGTAATCGGCGAAATATGTTGAGAGTTAAAATATAACTACGTATTTAAAACTCTGTATATTTGTCTATCCCTCCGCTATAATCTCCTAATATCTTCAATACAAAAGTTATCTACAGGGTGTTTTATTTAACAGTGTCTTGTCGAAATTTCAGGACGATTATTTATTACAAATACCTACAATATTTTATTATTATTTTAGTATATACAATTACATCAACAATACTCTTATTGAAGGAATGCAAAACACTCACTGGTATTCCGCCTTTTACTTAGAAGACCCTGGTATTTTAGCAGATTATAACAACAAATATATAGGCGTGGCAAGAGTGCGACAACATAGGATTAGATCAAAGTCATGTATTATACCAAAAATAGGAGCATTTTTGCTTAAAAATGCTACATGTAAGCCAGAGTTTAGTTTTAAAAACGAGGAACGCCGTTCTTTTGAAGATAGTTGGGACAACCCAACATATTACGTAAAATTCCAAAAGAGATTGTACACAATGTGGATATACAGTTTAGCTGAAACTACTGGATCTTTTTCTTATACGGGTAAGATATACTTTTAAACCTTACAGATCCAATTTTTTATGGGAATAAATGCAACTAATTAGGAAATTTAGAACAAAAATGTCAATGGTCAGGCTATAGTTAATAAATCCTGTAAGGTCGTTGATACTAATTTGTTGAATCAAGAAAATGTATTACATGGTCCTGTAATTTTTACCAGGGTGGAGCGTACACCTTCATTATTAATTTCAGAATTATATAGCCAAAAAAAAAAAAATAAAAAAAAAAAAAATTAAAAAATAATAAAAAAAAATCTAAAATTAATAAATTAAAATTATTAAAAACAATTTAATTTATATTTTAAAGATTAAAATTAAATATTATTAAAATTTTTATTAAAATAAAATTAAAAAATTAAATATTATAATTAATTAAAAGGTTTTATTTTTTTAAATAAATTTAATATAAAAAAAAGTAATAAATATTAAATAAAATAAATATAAAAATAATATTAAATAAATATTTTAAAATTAAAATATTTTTAAAAATATAATAAAATACTTTAATAATCACACAATATAATTTTTTTTTATTATTAAAAAATTTTAAAATATTAATTTTTATTTTAATTAAATCAAATTTTTTATTAAATTATTTTAAAGTCTTCAAGTTATAAAGATTAAGATATATTTAATAATATTTTTTTTTATTAAAATATTATATGGGTTTATTTATATAAAAAATTTAGATAAAAATATTGAAGTTAATAGAAATTTTAAATTTACAAGATTAAAATAGGTTTTATTTAACTTTAAGTACAATTATTCCAGAATTTATTTATTTCCTTTTAAAATAGTTTTTAATATGTTCAAACTCGTGGCTTATTGATTTAAAGATCTGGGTATGAAATCCTAATTAAAATTGTGCCGGTTTTGTGATTGTGGATTTAGTGACTTCGTTTTAATGTAAAATATTGTACTAATATTTTCCATTTTAAATATGTCTTCTAGTTTTATTCATGATAAAGTAGGTACACACTACTTTACTAAATAAATAGTTTATTAAGATGTTTTTCTCCATTATGGAGGTAGAATTAGTTTTAATAAAGTATAAAATCAACAGGATTTTTTTTAATAAATTATTAAATTAAAATTTGAATTTAAAAATTCTTAATTTATTTTAAAAAGTAAAAATATGTTTTAGGATTTAATGTGGAATTTCATGAATATTATAGGCTTAAGATAAAATAGTTTTCTTAATGGGTTTTAATGACTACATCAAGGATACTCCATAAAATAATTAAAATATTTTTCAAAATGGATTGTTTTAAAAAATTCTATTTAATTGTTTAAAAAGGAAATTAGTTTTAAAATAGCCAATGTCAAGAGTAATATAAAATATATAAGATAATAGGATTAGGATTAAAAGTTTTTTTATTTTAATTTAAAGAGTGCATTAAATCTTAGATAAGAATCAGTGGTTTTAAGAACTTTTAGTTTATCTTAAGGTAATTTTAAAACATATATTTTATTGTACATGTTAAAGACTTTTAAAACCTAAATAAATCAAAAGTATCTTAGAGTTGTTACGTGGGAGTATAACTTGTTTCTCTCATTTAGCGTCGGTTTATTTTTGCTACCAAGACCAATCACTGACACCAGAGGATAGGGTCTCAATGATTGTATAAACACACACCCCCTTTCCTGGAAAGTTTGCCGAACCTCTACAAAGTTCTGGGACATTTAACGTGCTCACATCTCAGATACATCGAATCCACTGATTTACATCTCTTTCCAGACACCTGACATGAGTAGCTTCAGCGACTGACGTGCTTCGGTAGTTTTCAAATTAAAATAAAAACAAATGACGAAGGCAACGTAAAAGTACTACCGCTAACTAGATTTAGCTAGCTATGATACTACCATAGTAGAGAATAATTGAAACGGGGTGTTTCGACAGAATATGGTATTACTATTTACTAAGCTTACTGGATTTAGTTGAGAATAATCTGTGAAATTAGTTCTCATGATTCTTCTAACTTTTTACCACGCATGCTATTTATGACTAATGTTTAAAGTAAACAATCGTAAAAAAATAACCAAATTTTCTAAAATATAAAACACGTACATATTCGGTATTTAGTTCTCAGTTCGCATAAAAGATCCGGTCTACATTCCAACACTTGATTTCAAATCTTCATTTTGCTTATTATTTTTCTTTATTTTAAGGTGCGTTTGGAGTATATCCGGGTGGTGGATACGTGGTATCATTAGGAAGAAATAAGTATAATTCCTTGGAGAACTATTATATGATTAGGAATTCTACCTGGATAGATAAATGTACGAGAAGCTTTATTATAGAATTCTTAACTTATAATGCAAATTATAATATGTTCAATTCAGTTCTACAAGTTATTGAAAGGAGTGCCACGGGATTAAACGAGATTAAAATACATGTGAGTATCTGTGTTCCTTATTGGTAAAGTGCTCGGCCACAGCCTTCTTTACATCCCAGCCACGAAATAAGAAATCGTGCAACGTCGCATGAAGGCCTTCTTGTTTACGTGTTTATGTATTAAAGCGTTTCCTTATTTACCTCAAATCAGTGTTTTAACAAGTGATTATTACTCTAGACTCCTGTAAATTAAAGTGCATTGAATGTAGACAGTGTTGTGTAGTGATAATTTAAAATACAATCTAATTTTTCGCGAGTTTTATGTTTTATTTCATCCGTACGGATAAGTATAACCTAAAGTAAGTAAATAAACATGCAGACACGGTGTTAAATCCCCTGTTGTAAGTGAAATCACTATTTATCTGTAAAAACTGAATGCGTAAAAAGTGTTTTTGGATTCCCCCATAGCAGCCATGAAAGATTTTAATTACAATAATAATGCTGATTTTTTAGAAATAATTAAGAATTGGTGGGACTTCGATCATAATACGAGTATTCTGGTAGGAGATATAAAAAAATGAATGGTCAAAACCTGTATATTCAGTCAGTGACTTAAGAATAGACTTTTTAAAAAAATTCATTGTTTGGCTGGATAAATAGCAAAAATTAAATTTTAATGGACATCTAACCAATGAAACATATTTAGCTCTTCGACAAAGTACATCTGTTTGATATAATCGTTTATTCTTTTCATAATTTTTCAATATCATGTATTCTTCCTGGAAAATTTACTACCGACAAATTGGAAAAAAAGATTTGGTATTTACAGGCAATTCTGTGGTTCAAACTATAATGTATCATTCGATGTAGTTGTTAATTCTGAAAAAAAATTAGGTTAAAACATATTTTAAAAAAACACTGGAGCTAGTTCAAATAATCAAATTTCGTTTAATGAATAAAATCGTAAAGAAGGCTGTGCAAGCCGGTCTAAAAACTTTTTTATTTATTGTGTAATGTGTCGACTGGTATTATATGATATGTTTAACAAATCTGCTTTCCACGTGACTAAGTCCGTGGTAAAATTAGCAGACAAGTAGTCATTAATTTATCCTATTTTTGCGTTCACCTAAATATCACTTTATACGGAGTCATCATGCGAAAATGTCATTTTTTGGAATGACTAGGTTGTTTTTGAAGTTGTCAAAAAGATGTAAACGTTCATTAACTAATTTTATTCGCAGAATCCAAATTTTGAATAAAAAAAGTCAATTGCCCATCGCGTTAAAGAAATATGACATGTTAGTTTTTTAATACATCACCCTGCATATTTTAAAATAATTCGATTTTTCCCATTTTTCTGATTACTGTACATGTTATGTTATCTCAAAAAGTTTTTGAGATATTTGGATTTCGATATTAAAATGTTACTACTGATTTCGTAAACATAGTTGCTTTCGAAAACAAAGTAGTTGCATTCTGGATATGCAGTTTACTCGTCAAAGTAATTTTATAAAAAAATCAGTAGTTACCTGTCGTGGTTAATTCTTTTTAAACGCAACTTCATTTAACAGAATCATTAACGATATTTTAATTCCAAAATCCAATTATCTCAAAAAAGTCTTTGAGATGACATGACATATGTTGGTATTTTTGAAATGAAAAAAATTAGGAGAATTGGAATATTTTAAAAAACAAAGTAAAATATCACATTTCTTAAACTCGAAGCGCAATTGTTTTTTGATTCAAAATTTGGATTCTGCGGAAAAAATTAGTTAATAAAGGACTTTTTGGCAACTTTAAAAATAATCAAGTTATTTAAAAAAAAAAGGACATTTTCGTATGATGACCCTGTATATATTATGAATGTATTTTTATACTGCCGATCCACACCCTGTATGGTATTTAGTGCCGTCTAATATTGAAACGCAACAGATCACAGTAATTTTTCACTGTATTGCATTTAGTTACATAATATATTTATTATTAGTCATAAAATTTACGCGAAATCTGAGTTTGAGGACGCACAGGGCCCGCTTTAGAGGCGGACAACTCGGAACTCTATCCGGAGCGGCGACCCTGAGGGCGGCATTTTCGCCCCCCTGAATGTGAACCAAATATTGATAAATTAATTATTCTCAATTAATATAAATTTTACACTACTTGTTGATTTTTCCCCTAACTAAAACTAAGTACTATGCAATTTACATTTGGTCTTTGTGGTTTGTTATGTTTTAATGCTAGAAAAATATTAAAACATCTTTTTAAAAAAAGCGTATTTATTTTTGAAATAAAACAAGACGTAGTTAGTAGTTAAAAGACGCGCATGACCCTGCATGAACTTGTAGGTATATAACACTGACGTAGTTTTCCACGAAACACCAAAACACTACATGCTGCACTCGACACGCGTTTCGCCAACTAAGTTGGCATCATCTGGAGATGATTAAAACTGGTTTTAATCATCTATATTTTAAAAATAGTTGAATTGCTATCTGAATTTGACCGCGTCATAGAGGAACATGTACGTAGAGTGCTTAAAAAAGAGGAAACCAAAGTTCACTATCTTGGAAAAAAACATTCAAAACAAGATAATAGACTTGCTTCACGAAAGTGTAAAATCGCATATAATTGCTGAAATAAAAAAGTGAAATACTATTCCATAATATTAGATTGCACTCCTGCAGTTAGTAAGGTAGAGCAAATGACCCTGATAATTAGATATGTTTCCATCAATAAGTCTGATTCTGATTCAAACGATGTCGAAAACAAAATCTACGAAAGGTTTCTTACCTGTGGAAAGATATACAGGAAGACAACTATATGAAATTATAATTGAAGAGCTTCATGAAATGGGACTTGATATGCAAGATATAAGTGGTCAGGGATATGATAACGGGACTAACATGAGAGGCAACAATGCAGGAGTGCAATCTAGAATTAGGATTTTAAATCCACGAGCATTATATGTTCCGTGTAGTAGCCACTCGCTCAATCTAGTGGTAAATGATATGGGAAAAGCATCCTTGGAAGCAGCCAATTTTTTTTAATACGGTCCAAAAAATATATTTATTTTTTTCTTCTACTTTTCGATGGGCATTATTTTTAAAACATGTCCAAGGATTAACATTAAAACCTTTGAGTGACACTCGATGGGAAAGCAGGATAGACGCTTTACCGCTCTTAAGATTTCAACTTGGTGAAATATACGACGCTTTGCTAAGCATTTATGAAAACCAAGACATCGATATCTCAATAAGAGACGAAGCTTCGGGTTTGCTAAGTTGCATTAAACAATTTAAATTTTTATGTTGAATAGTCATATGGTATAAAATTCTAAACTGTATTTCCAAACAAGCCTATCAAAAGATTTTGATTTGAAAAAAGCACTTGATCTTCTAGAGAACTGCAAAAATTTCTTTAAAAATCTTCGATCAGATAAGTTTATTAATGAAATTATGGTTGACACAAGAGAATTCGCTGATGAAATTAACATTGAAGCCAATTTTGAATCAACAACGCCGCAACACTGTGTAAGAAGAAAAAAAGACCAACTTTTCCTATAAGGCAAGAGACGAACCAATCGAAGATCTCAAAGAAAAATACAAAATAGAATTTTTCTTCTATACTACTGTTCAAGCATTAAACGCACTAGATAGTCAATTTGAACAACTGAATCACCATGGTAACCATTTTCAATCTATATTAATATATATGATTTGAAAACCATGCCTAAAGAGACTGATAAAGATTCGCAAAGATTTGGAAAATATTTTGTCTGATGGTGAATGAGCTGACATTAACGGTCTAGAATTAGTAGAGGAAATGTTTGCAGTTTGTGCACTTTTGGACAAAAAAGAAAGACCCAAGTGATGTTCTTAAAATAATAACAATGCTAAATTTTGCTCCAAATCTTATTATTGTCTTAAGAATACTACTGACTCTTCCAATATCAGTAGCAAGTGAAGAAAGAAGTTTTTCCAAATTAAAATGAATCAAAACCTTTTTTACGCTCAACTACTACGCAAAATCGGCTAAACGCCTTTTCCATTTTAGCAATTGAACATGAAATTGCTGATCAAATAAACTTAAAAGAGGTAATAAAAAAATTTGCAGAATTAACAGTGAGAAAAAAATATTCTTCCGATTATATCTCAAACAAACAATGTATTACTGTGGTTCTATGTACCTACCTTTTGTTTTCTATTTAGGTTTTATGTATAAGTGAGAAAAAAAATCAAAATCGTAATAGCGGTAAAAATGCACCCTGTATGTTTAAAACTAAGTAAATATTTGTATAATATAACAACTATATACTGCAACTTTATTTTATTTTAATTTATACTGTTTTGTACAAAATGTTAAGTTTTAATACTTGTTCCTTTTTAAATATACGTTTTTATTGCAAATTAAAACTATCTTTTATTAAAAAAAATAACTTTAAAAGGGGCGGCAATTTGTTTTTTGCCCGGGACGGCGTAAACGTCAGAGCGGTCCCTGGGACGCAATCAATTTAAATCGTTCACTTTTCGCAAATAACTAAAAAAAATTTCATTTTTGCCATACTAACTAGTTTTATCTTCTGAAGCAATCGATCGGAAAATTCAAAATTCGGGTTTTTCTTTTTGTTGGTAGAAAAGATTTGCAATCCTCACTTGGTACCACTAGATCTAAAAGTATCCCGTCTCGTTCTTTACAAGTTTTGTGAAACCTAGAGAAATTAATACGATTGGCCTAATGGAGTTAATTATGATTTTAATTGCAGGTATCTCCAGTTAGAATGCTTTTTGTTGAGAGTGAAGTGGAAAGAACGTCTATAATTATCTCACTAGTGTTTGTGGTATGGGTTGGAGTTTTATCCTTAAGCAGAACAACATTTTTCCTCAAAATAGGATTTATTTCGCTAAGAAACTTTTGGAATATTTTGGATGTGATCATAATCCTTCTAAGCATTGCCACTATTATTATTTATTTAGTAAGGATTCAATACATTAAAGAGTTGCTGGACACTTTGGAACGGGTCAAACACAACGAATTTGTGAATTATTTCGACCTATTTTCAATGAATTATACATTGACACTGATAGGAGCAATACTGGTTTGTGCTGCCACAGTTAGGCTGTGGAAGTTGTTAAGATTCTTTAAGATATTCCGCATTTTCGAAAAAACATTGATCCTCGCGATGGCCCATCTACTAGCACTGCTTTTTCACCATGCTCTTCTCACATTTGTATTTACATGGATAACTCACTTTCTACTTGGAGAATATTCTGAACATTTCGTAACTATGAGGAAAGCTCTAGATTCTCTAATTACTATATTTATGCTGGACTTTCATAATTATGAGTTTGAAATTTGGAGGCAGGTAAGATATTTCTTGGGAATTATCGTTTTAATAATGTATTCTTTCCTCACCTTTATCATCATCCAACTTTACATTGTAATTGTGATGATAGCCTATCTAGACGCAAAACTGTTTTACTCCGATTACGAAGAGCCTTACTATATCCTTGATTATATAAGGGAGGAACTGATGTTCATTTTCAAAATATATAAACGTAAAATCAAAAGACTAAGAGGCGGAGAGGTGGTAAGAAAAACAATTTGGCCAAAAACTGACGAATTTATGTACGCCAATTGTGTGTCAACCACGACTTATGCCATAAACTCGATGAGATTTGTTGCTATGGTTGTATTGAGAAATATTCTTGAATCTGAAGAGCAAAAACAAGTTTTAACTGATGTTGAAATTAAAATAATGTTGAAAGTTTGTCATCACTTCTTGGGTGAACGTACTCACGGAGATACTACAGAGATGTTTTACAAAACTCACTTTGCTGGACAGAAATTTAAACTTGTTGATGCCGAAAGGATCGACAAAGTTAGACAGGTCGTTGAAATTATTTTAAGCGACCCGGAAAAGATGGAAGAAAAAATGAAATGTGATTATGCTGAAATACTTCATAATAATATGAGGAGGCTGGACGAGACACAAAGAAAGTTAGATATATGTTTGGAGGCTCTTGAGAATGTTGAGATTACTTGATGATTTAATTAGTTTAAATAAATATTTGAAAACATTTTTTCTTTTATTGTGCTATATATTATAACTATATCAGGTGTTACATTCCAAGTCAACCAAGTCTTGTATCTATTATAAAAGGTGTTTCAATAAGAGCGCAATATGTCAAGGTTCAATAAAACAGGCTTTTTTGTAGCAAAGTATTGAAATATTTACTGAGTTATAATACAGACATTTGGGAGTTATGTATGAAACAACACATCTGGTAAATGGCCGCCACGGCTTTTCTGCTACATGCGTAATCTTTTGGAGAAATTTTGAATAACGGTGTTGCATACATGTGGCGGCATTTCGTTGATATTGCGTCTAATTTCGGCCTTCAATGCTTCGGTGGTAGCGGGCTTGTTGGCATAAACCTGTGACTTCAGATAACCCCACAGCCAAAAGGTCAAAGTTTCTAAATCGCAAGAGCGTGGTGGCCAATTCTGGTCACCAAACCGAGAGATGACAGGTAATTTCAACATAGTGTGTTACCTACTTGGTCAGTTGAAATTTTGCTTCACTTGTGAATAGTTGTGTGCTGAACAGTATTTAATTTGTGCTATTTTGGTCATGGAGAATATAAATCCAGGTATGTTAACTATTTAAATAATACATAATGACCTCGATATTTGGCATTCTTCAATCTGTTAATTTGAATTTTATAAACGCGTGTAAAATTTGATTCTTATTGATTTTTTAACAACTTCTGTAAGCTTTAAAAAAAAAGTATGTAAAAGTATATATGCAACTTTCTGCTATTTTGTAGTCAATTTAGTATAGATTAAATCTATAATATGATTTTGTGCAAATATTTGCAAATTTGTATAAAAAGCCTTTTTGCTTTATATGTCACCCTCTTACGCATGGTGAATGTTTTGAAGTTTGGGTGTCAACAGTAGATAAAGACAAATTTACTGCAATAAAGCAATGTATTACGAACTCGTATAACATTACAAACCCTGACGCTCCAGAACTACTGAATGTTGCAAAATTAATATGTGCTAACTTAAAATCAAGATGGACAAAGTGTTCAAGTTCAAGATCCTATTTATTAAAAAAAAGAAAGTGGTTTTCTCGCCTCGAAAATTTCAATCCCTGAAAGTTTAATAAAATCTACCAATATCAGTTCGACTACCTCAATTAATGGCCGGAGCCGTCCACAAAAGCAGTTCGAAGAGTGTTCCGTCAAAACAAAAAAACGTAAAGTGGAAACATTGGTAAAAAGCTTCGGTAGTGCGGAATTACAGTTCGCTTCTAGTATCGCTGGTCCATCAACTTCAACAGGACTTTTAGAAGTTGTAACGGTCATTTTGACCAAATGAAGTTACACTGTTTAATAATACATAATTTTGGTGTGATGTGCACTTTAATGTTACTTATTAGTAATATATTGTTCCTTTTTTTTAGCTCCCCTTAGGCTGCCACTGGACTTCCGTTTCGCACTTGCTATCAAAACAAGGAGAGAACCTCCATATTAAAATTGTTCCATCATAGATTATATTATACTATGAATCACACCGAAGACCAAGTATTAGTTCACTTCTATACAACAGGTGTTCTGTGTTTATCCAAGTTTTAAGTTGGCATTTCAGTGACCTATAAAAATATATTGAATAAACCATACATTAAATTTAGTACATATCTCGTAAATTATAAATTAGTACACTTAATGATTAAGGATTAATGATTGTAATAAGTATAACTTAATGAATAGGTAATATTCTTTGCCTCGTTCCACCTATTTTCTTAGGTTGGTACTTAAGGTATTGTCAAACGCTGGATCTCTAAATTCAGCCCACTTGACCAAATACCGCGATACGGTAAACGTCTTTTTGTGTGCCTTGCCGCATTTTTTTTGTGAAACTCCCAATTCCTTGGGCTAAGGTAGTTGGAGTTTTTTATTATGGACCTTACTTACTTACTTATTTTTTTAATGTGAGCTTGAGTTAGTTTTATGGAACCTAACCTGTTTACTGAGCTACTTACTCTCATGGACCGTAACTAAGTCCTTGGATCTTTATATTTTTCATCCTTGGTTGGATGCACCATTTGGATTCACCCGTTGAAGGTTGGACCTTCATTGTGTGAAGATTAATTACATTATTGGCTTCCTGAATTTCACTATCAGCATAGCAGTCTGGAACGGATGTACATGTGGTGACCCATGTAGGGTGAGACGTCTAAACCTTCGGAAGAACACTCAAGTTTCGACATTTGGTTGATTGTTTATAGGCCTTCAGCCGAATTAACATTTTCTTTTTGGCCTTCAGCCAACCAAGTTTTACTTGAAGCCTTCAGCTTAAACATATTAGTATTTTCATTTTAATGTAAGGAATGAGCTAATTCTGCTAGGTTACAGCCAAGCTGTATCGTGTATAACACCATTTAAGATACATTTTATTCCTTATACATTTTAATATTGTCACAATAAATACTTTTATGGTGATTTTTGATTTTAAATACCTATGATTGATTTTAAGGCCACTGAGTAGCCACAGTTATAAGTTTAAGAAATCTTTACTTTTGAGCATAGGTGTTTTTTATTACAAATGGTTACTGGCGCCCTTTCTTTTTTTTGTCTTTTTAAGAATTTTATAATCGAAACACGACCCAGCCTCCAAACAAATAACGAGATCCGGGTAGCTACCTTCCAAAGCCCTCTTAGGGAAAGGAAGTTGGTAGCAAAGTAAAGAAAGAATTGAGTTTGCAGCAAGCACTTGCTCTTTACTTACAATTAGATCTAGACTTATCTGAACGCAAGTACAATTTATTAAGGACTGTGGTAAATATCGTACATACAGATACTTTTCCTAGTTTATATAGACGTAATCTTTTCAAACAACACTCATATATTGAGATATCATCCGCTTCTGAGGCAACTGTTGAAGTTAATATTCAAAATATGTTATATAAAACTCTTAATAGTATTTGCAATCTTATTAATGTTGTAGATATACATAGCATTACTTCATTAAATTTAACTCTTGTCTGTAAATGAGGCATGGATAGAAGTTTCAGTCACAGTATATACAAGCAAAAATTTTCAAATGAATCTGAAACTGACGAATTTATGTTTTTTATAGGTTTTGTCCCTATTATGCTCATGGACAAATCCTCTAAAACAGTGATTTGGAAACATTTGTCATCGTCGCTACTTAAATTTATGTTTTCTAAGGAAAACGAGGAAATAATTAAACAAGAATACAATAAATTTGAAAATTGTTTTAAAGATATTAAAAACATTAGCATGAGAATTGGCGAAAGAGAATTTAACGTAGATTTTGAATTTCACGGAAGTGTATGCAATATGGTGATCGAAACAAAGTCTACTGCTACTTGTTATCTATGTGGAGCAAAACCGACTCAGATGAATAAAACAGACTTGACTCAGTTTGTAGCGGATACTGAAAAATATAAATATGGATTGTCAACTTTGCATTGTTGGATTCGTTTCTTGGAATGTTGTTTAAAAATAGTATATCGCCTTCCTTTTAAAATGTGGCGAGCTTCAAGGAAATTTAAGGATTTGAAAGAACAAACCAAAAAACGAATTCAAAGTGAGTTTAAAAAACAGTTAGGGCTCAATATAGACAAACCAAGACAAGGTTATGGTAGTTCCAATGACGGAAATACAGCTAGAAAATTTATCAAGCAATATAAAATAAGTGCCAAAATTACCGGCCTTAACGAGACACTACTTTATAAATTTTACCTAATTTTGAGAATTTTGAACTGTAAGGAACAAATTAATGTAAATAAATTTAACAATCTTACCATGAACACTAGGGAATTGTATCTGCAAGAGTACTCGTGGTGTAATATGCCTATGACTATTCATAAAATTTGGTTCACGGTTATGAAATCATCTCTCAATTCAATATACCAATTGGTGAAATGTCAGAAGAGTGCCTAGAGGCTCGACATAAAGAAATTAGAAAAGAAAGATTGGCACATACTCTAAAAAAAGTCGCGAATGGAATCAAACATTGATTTGATGAATCGTTTGATCATAACATCAGATCCTTTACTAGCTTTCCACAGAAGAATAATCTCCAAAAAAGGAAAAAATATGGCTGATGACAGTAGCATTAAAGAGTATTTCGTGTTAATTGACGAAGTAGAGCCTTTGAGAGCATATAATATCACAACTCCTCTTGAAGTTAGCGATGATAGTGAAAGTGATTCAGGGGCAGAATAGACATGGGACATTTTTTTGTTTATATTATGTAAATATTTCTGGATCCTAAGTATACTTTTACATCTCTTTCTCTGTCAACATTTCTAATATAAAGAATAATTTATAATATTTTATGGTATTATATACATGCACGTTTACATGCACTATTTTTTTACTAACCTTACATTGTAAAATAAATATTTGTGGATGTAAATGTAGACTAATGTAGGACAATTTTATGGTAAATAAATCATATCATACTACTGATTTTTTTTGGAGTTCTCATTGTCCATTTGCCCTATAAGATCGCTGCACTTGTGTCGTCGAGAACAATATCTTCCAATTGAGGCACAAAAAACTGAGTTATCATAGCACCATAACGTTCGCCATTCACCGTTACTGCATTACTTGCCTCGTCTTCGAAGAAAAACGGCCCAATGATTCCTCCAGACCACAATGCACACCAAACAGTGACATATTTTGGAAGCATTGCTTTCTCATGAATCATTCGTGGATTTTCTAAGTCGCAAATGCGGCAGTTTTGCCTATTAACGAAGCCATCGAGGTGAAAATGGATCTTATCACTGAAAATGATTTTGTCCGCAAAATCGGCATTCACTTCTTGTTGTTCAAGGGTCCAATTGGTGAATTATTCTCGCAGTACATGGTCTGTTGGCAGAAATTGTTGAATCAATGGGACTTTGTAGGTATGGAGATGAAACTCTTTAGTGAGAATACGCTGTAGAGTGACTGTTGTAACGTCCATTTCTTGTGCACGATGATCGACGTTCCTGGCCGCGCTCTCGGGAACTGCCGTGATGTTTTGTTCTGAACGACCTCTACGAGCTCGTGTCGTGTGTATTACATCACTAACCTAACCAGTACTTTAAAATTTTTTGATTATTCTTTTCACAGTAGAAGAATGGGGAATATTATTTCGACTGAAAATTGGACCCACTTTACAAATAGTGGAAATCAATCTTTCACCATTTTGATAATAATGTTTAACAATCAGAACGCGTTGTTCTATAGTATAATGCTCCATTTTTATTAACTTCCATCTGTGTCCTATCCGAGGTCCGTAAAGCAGTAGGTTACCTCTTAACTTTTGACCAATAGAATTAATGGCGGGAATACGTCATCTGTATGCCTGTTTTGAAATAGCGTACATTGATATGCTTTCGTTTAGAACTTTAAAGTTTATGAATTAGGTTAAGTTTATATACTTATGTTTATTATTTAATTTAACATGTGTTTTGTCATGGTTTCTAAAATACGTATGTTTGTCTGTTATTTGATGATTATTTATTCCCCACTTGATCTCTGGAAGGGCCAAAGCGATTTTAATGAAATTTTACATATAGTTTTGAGCAAAGACGAAAATACAAAGTTACGTTTATACACGGTGGTTTAAGAATACCAACCAACCAATTCGAAAATGTTATAATGGACTTAAAATTTGTTTAACGATTTCCTTGCGTTCTCTAGTTTTAACACGTTCACCTCTTACAGTTGGGTTGGACATTTTGTAACGGTCCATTTTTAGATATAGTTAACTTGCGTTTTATTTAATGCTAATTGCATAATTTGGTTTGAGGTCAACCTTAAAAATTCTAGAACCGACTTAACTAAATTGTAAATCTTTGATAATTTAAGCGACCACTGGACCTTTAGTGCACCAGCGCGAACACTGAGGTGTGTGGGGACAAAGGGGAAACGCTTTTACTAAGACGGTTAGGTTTCGGAACTCTCTGCCGAGCCACGGCCGAGTGCGGACCTATGTTTCCGCTGTATAGAGTACGTTATCTGATTTCTTATGAAGACAAGAGCTGGGCTTCGAGTAAGATAGTGGTGTACGTTGCTGGCATTATGTTCAAGATTTTGTCTGGTTGAGCTGTTATTGTTAAGGAGTTACGAAGTATGTAACATAAGAAAGCTATGTGAGAAGGTAAGGTTATCTTCCTTCCATTTATTGTTAAAATAGGTACCTATACATTAATAAACCGCCAGCTTCCTGTGAGAGAGAGAGGATTATTCTAAATATAGAAAGGGGAGTGGAGGTGTTCAAGAAAAATTGTATTGGACCAAAATTATAGTTTTTTTTAAAGAATTTATTTAAAAAAGAAAAAAATTAAATCAATTATATAATTATTATTATAAAACAAAAAAAATCTAATAAAAAAAAGCAATGTACTATCAAATAAAAACAAAACCAGGTATAAAACAATTTCAAAACAAAAATAAAATTCCTCAAAAAAATTTAAAACAAAAATAAAATTCCTAAAAAAAATAAATTAACGAAAAATATGTAGATTATTATGATCGTTATAATATTATGTAGGAATATGCGGGAAATAGAAGCAAGCGGAGGGTTACTTTCTTTTTTCTAAATTAGGTGATTGTCGTTAAAAGAACAGTAAAAGTAGCAGCGATGGGATCGCCGTCACATCTCTAGTTGTGAGTGTGAGCTGGAAATTTGAAAACCAAATTTGATCCACAGGCTCGATTTGCCTATCTAATGAACTAGAGCTGGGAGAAAGCCCCATAGACTTTGTTTTTATTTTGCTATTGAGCTGTGCGAGACAATTTTAGGAAAAATAACCGTTCTTTTCCCCCTTTCAACAGCACTAGCGCATGTAACTTTTTTTAGACTATATATAAACGAGAAAGAAAGGCGGATGGCGGCCTAAAAAAAGGAAAAACAAACTTACTAAGTGAGATTTATAATTTCTGTATTTTAAGTATTATGTGAACCTAGTTAATTATTTGCCTACCATGCCCTGAATGAGCCTTTTGTAATTTAAATTATGAATACATGTATTTGTTTTTTATTTTGTTTCATTTCCGCAAACTAAGTGAATTAAAATAGCGAGGAAAAACCGCTCGTTATAATTTTTGTCAAAGTTTCAGGCAACAAATTACGTGATAGCTAAAACATAATAAAATTAACCAAAAATTTTTAAGTTGATAAGTATTTTATATTTTTTAGATTTTTGGCAATACCTACATTCATCAATTTTGAATTCATTTCATCTTCAAAATCATCAATTGTAACATGTTTACTGCAAAGCCTTTTATTATCGGGGTTAAATTTTCCTTTTCTTTAACATTCTCTAATCTACTCTTTCCTAATTAAAATGTCAGTAGGAAACGAGAAAAATGATATTTTTGGTCCATTCTTCTTTGCCCTCTCCTCAGCATTACTCTTACAAATAGCAACACTGCATATGGTTCCAGTCAACTTAAAACAATTATTTATTATTAATTGGATATCTCTTCTCCTCAAAATAAATATACTTCATCTTTTTAGTACATCTTGTGACATCATGACAGCCGAACTGGCACGCAATTCAAATCTTGCGCTCCTATTGAAACACCTTTTATAATCATTAGATAATACACGTTTCCCAAAGTAACAATTATGTCAAATGTAGTGTCCTTGTAGTAGTATACTATCTCTGACTAATGTTGCTATATGGTATATTCGTAGGTTTGTTGAAATATTTGTAAAATACCATCATAGCTGTTATTAATGTATTATCAGCTTTTAGTAAATTAGTCCGATAACAAATATGTACGTAGGTCCATCAATGTTTTGTGTTTATTTATATATGAACCTGTTTATATTTTATATACGACTCAGTGATTTGTTTTAATCCTGTGTACATACAATGGGTGTAGTTTCACTTCGATCTATGATTAAGAAATAAAATGGAGTCCACACAATTCTACATCTACAGCATTGAAAATTGTAAACATGCACATTCGCTGGAGGAAGGGGTGACATTATACTGACAGGCATTTTGCGCTCCTATTAAAATTTGCAATGTCATTAACTGCGGAATGACTTGGTAAATATTTATTTGTCCACATTCTTAACTTATTCTGTAATGTAGAGGGTGTCAACTTTAATTTTGACCCCTCCCCACCTTTATTTCCTTATTTATGAAGATTTTTAAAAATTTTAAAATGTGGCCGTATCCGAAATTTTCCAAAATTTTCCAAAATGAAATTCAAAATTACCTAATGCCAATACATACAGGATGGTGAAAGACATGTTTTTTTTTAATGGAACGCCCTATATATTTTTTGATGGGTTTGTAGTACTCTTTGAGCTGATATCAAAAATGTATAACTTTTTTGAGGTTAGATCGAAATCTGCCAAGATATTCGAGGATAAACATGAGAAATATTTGATATCACTATTTCGAGGTGGCTTTGCATTCTGACTTAATTGTTGATTTTCAATTGTCAAAACATTTTTGTTAGTAATAAATATCAAATACTTAAAGATCTCGCCAAGATCAAACATGTATTTTATTAAAAAAGAAAACATTTTTGAAAACTTATTTAAATACATAACAATAATTAACAAAAAAATCAACTACGTTTAATTTAAAAAAGTACAAAAAATATATTTACAGTTACTTAGAAATGATTTTCAATATGCGCCTGGCTATTTTGTATACACATATGACAAAGTTTTAAGAAATTTGACCGAACTTGTTGCAGACAATATAGATTATTATTTATTCTATTAACTTCTTCAATGATCATTCGTCTTAATACATCAACATTCTCAATTTCCTCTTTGTTGTTTTTTAGTTACCCATAAAAAAATAGTCTAGAGGATTTAGGTCTGGACTACGAGCTGGCCATAAAATTGGAGCACCATTGCGTATCCACACTGTATAATGTTGATTTAAAAATTGGCGTACCAAATTAGTATTATGAGGCGGTGCCCCATCCTGTTGCCACACTACCTCAAACTTTCGTGCAAGTGGTATTTGGTTATTTAATAGATCCTCTATTTCATTTCGTAAATAATTTAGATAATTTTCACCGTTCAACCTCCTCTCTAGAAAGATAGTTTCAAATATTCTAGTATTTAATACCAAACGTTGAGGCTCCTCTATCCTTGTCGTCTAATGGAGAATACTAAATGTGTATTATCTGTCTCCCAGGTAAGTTCATTTTTTCCATTTAAACGATGAAGTGTTGAAAAATACTCTCATCACTAAAGAGTATTTTATCACAAAAATGTCTATCAACATTAACCATGTGAAGCATTTCCTGACAAAAGTTGAGTCTGTTTTGCATATCTTGGGAGTATAGTTCCTGACATTGCAAAAATGTAAATGATCTATACTTGTGTTATTTAAAACTTTATGAATATTTGCTTTAGAAATTCCAAAATGTTCTTCGACCATTTTTGTAGATCTTCTATTATTTTCTATAAAACATAATAGAATTGCCATTTCCACATCAGCAGTAAGCACCGTCTTAACACGTTCCCTTTTTTTATCTGCTAAACCACCATGATTTGTTCTAAATTTACTATATAAATTCTTGAACGTGTTTTTTGCAGGGATCCGAAGTTTGGGGAATCTTGTATCAAATTCCCTACATACTGCAGATTTATGTTAATTACACAAAAGATAAATTTCCACAATTGCACATCTTCGTTCTACAGAATACCCCATTTTGCACGTAATTTTTCAACAATATAAAAATGACATTTAGAATAACATTTAGTTAATGGTTTTGAGAGTTAAAAATCAACAATCAGAATGCAAAGCCACTTCGAAATAGTGAAATCAAATATTTCTCATGTTTATCCTCTAATATTTCGGCAGATTTTGATCTGAACTCAAAAGAGTTATACATTTTTGAAATCAGCTCAAAGAGTACTACAAATCCATCAAAAAATATACAAACAACTTTTCTTTCACCACCCTGTATGTATTGGTATTAGGTAATTTGAATATTTTTTTAAAAAATTCGGAAAATTTCAAATACGGCCACATTTTAAAATTTTCAAAAATCTTTATAAATAAGGAAATAAAGAGGGGGCAAAGTTAGAGTTGACACTGTACTTTTACATTTTAGGTTATTTTCAGCATTATGTTCCGTAACATATTTTGTAACAGATTTGTTAAGTACGGTTTTTTCATTTAAAGAAAATAGTATCTCGCTGTCTCAAGTGGATTTAGTTTATTACAAACAGTGTGTAGAGAGGAATTAATGAAAGAGGAAGAATACCTGAATTCTCTAAATTTTAAAAGATCCTTTAAATTCCCTATTTCCGTATTTGAAATAAATACCTAAATCGGGGCAAAAATTCCCTAGATCTGGCAACACTGATATGCAGAAAGTAGAATAAATATGTGCATATACTGTCTGTTACCTAAAATGAATATGAGGCAACTTTTATGTAAAATGTATGAGTCTTTGTAGGTACATAGTAAATTTTCTTCATACACCATTAGAATATTAAGTAAATAGGAACGAGCACAGTATAATATGCAAAATATATTTGAAAATGAAAATGTTATATATGTTTTACGCATATACTTAGCATGCTTTGTGATATGTGGGCATGGAATTCGAAATACTGGGAATGGTGTTTTTATGTCTATCGACGGTTGACTTCTTTTCTAGCAGATCAAACAAATGAACCTCATGAGGATTTACTTTGGATACAAATAAATTCACGTATGGCGAAAACTTCATCAACGGCACCCAGTTGAGACTTGTTCACGAAATTTTCCCTCTCATTGTTTTCATCATTTTGTGGCTCCCTCACGGGGTTCAGTTGTTTGTTTTGCTCGAATAGAAATTTCAGATGCTAATATATATATATGTTAGCCAAGATACACCGTTGCCTAATTTCCTCAAGATTCGCATCCGATTTCCAATAGTTCAAATTCACATTATCTTCAATTCTATACTGTCATCATTGCCTCGAATAGAAATTCTGCTAAATGAATTTCTATAAGAAAAACTACGAGATTTTATGCCAGAACTCTCATATCTTATCTACTCATGTATGGAATTCACAATTTCTATCCATAAATTCCATTGCAAAGTAGTTTGTACATTAGGGAAAACGTGCGGTGTATTTGCGTGATTATCTGTTTATAAAAAATATAGGCAGATAAAAGGTATATTTAAACAATGATAAAAAATGCTACACTGTATAACATAATTTTATTTATATTTCTTTAATATCATTTACAGATATGCTTTTATAATAGATTCTGTTCAATAAACTAATTGGTCATTTGCTTTCGGTTACTACTATTACTAAAATACATTATTTTTCTTCTACAGTGGTATGTATTTTGTAGGGATGTGATTTGGTGAAACAATTTTCAGCGGTTTTTATATGACCGCGAATTAAAAACTTTTGTTTTAAGTAGCGATCTGCGAAATGCATTTGATCTAATTCTATAAGAACGAGTTTAACTATTTAACAATAAATTAACCTCAAACAGTTACTTTTCAGATCACATCGGATGTAACGATATGGTTCATACCATTTTTTAATGAATAGAGAAATTGAATTATACTGGGCGTTCCGCCCACGACTTTCAAAATTTGTAGATCAACAACTATTAAATACTGTACGGTACAATCAGAGTGGAGCAATGGGGTAAGCGATGCGACGCGACGCAACATGAGATATGAGCACACAGTGAGGAGATACATTTTTTCTATTTTCGATGCGTCTGCATATTGAAGTTAGTAACAAATGTTTTCAGACAGTGAGGATGAATATCTGTATGACTCTGATTTCACTTTCTTTAGCTACTTCTACCCACAGTTTATCTAAAATATAACGCCGCCTATGATCTGGATGTAAAGCATTCCATATAAAGCCCGTCTGTGATATTCCGACAATATTGATTGCTTAGAAGATATTCTTATAACCCGCATTCTTCCTATTCAACAACAAACTACAAAGTGAATGAGTGCATGTTTCAACAAGTAAAACTAGCAGCGTCACAAGCGATAACAAAACAAATTAGTCTCGTTGTATGATGTAGTGATAACCTCTTTACTATGCTTGTATATGAATATACGTCAAAATTTAAGGCGCGTCGATTACCTCATCACTCTGTCTCTAGACTGGTGGCTCCACTATATTTGTACTAGTACACATGCGAGTTCTATACAGGGTGTCTCACCAGGAATTGCTTCGATCGATATAGGGAAAAGTACACAACAGATAATTTTGAAAATTTAGGGAATTACTAATGGCAGTGTGGTCAATCCAACTAAAATAATTACAAGCACTCCGAAAAGTGCATAAAATTTTGAGTTAAAAACATGTAGGATACCCTATGTCTAAACCCAGCCGTTTCAGAGATATTTGACATTTAAAAGAAATTTTGACAGGTGTAATGGTTTACAATAATCTTTATAACTTTCTTCCTGTAAAAGATATTCGTTTACTTTTTGGGCATGCAGAAAGACCATAAGGTGAGCTATGCTCTACAGTTTAAAGAAATTCAATAATAGTATACCAAGTGTTCCATTTTTGACGTTACACGGACAATGAATTGGATTTTCAAGAAATTCAAGAATTTTTAGTAAACATTTTATCAAATTGGCCATGATTAGAAACAATCTGTAATGTCAGTCATTCTCTTATGTCAAAAAATGCCACCCACGAAGACTTTTTGAATTTGTTTATTATTTATGGAGAATGTGATAAAGTAATATCAGGAACTTGTAGTACATTTGCTACATCTACAAAAAAAAAACAAAACACAATAAAAAAAATTGGTAAAATCAAAAGGACTATTGTTGATGATAGTTCTGGGGTATTTTCTGCTTTCCAATATAAACAACTGCTCTAATCGGGACTTGCAAGGATTCAGTTCACAGAATCTTAATTAAAATAAATTTCCCGTTTTCATCCAAATGAATTAAAAAAAAGATTCAAGAAAAATTTTGTGAATTTATTCTAAATCGTAGGCGACTTCTTTTGGGAAATTAAATGGTCAATGAAGTAAATTTACAAAATGCTTTTATGCCAGAATTGGAGTGAATTTGTTAGGGAGGACATTTTCAAGAAAGTTAATGTTTACTTTTAAGTAAGTGGTGGCATTAGAATTTTACAGGAAAATTTAAATGGTTATAAAGATTTCTTCTCTGCTAATATGTATAGTTAATTTTTTTGTTTTTGTTTTTTTTTTAGGTGAAAGATCTAAATATTTTACAAAATTTGAACATAACTTTTTAGAAAATTTACCTCTGCCACATAGAAACATTTTTTATCAGTCAACGATTCTCCCCACATAACGCGTATTTGGTAAATAATTTTTTTACAAGAAACTCTTTACGATCAATGGATCACCAATAATGGACCTTTTCTATGGCCTCCTCGCTTGCCCGATTTATCAATTTTAGATTATTTTATTTGGGGAACTATTAAAAATAAAATTTAGAGAGCCCATTAAAACTATTAAAGATTGTATGCAGAGAGTAAGAAATGAATTTCAAAACAACAGGAAAAGAAGAGCTATCAAAGAACTAATTGAAGGTGGAAAATTGGAGGCGAGGGCGGAATTTTGAACAATTATTAAATTAAAATGGAATTATGTTTTTAGTTGATTTTATCTTAGCTTTTTGGTTTATGCAAAGTTCTTCAATCCAATTAATGGGCATGTAACAGTGTTAGTGTTATTTTCCGTTTTTGTGGATACTAGTACAAATGTACTAGAGAATGGCTGACATTACTGATTGTTTCTAACATGGCTAATTTAAAAAATGTTTACTAAAAATTCTTGAATTTCTAAGAAAATTGCAAATATTTCAAAAAATTGTAACTTAAACCGGACAATGCTTATATCAGAACAAAAGGAATTTAATTATACATAACTTGATGTAAAAAAATATAGGGTGTTTATTTCTTTAGCAAGTTTACAAAATGTAACGTCAAAAAATGGAACACTTGGTATAATATTATTGAATATCTTTAACGAACCCATGGTCTATGCCAAGACTCGAGAGTTTAAAGGTATGTACATAATTATTAAAATGTCATATTTCTTAAACGCAGGTAACATAGGATATTCATTTTTAAGACTCAGAATTTTATGCTCTTTTCGAAACCCGAAATATATAGGATGTTCATTTAAAATCAATAAGTTGAAATTCGGATAACCGGAAGAAGAATTATTTAGTTGGATTGGCCACACTGGTTAGTAGTCCCTAAATTTTTAAAATATTGGTGTCAGTATTTTTTTACAGTAAAATATATTAAAACGATTTCACTATTTAATAATAATAATAATAATAATAAAATGTTTTTATTCAGAAACAACAGGTATACGTACAAATAATTCCTTGATTTCATACTACTTTTTTTTATCACCTCTTATAGAATTAGACTAAATTTGTTATAACACCTAATTTGCAAAAAATATAAGCAGTTATTTGTTCTTACTGAAAAAAAATATGATTTACAATTTTGCAGAACAAAAAAATCAGTTGCCATTCAAAAATATAGAACCATTCATTATTATCTCAATAAAAGTATCAGTAAATTGAAAAATTACAGTACGAGATTTTGATTATGAACCTGTAAATATATATATTTTGCATTCTCACACATAGCGTATTATTGGGAATAATATCACACACAATTTTTTTTATTTTTCCACATTTCGTTTAACATTATAAACATCACTACGCCAGCAGCGTCGTGAATATAAATCACTGATTCATTTTGAAACACATTCGTTCAAAATTTCATAGCTTATTTTTCTGTGTACTGATTTCATTGGTAGACAAAAAAAGTTTGAAACGTGATTTTTCTTTGACCTATCCACCGTAATGAACATGTCAGTAATTTTTAATTTACTAGTGTATGAATATAGAAAAAATACTAGCAAGTATACATAATATTACTTCCTCCTTAGAATATCGTGGTTTTACCCATGGGCGCCGCCAGAGGGCGAGAGGAGGCAGTTGCTCCTCCTGGAAAATGACAAAATGTGTCAAGTGTTGATATTATTTACTGGAAATACATTAAATGATTTGCTTCCAATTAAACCAACATATATTTTTATTTTTTGTTCCAAGTTTGTATAGCAAAAAAAGGTAAATCTGACTACATTTGGCCACCATGTTTTTCATACTTATGCCATAGATAGATGAAGAGCTTATTTTCAAAACGCAATTTCTGAAAAAACACTTTTTAAGGAGTAAATGCATAATTTTTTTATAACAAAAAAATACGTCCTCTATATTTATCATGTATTTTAAACTACAGAAATTGCATTTTGCTAAAATAAATATAAGCTTTTTAAAAGAGTTTATTAAAATGTGTTAAGTGCCATCTATATTTTAATAAACGTTTTGTCACAAATTGCGTTTTGAAAATAAGCTTCTCAGATATACTACGGGGTCTAATGGGCGTTTTATTTTTTGTTTTTCAATAAAACAAATTATGGCTTTTTGGCTCACGTGGATAATTTTCTTGCGGCGCCCATGCTTTTACCCTTATAAAATCCAAAAATACAAAGAATTATTTGAGTTTTCTTTTAAATAAATTAGAGCTATGTGAAACAAAAAAATGTAAGGTGATAAAATAAACATTCGCACCTTTAGAATAACTGAGAACGGGGCTACATTTGCGTGGATTAAAATTGCCATATTGGGGTTTATATTTAAAATAACCCAACATGTCTTTTAAAACAGGCATCTATGAGAACAAATAATAACATTTAAATAATTTACCTATTTCAAGGCTTAAAATAATTTTGTATATTTTATTTACAACAAATGTTCCAAAACATCACTATTTTGTACAAACGGAGGCAAAGGCGTTTGATCAAATTAAAAATTCAACAAGAAATATAATTACAACCACATTATTTTAATCAGTGGCAGAGAATTTGATCCAACATCTTAGCCACTGTTTGCAACAAAATGGTAATGTTTTCGAACATTTATTGTAAATAAAATCTATAGAATTACATAAATTCCTGATATAATTAAATTGTTTATGTTTTTATTTGCTTTCATAGGTGACCTTGTTTTAAAAGATATATTTCTATTTGATTTATCAAGATATATTTGTGTTGTTTTAAATTTAAATCTCAATATCTAATTAAGTATGAAAGTTAATGATAGTATATTATATATTGCTGAATTCAGAATGAAATATTCTTTAAAATGAGAAACGTTCATTGTTCGTAGGCCATGCCCTCAACTATTCTAAATTTTTGGGAGCTCCACCAATAACAATAACATCATCTTCTCGTATGAAGTAATACTAATGATCAATTTATTAAATATTTAGATAATTCGTGTATAGTAGGTAAAGTCATCTTGAAATAAAAAAACATTTAAATATGGAACAAATGTCCTCAAACCCTGAAAGCTGATACACATGTTAAAGAAATGGTCCTTAATAACATACTAAAAATTCCGTCTAATTGGAATTGAACTGAAGCTGCCATCTTTGAAAATGGATCCCAAAGAAACAATGTTTAGTTCACAACTGCTAAATGATCGTTCGCGTTTTAACGTTCGTTAACATCATTTTTATTCTACACCTTTAATGTTAAGCCAACTATATAATCTCAAATTTCACTGGATCCTTTTGTAACAGAATGCAACTTTTATAAATCATTCTCACCATAATCATAACCACTATAAATATTGAACAAATTACTTGAATATTTTGTTTGCCACACTCTGATTCTCAACTAGACTGTTGTATATATGAAAATGTCCAAATAAATTCTTTTGATTTGATTGGATTCTCAATCCTTCGAGTAATTACCTGAAATTATATTTAAAAGGGGAATCAAAACTAGAATTGGCTCAAAAATTGTACGTCATATTTAGGGTCCAATTCTATTGAATTGAGATGACAGGATAATTAGTGAACAATTCCCAAATTTTCATCAATCGGTTGATTTTTTTTTTTTTTTGATAATTTGTATACACCGAGTGATAAGAAGGAACTAGAAGAGTTAATTTTGAAATAGAACGATTTTTTAAGGCTCTGCAATTTCAAACACCTCCTCCGGTGTTGCAATATCTCCATTCGTAAGAAAATGTACAACTAAGTGGGCTTATTAACATAAAAAAAATATTTCATGTATTCTGCCACTAGTGTGACGAAATTTTCGCATTTTCTAAGTATATTGAGCATCTAACTAGAGAGACCCTTTTTTGTGAGAAACGAGGAAAAAATCTTAAAATTGAAAAGTCAGGTAAGAGTGACTAAAATATGTAAACAAACAATACATGTATTACTAATGGTGTTCCTTTTTATGGTAGGACTATCGCATTGCGTTCAATCAAATTGTTAAAAAAATGTTAAATTATTCTTCTTTCGTTACCTGTTACACTATTATTATATTCTATGATGCACTTATCTTAGTTTTTTTTACAGTCATTTTATGTGCTAGCATAATAGAGCTCTGATACGATAAATACTATGTGTTTTTATCAAACTGTGGCTTAATCTAAGCTTGATAAAAATTATTGTTTGCTACAGCAAATTTCCAGTTTTGTTCAATTCTTAATAGACTGTATCAGGAAATTTTCAAATAGCAGTATATAATATTCCCTAAATATATTTTCTTTTTTAAGCTAAATCAGTCAATTTAATAAATGTTAAGAATAAATATGATTATTATATTTCCATTTTCTAATACGGAAAATTTGATAAAAGCACATCAATACTAATAAGTGAAATTTCGTGTCTTGATTTGAAAATCAGTCCATCTATTATTGGTGTTAATGTATAATATAGTATGAGAAGGACAACACCACAGAACATTTCTTTCCTTATCCATTCGTATTTGTTGTTTTTTCTTGGCTAAGTGCCCTAAAAGTTTTTGAAAATATAAGTGCATAATAACAGGGTGATTCTCATTTTCAGGGCTTATATCTAAATTGCTGTGTAAGAGGCAACCGAACAAAATTTAGGCTAAATACATGACACAATTTTTTACTACAGGGTGTTAACGTTACATTATATTTTTTGTATTTCTCAAATACTAACCGAGACATTTCAATGAAACGTGGTAAGCAAATGTTTCTCAATAACTACAATGTTTCTTATAATTTTTATTTCCCTAATTCAATCAGAGGCATAGCAGCAGGGGCATTGAAAATTCATAAGGAAAGAAAATAAGGTACGCCACTGAGCTAACTAAAAACCGTTTGCGTCTTTAACATCTGATATTATTTTGTAAGATAAAAGTATTCTTGCAATTTTTCCACAAAACGGAGCGTATATAAGTTTCCCAATAAAATTATTTTACATAAAACCCACATCAATATACAAAAAGACACCCAATTAGTTAATATTTATAATAAACTCGTGGAAACCTGCCCTGGTCACGCAGGATGTCTAACAAAATCTCACAAACCAATAAAATAACAAATAAAAACATTCCCGTGAATATTTTATCATACTAGTTAAAAACGTTAGATTTTGTTTATTAGAATTAATTTTTTAAACAATTTTACTCACCGAATGTGATAAAAACCACCACACCAATTAAATTAGATACCTCCCCGCAACAAAGAGCGGGAACTGTGCGGAGGGAGTTAAAAAACGTAGGCACACAACATTCCCCTTTGTCATCTGCCGGAGCCGGGAATCGAACTCAGGAGCACACGCTATGCCATCTACCTGTGCTACCATTGGACCCGACGGAAATTATTAAACTGACGAATTGTAAAACAAAATAGGTCTGTTAGAGTAGCCCTGCTTTAATCTAAATTCAGCCCAATGAGAATTTATTTCATTATTCGGCCAAACAAATCTTTAAATTTTCCAGATTTTTCCCAATAAGGTTTGTCCAGCTTAAACCCACCTGTGCCTCTCTAGGATAAGAAATGAACTGTAGTGTTAATGAGCCCTTTTAAGTATTGTATGATTCACATTAATTTACAAGTTTATTTTTATTATTATCATTATCAGTTTGGTGTTAGGTATTAGGTGGTACAAGGCGGGCACTGCGACTTTTGAGTTTGTTCTCGTACATAGTCCTGAACATTAAATTTATTGCAGTCCTGTTGTCCATTTTGGCGGAATTTCAGTTCCCTAAAAAAACAAGTTTTAATAAATACAATACAGCATGTAGGAATTAATTATTATTACTAGAGAAGTTGATTATTAGAAATTAACCTGTTAAACAAATGATATGTTGGATAACAACTCTTGATTAATATTCCAGATCTGACAGAATTCCATTGCGTGACAAGATTTTTTTTATTAAGTATGTGTATTGAATTATTAGACGTGGGGGTATTTTAAATGCAGTGGCGTACCCAGAACGGGGATAAGGGGCGCCAGTCCCCCCTTCTGAATGTGGTTCGTAAGGCAATTTTCATTCAGCTTATGAAAAATTTCTTCTGTAAGCTATCGGCTTTAGTTAATAGTTGAAAATAAGATTTTATTTAGGTACATAATGTTGTATTTTATGGTAAGTTGTTTTATTTTTGATTATGGAAAGCTAAGTAGGTACTTTTTTTTAACAAAATAATTATATATGTTCTTCTTTCCATTTATTATATTATTAATGGTTTATTACATCAGAATTCGAATGTTTAGTTTGCCCCAAATTTCTAAGTGACAAACGAGATTTCTAAGAATTAATATTGCATAAACCAAGTAATATTTTATTTCTGTTTATTTTCTTATTTCCTATTTTAACTTCTATTCTACATATGTGTTTAGAATTTAGATGGGACTGAATCAATCAAGTTAATCTGCATACAAAACAAATTAAATCGTATAAAATTGCTCCCTCATACGAATCATATGGTTGGTTCACATCTCTGTCTCTCATCCAGTGTATAGCAAAATATCTTTATATTCTTTGGAAATCTCTACAACTTGCAAGTCAATGTAGAATTTATATTTATTGATCAAATACACAGCTTTAAGATGTCAGTGGAACGTTTACACAGCAGTAGAAATTTAATATGTCAAAATATTTACTTTGCTTACATTCCGAGAAATAGCTAAATCCCTTTAGTTCTTAACAAAACATTCTACTTTAAAACTACTAAAGGAATTTTTATATTTAGCCTTACAAAATCTTGAAACATTTTTTCTTTATACATTTCAGTTTTCTATGAACTACTTTTTTTGATACTATAAATATGTACATTATAAATTACCCACCCCTTATCATCGTTATTATTGCCTAAAGAAAAAATGTTTTAAATAAAAGTTGTGTGGTTATGACTGAATTTTGTTAAAATGCTATCAAAAGTACAGTAGCGTGCAGATTTCAGGGGATACAAAAAATTATATTTTTTTAAATGGGATACCCTGTATATTATTAAATTTTTGGAATGACCCTTCGTTCCTGATTTCAAAAATATACATATGTTACCCCTATATACCGTTTTTGAGTTATTAAACGTCGAATATCTTAGTTAAACTAGTTACTGTAAATATGGAAAAGTTAACATTATTAAAGTGAACTATTAAAATGACAACTATTATGTTTAATAAGTGACATTTCTGGTTTACAGTGAGGAAGAAAAAAAACCCAAATATTTACTTGTTATATACAAAATAACAAAAATAAACGTGCAGCAAAAAGAGCATATAGGGTGTTGTATCCAAATCGTCCAACACCATCAGAAAATACGTTCAAAAATATTTACCGAAAGGTGAATAATACCTCCAGTTTTAGTAGAAGAAAGTTTGTAGTTCAAGCAAAACAGGAAGAGCAGCTAGATATACTGCTTCATTTCGAAGGTAAGCCCATCCATACTTATTCGCGAATTGACTTTTTTGAAAAAAAAAATACAGTCGATCAATTAGGTAAAAAGTTATTCCAAAATCCAACGTACGTTAAAAAATAACAGCTACAGACCATATAAAATTGTACCCGTACAAGTTTTAACAGAGGCTCATAAAAGGAAAACGCTGGACTTTTGCCGCCAGATGATTCAAAAGTTGGATGAAGATTTTTTTACTAAAATATTATAGACTGATGAATCATCCTTTTCTACGGCAGGAGTTTTTAATAGGAAAAATCGAAGGTCGTGGGAAAACAAGCACAACAGAAAAAGATTGGTAAAACAAATAAAAAAATCAGGAAGAAAAACTGTTAGCGTTTGGTGTGGAATTTTCAGAAACAAAATTGTTGGGCCTGTATTTTATGATTATATTTTAACTGAAGTTACTGATCTGGAAATAATTATCCCAGAAGCAGAAAATATTCTTTTGCAGAATTCTCTGGAAGCCGAACTTGATGATACGATTTGGATGCAGAATGGGGCAACTTCGCAGTGTCCTACCCGTTCGAGATCATTTGAATAATGTATTCGCAATATAGATGGGCAATAATGGACCTATTACATGGCCACCTAACAGTCCGGATTTGACCTCTATATATTAATTTTTTTGAGGATTTCTAAAAGACATTGTCAATAATAATAAAAAAAAAAAGGACAAAAAAAAACCCCCCCCCCGAAACTTTTTCCCAAACCCCTTCCCTTTAAAAAAACCTTTTTTTTTTTTTTCAAAAAAAAAAAATTTTTTTCCCCCCCCCCACCAACCCCCCCCCCCCCCTCAATTCCAACGTTTTTTTTTTTTTCCTCAAAAAAAAAAGGGAAAAAAAGAGGGGGGGAGGGGGGGAGAAGGGAAAAAAAGGTAAAAAAAATTTTTTTTCCCCCCCCCTTTTGAAATTTCCCACCCCCAAAAACCCCCCCCCCCCCTTCCAAAAAAAAAAAATTTTTACCTTTCCCCCCCCCCACCCCCCCTTACCCCTTTCCCCCAAACCCCCCCCACCCCCCCCCCCCCCTTTCCCCCCTTTTCTCACCCCTCCCCCCCCCCCCCCCCCCCCCCCCCCCCCCAAAAAATATTATTTTTCCGATTTTTTTTCCCCCCCCCCCCCCCCCCCCCAAAAAAAAACAAAAATATTTTAAAAAATTTAATATACCCAAAAAAATATTCCCCCCCCCCCCACACACCCACCCCCCCCCCCCCTTTTTCCCTTTTTCCCCCCCCCCCCCCCCCCCTTTTCCCCCCCCCCCCCCCCCCCTTTTCCCCCCCCAAAAATTTTTTTTTACCCTTTTTTCCCGCCTTTTTCCCCCCCCCCCCCCCCCCACCCTTCAAAAAAAAAATTTTTTTTTTTTGTTTTTTTTTTCCCCCCTCACCCCCCAAACCCTTAAAATTTTGGGATTTTTGTGGCCTATCCCCCCAAAAAACCCCGGGGGCCGCGCCCCGGCCGGGGGGGGGGGTACCACCCCCCCCCCCCCCCCCCCCCCCCCCCCACCGTTTCCCCCCCGCGCCCCCTATAAAAAAAATAATAAAATTTAATTGTTATATTTTGCCGGTTTTTTTTTTTTTATTTTTTTTTAAAAATTTCTTAAAAAAAAAAAAAAAAAAAAAAAACCCCCAATTCCCCCCCAAAAAACCCCCACCTCCCCTTTTCCAAAAAACAAAAAAAAGGGGTAAAAAGAGGTATATTTTTTTAATTTTGAAAAAAAAAACACACACAAAAACCAAAAAAAAAAAAATTCCCCCTTTTCAAAAAAAAAAAATTTTTATTTTTTTAATTCCCCCCCCTCCCCCCCCTTTCTTGCCCTTTTTTCCCAATTCCCCCAAAAACCCCCCACCCCCCCCTTTTTTTTTTTTTTTTATAAACAAAAAGGGGGGGTGGGTTGGAAAATTAAAACCCCCCCCCCCCCCCCCCACCCAAAAACAACCCCCCAAAACCCCCAACCCCAAACCTTTTATAGTCCTGTTTCTGACAATTTTTCATCTGTACAAGATTTTTCAAGGACACAAATTTCACATTTTAATTAATTTTTTGTCTCAAAATGCTATTATCTTGTGTACTTGTAATTAGACATTATGCATGTCAATAACAGGTTTTAATATCGATGATGTATAATATTTCGCAAGTTGAAAAGACTGCTCCACGTTAAGGATATACTAACCTTGCAACAGCTACAAATGCAAGCTCTACGTTTTGGCCACTCTTCGCTGACGTTTCCATAAAAGCAACGTTGTATTCCCTCGCCAGCCTCTCTCCTTCCTCTCTTCTTACGGCTCGTTCGCTTCCGCAATCTGCTTTATTACCTAATAAAAAAACTTGTATTCATACAGCGTTGAAAAACGAGAAAATTAATTTAATAGCTTCTTAATTAAAAGTCTTTTAGTGTTTATAATATTTACATAATTAAGTAACTGTTAACAGAGAAACCTACAGAAATTTACTGACGGAAAAGCCATAAATTGATATTTCATTGCCATTACTACCTAAAAACAAGACCTCAATGATACGGCGTGATGTCAGAACTACTAGTCCAGCCTAGTGGGCGTAATTTGCCGTGGGTATTGCTAAAACGAATAATAAACAGTACTAAATAATTGTTAACGCTTAGTAAGGGCTTCCTGTAGAAACGGGGTTGCCAGTCGTTAATTGAGGCCCTACATCGCACCCCATGCCTTTTTTTGCGCATGTTGAACTATTATGAAAATTAATATAAGAATAGCTATTACATTTAAATTTCTAAAAAATAAATTAGAAAATCGATATGATACATTTTATTAGGGAATTTTAAACACAGTTTATGAGGCAGTAAATCAATAAATAACTATATGCTAGGATTAAGAAACAAGAATTACAGTTTAAAAACCTCAAAGACTGAAGATTGATGTAAGTCTAACAGGTCATGAAGTAAATAATTTCCTTGACTATTTTTAGATTCAAAAAAAAATATTCATTCTAATAAATTTATTTAAAGCTTTCTTGAAGGTACATGTAGCATTGGAAGATTGCTTAAATTTGGAACATTGTGTCTGACTCTGAAATATGGTTTAAAAAAAGTTAAAACTGTTTCTTTGAGAGTAAAATGTGTTTGATTATATCGTAATGATTAATTGTCACCAAGGAACAACTTACACAATTTAATTTTTTAGAAATTATGTACTTATATGCACTCATTTTCATTTTTATTTACCAACCAAAATATTTTTCGAACTATCAAAATTTTACTACTACCAAAATATTGCATTGCAAAAACTTACAGTGTATCGGGCTGTTTTCAATGAATTACGACAACTTTGCAACGACATCGTATCCATAGGAGGTTATATCAGATACCTCACAAAAATGTTATGAATTTAAACTTTCTGATTGTTCACTAACAGCCCACATTACACAAATACGGGAGTATAACGCGCTATTTCGAATAAAACACAAATTACCGTACCAAACGTTACCAATTTTTAGACAACAACTTTAGACCTCGCTCCTCTCACACTATAAAAAGGGCACCAAAATTCAAAAAAAAAAAAATGTATTTCACCTTTCCCTTCTTTTCTTTCTGTTCGTTTCTGTTATCAAAATTCTCCGCAAAATTTATTCCAAATTATAAGCCAACCATCAGTAAATTGCGGCACATTATTATATACAAGAAATATCAGTAAATATACCCAAAAAATAAGCGGAGTTGGATATTCCCGCTCCGCAGTTCTGTATTATTTAGAGGCGAGCTTTTTACTGTGCAGTTTGGCTCGCCGTGGCATTGTCAAAATTCTAAATTTATGTACACACATCTTTTACAGTTTATTTTTGCATTGTTTTAAAGTTTTACATCAACGGCACATGCATTTGCATACGTCGTTGATCATACAATTCAAAATGTTTTATTTCTAGGTGTTGTATTGTTATTTAACGTTTTCTAGTTTTAAGCCGGGACCGGCCCCGCTCCACCCAACTTAACAAATGCCCCGTCGCCACCATATGCGGGAATGCTAGGCCGGCAACGGACCGGGTGTTAGGCAAGAGCAATATACATTGTGTTTTTTATTTTAATTTAAATAAACTTGTTTTGAATTTGAATTTGAATTGGGTTTTTGATTATTTATGGCCATTAATGTATTAAATTTTTGTTTTTTAATTTTACCTAAACGGTCAGTATATTTGGCACAATAGTTTTTAAATAAAGTATTTGTGATATAAGTTAATATAAAATTTGCAATATGTTTCGTGCTATGAATTTCTCAATTACTAAAATCCATTTTTACTGAAACAATTTAAAACAAAATGATTGACAAAACCTCTCTTATGAATATTCGAAAATTCTACCTCATACCCTTGCAATAATTTATTAAATATAATGTAAATAGATGAGTCTATTTCTACCACTTGTTCAACTTGTTCAATTACCGGAAGTTTCGTATCCTTATTTTGACGAATAGATAAAGGTTTGGAAAAATATTCTGGGCAACCCGAAAATTTAGTAGGTATTGCATCTGACTGCAAGCGAGGGTACATTAATTTTACGGTTAGAAGTAGTAATTTGATCTGTTCGAGAATCTTTTTCAGAGATATCTGTAACGACTTGCTTTTGGTACAATAAACCTCATACACTTTCCTGCACTTTAAAGTTGTAAATCCTTTGCTTGGAATAGCTGAAATCTATTTCTTATACAAGCTTTCATCAATCAGAAAAGAAAACACACGTACTTTCGGCCCTTTCACATAATTTACAACCAGATACACTGCATTTATACGGCATATTTACGAACTTCTACACTGACAATTTAATTAAAAAAACACTATTTATAGCGTGAAAACCATCGAGAAAAATAAATAATAAGCTAGGATGTACCTAATCCATCTATAATACGTGTAAACAACTGCACTCTCATACTAAAAACGAGCAATTTCGTGGTAGATTCACAGAACAGGGTAGAATCCCGAGCAGCCGGCGTGACGTAGACAGGTTCCTTCGGATCAGCACTGAGGCCTTGTTTTCAGGTGGTAATGGCTCAAGCCGCTGCGAAATCCTAGTCAAAATACCTCGCAGTTCAAACAAGTTCAGACATTATTTGCAGTGGTAGATGAACGGTATATTAGATCTTTTTATTGTGGTGGAAACTAAATAGCAAACCAGTTCGTAGTTTGGTTTCTGATTTAACTTCGAACTTCGTCAGATTTTCGTATAAACAGATCAAAAAGTTCTGAACCGGCTCTGACTCAGCTAATTTATAATCAGTACAGAGCTGGCTCCAAATTGTGTTTAATTTACAAATTTTACACAATCGCATTAGGTTTATTAATTCGTTTCGTTTCATGTTTTTTTTTTTGGAAAAAATTAAGAATAATTTCACAATTAACTGATGCAATTCCAGCTCACCTAATAACATTATCACAACGTCGTCTTGTGCGTATTCTCTTATTTCCCCAAGCCATGCTCGAATATTATCGAAGCTGGTTTTATTGGTTACATCGTATAATAACAAGAGGGCTGAAATAAAATGTAGGTCAAAATCAACATCATAATATAAATAGGCAGTATTTTTATGACAGTGAACAGATTTTCATGAGATGCTACACTTGTATTGCTTTTATTTTGAAATAAATAGTTGTTTTTAGAAAATAATGGAGTTTAACATGGCCGCTGAACAAACTTATGTTGTCTTTACTGGCTATTATTATAGTCTCTTGAATGTTTAGTAATCTACTATATATTGATATTGCGAATAAGCCAATTAAAACAGAAAAAGATACAGCTTGAAATATACAGCGTGTCCATTTAGTGCGCGGAAGTCCAAAATCTTGGTTAGTGTTCAATTTCTGCGGGCATAGAGCAATTTGGTTTTTCTTAATGTTAACCTATAGTTTTTATTACGTTTTAGGAATCTATTTGAAAAATAAAAGGTACTTTATGTATAATACTCATATGAAAATATTCATAGTTTTTCGAGATATTTAGCTTGACTTGTTTTTTTCTCAGTTTTCATAACTGATATTCTAGGATAATACCAATCATCATGCGGTAAACATATTTTTTGATTAAATGTTGAGCAAGAATGGCTCTTTGAAACACTATGTCAGAAATTGACCTGTGATAGTATAGGATGCGAAAAAAATCTTGTCGAACATGACAAAAGAATAATTTGACAATCTTCGTTAAATATATATTAAATATATTATTAAACCATAAGACAGGGTTGAAAAAAATCATGATTAAAAAAAAATCAAAAATCATGATTTAAAAAAAAATCAAAAAATTATATTTTTTTGATTTTTATTTATTTTTTTACATAAATAAATAATTGATATTAACAATATATTTAGTACTTATATTAACAAAGATAGTTTTTGCTTAAACTTACAAATGGAATAAATTGTGTACCTTGTATCTATAATTGTAAAATAAGCTACAGCATACATCAAAATTCCTGTCAGAACTTGAAAATTCGCCTGTCTTTATAATGCGCGAGGATGATGCGAATTGCCATTATTTGCTAATCTGCCGAGTAAAAAAAGGATTATAGTATAAATTTAAATAATTTTTAATTGTCCTAAAGTGGATTGGCATGAAGAAAAGAATGTGGCGCTGGAAAAATGTGTTCGGAGTAAAAGTATAGAAACAAAAATGAAGGTCCTCTACTTCAGGAGGTGCTGTAAGTATAGTGTTATTTTATTTACAATTATAACTTCTTAGTAAGACAAAATATTAAGAGAACCTTTTTTTTTAATTTACTTATTTAACGTCGGTCTATTTCTACGACCTGGAATGGGTTGGAACCTTTAATGCGAAGATAACACTGACGTAGTTTTCCACGAAACACCAAAACACTATACACTGCACTCGACGCGCGTTTCGCCAACCAAGTTGGCATCATCTGGAGATGAGTAAAACTGTTTTTACGTAGGCACCTAATTTATAATGTAGATTTAAGAAGGTAACTTTTGTTTTATATGTGTAACCTAATTGTTCTTTTCTTCTTTTTCCTTGAATTTTTTTTTTCAGTTTAATTTGTATCTAGCTTTTAAATAAACTATACTTTTTATTTGAATTTTCTGAAGTTTGATTTACTGGCTTTACACAACTTGATTTAAATCATGATTTAAATTTAAAAAATCAGTTGATTTAAATCATGACTTAAATCATGACTTATATCACGATTTAAATCAAATTGATTTAAATCGTCGCAACCCTGCCATAAGATGCACCAGTGAATATTCTACAATTCTAATTTCTCTATACCTAAGTTTCGTAAAAAACGCACTTTTATGGAATAATTAAAATAAAATCTCTCCACAAATTTACCCCATTTAACACATAAAGACAAAACAAGAAATAATAAGATTGTGAAAGTAACATTTTATTATATGGCTCCGTGGTCTAGAGGTAACGTACTTGCTTCGAAACTTCGGGGTCCCGGGTTCGATTCTCGGTCGAGGAACTGGGATTTTTCTGTGAGAGAGATTAATTGTAGTATACTCGGATATTGGGTGTGTGTCCATTGTCTCTAAATGTGTAGCCCTCTCCACACAAGGTCATTCCAGACCTTCAGGGATAAAGGGGGTTGTAATTTCATGTGGTGTTATTATTATTATATTATATTCATAATTTCAAAACTTGATAATCAGCATATTATTATCACATTCATATTCAACATATTATTACATAAACGGTTTTAAACGAATAAGGAAAAGCAATCAAACAAATTATCTGGGAGAAGCCTATGGCGATGTTAATAACAGACCATATTTATCAGACAGATCATCCATATTTACAACGATTTCTTCATACTGACTGTTATGAATATGATAAGGAGTGATGTGAAAGGACAGATAATGATAAATTATGAGAAAACTGATAGATTTGGGAATGAGGAGTGTAAAATAGTGAATGTTGATCAATCCAGCCAAAACAGCCAAAGATTAAATTAACAACTGGTGATATATCTAAAAATTGTGTCTACAACAATAGTTTTAAAGTAAGTGATCAAAATGTTCACGTCCTACATAACTTATTAGTTATTGTAAGGAATGCATTTCTAATTTTCAGTTTGAGATCTTCAATGTTCTTTGGCCGTACTTCTTATACTCTGTCTTTAATATAACCTCACAAAAAAATCTAGGCAGATTAAGTCCGGTGATCATGTGGGCCAAGAAACTGGACCGCCCCTATCTTACCATCTTGCCAAACATAATGTTTGCCAAGATTTTTTTCGCACCTTGTATATCACAGGTCAATTTCTGATATAGAGTCATCTTGCTCAACATTTAGTCAAAAAAATATGTTTACTGATGATTGACATAACCCCAGAATATCAGTTATTATGAGTGCCGAAAATTGAGAAAAAAAAACATGCCAGGCTAAATATCTCGAATACTGTGAATATTTTCATATGAACATTATAAATAAAGTACCTTTTATTTTTCATATAGATTCCAAAACAGTTATAACATATATAGGTTGCCATTAAGAAAAACAAAGGTGCTCTCTGCCCAGTGGAAATGGAACACAATAATTAGCGTTATTTTGATTCTGTGGAGCTTGAGAAAATAGTCACATTAAAAAAAGATCATTTTATCTCTTTTATTAACCAAGATATTAGACTTCCGCATACTAGGTGAACACGCTGTGTACAACATGAAACACATAAATGGTCTTTACTCTATCAATGATACATAGCATTAGTTGTGAAAAATTGATTTTAACTGAAAAAAGAAAAACAGAAAAGCACTCTTAATCGAAAATGACAAAACATTTGGTGAAGATGAAACTTCATAAGATCAATATAACAGTCTCGCAATAAAAGTAAAAATATTTATAATTTGAATGAAACATGGAAATACGGTTGGAAATATGTAGAAGGATAAAAACATTAAAAATGCTCTGCAAACCCATGTGGAAAATTGGTCCACAGGAATAAAATCACCATCGGTAAGAGGTCGCCGATTGATTATAACTCATATTGGCAGTGTTGATGGCTTTATAGAAGATTTTTATTAGCCTCTAATGAAATCATACTGGCGACTACCATGAAAATCACTACCCAAAACAATTAAAGGATCATAAGTTAAAATTTTAATAGGTTTCCCTAAAATTACAATAATTTGATCAAAATCGGTATGCATTGAGCTTTCTCAGAACTCGAACTCAAACATCATTAATCCATAATAATTTAAATCTCGATTCATCTGAAAACATTACTTGGCTTCAGTTTTGTATATGCCAAAGCAAACAATAATCCCGCCTGCTTATGGTATCTGGTCAATTTAAGTGTTCAAAGTGGTCGTCTAAACCGCAAATTGACTTCTGTTGAGTCTATTACACACTATTTGGACGAAACCTGAACTTTTCTATCTCTAGAGAGGTCATTTTTAGAAAGGGTGCAGTTAAAAAACGGTTTCGAAGTGCCTACAATTTAAGGAATCTGTCATCGGGAGCAGTTGTGTCTCCGTGGCGGCCTTGACCAGGTCTCCTTGTGACAAGTCCTGTCCCTTGAGGCCATCGAGTCTAGAGACCACAGACTGAGACACATTCAGCACTTGGCCTACATCTCACTGACAGCGCCCTTCTTGCAAAAGCATAACTGCTCGTGTTACATCCTGGAAGTTGAGGTGTCTTCTAGCGTTCATTTTTCAATAATAGAGAACAAATCAGATAAACGTATGTAACGTATGTGTAATAACAATTCTTGTTTCAAATTTTTACTAAATCACAGTGATTTTTGTCTACTTTCACACTTATGACAATGCCACTTGTAATGACAACCAATAAATCATGCGAAAATGACTACGATGATAGTAGCCAACTTGATTAATAAATTTATGAAATATTAGATGTGAATCAATTTTCGCCGAAAAGATGACTTTTTGAAAAAGTGATACTTTCAATGTTTTGGGTAGTTTATGAGTGTAGAATATTTTGAGAATTATTTTGGACAAATGTAGTGGCTCAGTAATACTAATGGACAATGTTAGTGTCACTCGAGAAAATTGAAAAATAACAATAAGTTGAGACTCGCACACGTATCTCGGCACACGCAATGGGATAAAGATAGTTAAAAAAGATCTTTGGCAAATGTTTCTTTTTTACTTTAGCTATTAAGGTAGTTTTTTGAGAGAATTGGGTGTTACGTTGGTTTTAAATTATTTTGAGATTTACAATGCCCAATTGAGCGTTGGAAGAACAGCTGTCATATCAAATATTTTGAATTCTGCGAATGGCATCAGATGGGTAAATATAACTTTCCATACATGATTTTTATAATCCATTTTTGCATAAGTTCTCATCTTTTTAAGTAGTTATTTGTTACACCCATCCCCGTATCCGATGTACCGTATGTGAGTTGCGATCGAACTAAGGAATAATATCAACTTTTCATTTAATTTTCGTTAAATCTTGTTCAATTATCCAAATGACTTTATGGCAGTGTCATCGCAAAACTGATTATTTCACCATGGGTATTAAGGTTAAACAGGTCATTTAAAAGGTACTGAATAATAGAGGACTCAATACCAACGGCGCGGCGGTTCATAGGTCAAGAGATAGGGAGATCAATTAGAAAAGTTTACTGTATTACCTACCTTTTAAAGTGATTTAAATTCCAAGTCGATCCTCCCTCTTTTTGAGATGCAAAGTAGTCAATTACTTTCTCATTAAAGTCTTTTATCTTCTTTATTAATGCCCTTTCTATGGTAAGCATAGCTGAAGAAGATAACCTTTCCTGACCCATGGTATTTCTTAAAAATGTCTTTATTCTTTTTAAGATGGAAAAACAACGTTCATTTTCGACGGTAGTCATAGGGAGAGTACACAAGATTTTTAACAGTTTGACACTTTCAGAAAAAGTATTCCACAAATTATTGTTATTAAAAAGCCGTAACAAAGCAACTGCACCTTCATTATTGGAAAAATCTTCTCAGCTATATAATACTTCTAATTCAGTTTTAAGTTTCAAATGATTTATGACTGGATACTCCGTTTTAACTAATTTAAACATATCTTGAGGAAAGCTTTTTTTATAATCTTTAAACCGATCTGCGTGAAATAACTGAGACACTGCTAAATGATTACTGAAGCCAAACCTGTTTTTGATCTCAGATGTAATTATATCACAAACTTCTAATGAAATTCTCCTTTTTGATTCTTCCGTTTTACATCTCTGGGCAGACTGCATGGATGTCTCCTCCAAATAGTTATTCAAAATTTTATTTCTGATGTCTTCAATTTTACTATTAAAAACCCCAATACACTTATTTACTGTTATGACATCGATATTACATTTTTGTAATTGATTGAACAATATATCACAATGAGGCATAACTAAATGAAAAAAATTTAACCAGTAACGAAAATGTTCATTTTGTAAGTAGTTCTTTAAACCAATAGCTTGGTTTAGAGTGTTGTTTTCTGATTCATTATCAATGATTTTTTCTAAACAATCTAATAATTCTGTTCGATAGATATAAACAGTCTCTATGCACTTTGTATTAAAATTCCATCGTGTTGGAGCAGCTTTAGGTAATATCACCTTAACAACATTATCTAACACGGCTGTTCTTTTTAGCGATTTTCCAAAGAATGAAGAAAAGCTATGTAAATTAGCAAAAAAAATTTTTATGCTTTTATCCTGACTTGATGCTTTTTGTAAAATTAAATTTAGTTGATGAGCGTAACAATGAATAAAATTTGCTGAAGGATAATTTTTTTTAATTAAAGATACCTATTAACTTCTTTTTTTTATCAAGAGATGTTTGCTTTATCGTCATATTAGGTTTTGGACGGCCACCACCTTTGAATTTCACTTAACTTCATAACCCAACTTATGTCCATCTTTCAGTTTTAATATACTTTGTACAACACTCGTTTTTAATAGTAAACACCAAAAACACTGTTTTACTTAATTTCACGACAAGTAGAGATTTACTAATAAAATGTTCACAAATAAAAACATTAAAAACAACGCGATAGAATTTATCGACCAACGCGTACCTAATCAACATTAAGACTGCTGACTGCGACTGCTTACTAAATTTCGTGCGTTACCGTGTCAGGGTCGTCAGGGACATTGTCCCCGCCAGTGTTTTCTGTCTCTTTTGCTTTCTGACGATTCGCGCATAAGTCTATTTCACTATAATTCGTTATAAATTCGGTCTGTAGCTAGCTTTGAGGACACGTTGTGGATTGACCCAATATTTTTAAGTTCCATAAATGAATAATGTAATGATCTTGACATTGGAATAGTATTGTGGATACAATGAACTAGAAACTTTAATATATTTTTTAAAATATTAAAAAATATATATAATATATATATATTATATATTTTTAAACTTCAGAAAATGAATAGCTCTATTTTTTTTATTTGTATGTGGGAGGTCATTAACCAAATGACCCTATAGAAGAACCGCCAGTGCTCAATACCACCCCTTGAGGCACTCCATATTCTACCGTTTTTTTTTTAACTTTGTATAAGATACTGTATCAAAGATTTTAGTTAAATCGACAAAGATGTATCTTTGTTGGATTTACCTTCATCTAGAATTTTTTATATGTTGGATAGAATATTCCCTATAGGATCCTCAGTCGATTTGGTTTCCCTGAAACCAAGCTGTTTGTATGATATAATATTATATTTGTCAAGAAAAGTGGTGCATACGTTTTTCAAATACTTTAGCTAGAATACTTATTAAAAAACGGGCCATAGTTAGCTAATAATTCTTTATCAAGACATCCTTGAATAGGTCTGGAAAGACACTTGTCTTAGTAGATTTATTTATAATATATATGAGACTGTCTCTGTTCTAAATTGAAAAACATAACTTAATTACGGTCTTAAATTTTCTAATCCTGGAGATTTTTCTGCCTTTAATAAATTTATGACCTGTTTAACCTCTTGATTATCAGTTTCCACTAAATATATGAAATTTGAAACTGGATTACATGCGCCTCATGTTGCTAGACACTTTGGTTTACTCACAACCGGACAAAGTTTTTAATTATTAATGAACATTTATTACTCTTTCTCAATAACAAGCCAACTCTCACAACTCAGTAAGTCTTTACATTAAAATAAAATAAAATTTTATTGCACACAAGAGCTCCGTTGGGATGACCCGATTTAAACGATTTTAAGGTTTCTTGTCTTACTTACCATGTGCATCTCTATAATAGGCATGAGTAACACTTCTAAATCTCTCTTGTCCAGCGGTATCCCATATTTGTAGTTTTACCTTAGTGTTATCGACTGAAACCACCTTCGTCTAAAGAAAACATGTATAAACAATTAGAAAATAACAGCAATTTTAAAATTGCAATGCACAATATCCTATACTCCTGTTTATTTATTTATTTATTTATTTTTATATAAATCCTATGTTTAGTTATGGTTATAGTTATTTATTATTTATTGACATATTAATTTGTTAAAAAATTTAAATGATTTTTCTTATAAAGAATAAGTTTGCAAAAGTTTACTAGAAGATTTGAGAGCAACAAATTGTTTCAAGAATTCTGTAAAAAAACAATATGAATACAGTTCACAGCATAACAACTAAAAATATTACATGCAGCCATCAATATAAGCAACAGTTAATGAAATTATTTCAGATTGTTTAATTTTGACTTTCTTCATAAAATGGGTGACGGTAATATCCATTTTATGATATTTAAAATTATGCGATGTGTACAAGACGAGGACCATTTATGTGAAGGTTATACAAAGTAAGAACCTGAGCGCAGGCAATTGGTGTAGCTACGTTATGCAAAAATAAAAAGTGGGCGAAAACAAACCCTTACTTTTACGTTTTTGTGTATAAAAACTATTTTAGATGAGCACAAATTTTGACCCCAATTAGCAAATTAGTAAAATATTAGATTATTTCTAGACATTTCCAATTATTAACAGTCTGAGATTTTCTTTATTAGATAATTTAGTTTCAACATCAGTAGGTTCCTATTCTTCTTCAGAATATGATAAAAAAATTTTGATACATCACAGCGTATAGAAATTTCGTTACCTCGACCCTTCCATGTCAGTTTCATCTTAACATTATATTAAAACAAGTTTCAACCATAATTACTATAATTGATTCTCTACTTTCATATTCCAGTTTCCTGGAGAAAAAACTACAACCCACTTTTCTGGGCTTTCTTTCTCGATAACAAATGAATAAAACCAGGAAATCGAGTGATGCATCTAAAATGATCACCCTGTCTAAGCATAACGGTAGTTTACAGGATAACTCTCAATACTTTCAGTACACCAATGAATAACAAGTCCTAGGTGATAAAATACATCGAATCATCCCATTGGAATTATCTTTAATTAAAAAGTCGTCAAATTTAAAAGTGCCACGGCCACTGTGATTCCTCTATAGTAGTTGCATGATTTACACGAAAACATTGTATATACCAAGAAATTTATCTTCGATTTGTTCTCAGCTAAATGGATGAAAAACTTCTTATTAAGGCATTTTTTTAAATGTACAATTTGCCTATGATAATATACTTTAATTGTAACAATAATGTATTTCTCGTCCTCATACACCTATTCAATGTAATTTATAGTCTACATGAAAATAATTACTCTCTCACAGATCACGTAATTTGAAACAATTTAGTCAAATGTAAAATTTTGTTTTCCTCTTCATTAGGCAGATAAGGAAATTATCTATTTTATTAAAGGATATCAACATAAACGATCTGAAACAGCTTCGTGAAGTTGGTAACAATTTTATGAAATGAATAAAACATAACATATAAATTTATATATACCTACGAAAGTGAATCAGTATTAAAATTTCTTCTTTGTAAAATTGGTTCAATATTGTTCCATGCGCTCTCTTTAAGCATTAGCCTGAGTGTGTGTTTGTTTTCGTTTCTTTTTATCAGAAAAAATTATGTATATGTCGCAGGTAAATTGTAAAATCAGTTGTTTTTTAGTCAAGTTGTCAAAATAAGAAGAAAATCTTATCTGAAAGGGTCCTTCTTGTGGCAATTTGACTAGGCTTTTTAAAAAACAACTGATTTTACAATCTGCCTACGACATATACATTTGATAGCTCTCATTTTACCCAGTGAATCTACTATAAACATTATGGTTTTGAACTAATGCCAACAAAAGCTCTAATATCGCCAACGTACAATATTGTGCAATGTTAAAATCTAAACCAATTATCTATTTATTTAATATGAGTTGTAATAATAACATGGTAACCTGTTTTAATGCTGCATATTACTTCAAAAGGAAAGTAGAATATCTATATACAGGTGTTTACAAATTTGATCTAGAAAATTCGCCAGCTGGTTCGTTACATTAAAATAACGATAAAAGTTCCTGGACTCAAATCCATCGTTCCCGAAATACAGGATGTTGAAAGTCATTATTGATATGCAATTTATTGGCCATACTATACCCAATTAAAATACTCGAATGAAATCATTCCTCATTCAGTGCTTTGTATTATAATAATAAAATGTTAAGATTTATGGTTTTTCTCTATCAGCTTATTTCATTTGGTCATTTTTATTTACCATGGTGAAGGTTTGAAGATTTGTTTTTGCTTCTTAAAGATTGATTCCGTGACTGTTTTCTTTTCGAAGTTATAGTATCAGTATTGTTTATTGATATTAATATTGAAGGTTGCAAGTAAATATTGGTGGATATGCATTGTTTCTATGGCCGTGCTGGTGAGAATTGCCATAAAGTCAAACGGTTCTAGGATGAATATTATCCGGATGGCCAGTCGTTAAATAGTAGAATATTTGCCTCGATCGATCGTCATTTACGAGAAATAGAGACTTTGAAGCTGAATACTAACGAAAGGACCGTAATTGATAACACCACAATTTGAAGAAAGAGTCTTGAACTTGATAGTTAATAATCCTTGCAAGAATTGCTACTATCGAACAAGTTTCCAATAAGATCGTTTGGGAGATTTTTCACAAGCAACTTATGGGAATACATCATATCATAATAAGGTTCCAAGGCCTACGCCCGCAGATTTTCTTCCTCTTGAGGCATATTGTCAGTGGTTACTCAGTCAAATTCTAGATAAACTCTTTTTGCCAAGAATTTTACTTACTGATGAAACTGGTTTCATCAGATATTTTCCAATTACCACAAAAAATATGTAGTACCCCCCACATCTCCGCCTGGCCAGACTCAAGTGACGTATCACTGTTTTCTTTCTTTTTCTCTAATAGATGATTGTACCGAGTTTCAAGTTTTCACTATGTATTGCAAGGATAATTGGTGAAAAAAACACATTTCAATAATAGAAACAAGGATTTTGAGACCTATGTTCATTGGAACTTTTATCGTTATTTTAATGGAATCAACCAGCTGGTGAATTTTCTATATTAGATTTGAAAGCAGCTTGTATCATAATAACATATGTATAAATTAGCACAAAATACACAGTAGAAGCGCCCTTGATTTTTTTCATGACAACAATGATCTCATTTTCAATTAAATGCAGATTTAGTAGGTGAAATTGCAAACAAAACGAATGTCTTGTTTGTTCAAAATATGAATTTAGTGCCTTTTACTTAATGTTGTTTTACGAAAGTTACTTTTCAAAAAAATAAATAACTTAAAAATAAATTATTGTTTATCATTAAAAGAAAAGTTTTAAGAGCGATTTAAAGATTTATGTTTGCCAACTAATTTATGATTTAAGTCTGATTCATTTTCGTATCAAAATCAATTGTATCTCACCCTGAAGTCGACACCTACAGTAGATATGAAATTTCCACAAAGGAATAAACCATCTCTGAACCTCATTAGGATGCAAGTCTTGCCCACGCCGGAATCTCCCAGAAGCATTACCTAATCATATTCACTTAAGTCCCTCTACATATTTACTTTGGATATTGAATTTAATGTCTGCAGTTCTACAGTGGAACAAAATCGATGAGAAACTAGTGATACGTTTATAAGAAAAATACTCGGACAGATCGCATCTTATTTTAAAATGCGCAGAGTTGGGCTATACAGGGTAAACCATGTTGAAAAAATATATATTAGGGAAGATGTATACAGAAGTATTTCATGATGTTACAGACGCAACATCACTGACAAAAAATTAAACGGTAACAGAAGGGTTCTATCAAGAAAATTATAATAAGTGGTCAAATTCTTGACCATTTACATTCATACACTCGGACATAAAGACGTGGAATGAATTCTTGATTAACATTACATTAGGCATTAAATTAGGCCTGTAACTAGACGTCATTTCTAATCATTATACACGAACTGTTAAGTCTTCTAAAAAAGTTATTAGGCCAGGTCAGTAGACGTTGTTCCTCTAGATTAACTTGTGAGAAGACATAATCATCCAAAACGTAGTAGGGTTAGGAGAATCCCGAGCAGCTCCATCTTGCTAGTACCACAAGTCACTTGAAGGATGATTTGGATCTTACTCGTTAGGATATAAATTTCTTAATAGTGGAACCAGATCTTTAAAAAAATTACAATCTCCAATTAATGCGCCTTCGAAAAAAAAGGGACCTAATAATAATTAATTATGAACAATTCCTGCCCAGACATTTACTTTGTGTGTATATTGAGCATATGTTTTTCGAATTCAGTGGGGGTTATGAGGAGCTCATTTCTACAGTTTTAGTGATTTACATGTCGATGTAAATGAAACGTAGCATCATTGTGATTCACAAACTTTCATTACGATCGCATCATTGCTTCATTTTCTTGCAAAATTTGACCCTGCAGGTCAAAACATCTTCCATTAGTTTCTGAACCAAACTAGGTACTTTATAGGGATGCCGTTTTCCTTTGTAGATTTTCTTGACAGTAGAATGTTCTTATGTTCTAATTTTGGTCTACCATTTTTTGGCAAATTTTTCACGTGACCAGTTTCCTAAGTAATTTTTTTCGTTGCATCCAATCATGATAAGGATTTTGATTCTTTCAGTTTTCATTAGTTCCATTTTTAATGAACAAGGATAAATTAAATTAAATTAAACACCATAGGTAATACAACATCTTGTATCCTTGAAGGTACCTCAACGCATTGTGCGGGAAGGGGTTACATCTTTAGAGACAAGGATTACTTTTTGGCTTAGAAACAATCCTAGCTTCTCGACCGGGGATGAAACCCGGGACTCCAGCGTAAGGGACAAGTGTCCTTCCACGACAACGACGCCACATGAATGGATGGCATTTTCAAAAGTTTTAACGATTCATTGTCAGCTCGATACACAATTTGTAGAATTGTAAGTATGCTGTAGTAAAAGACAAAACATGTAAAAACTTTTATTTTTCATAATTTCTTGCAGGATCCATAAGTGAGAGGCCTACAATTTTATTTCCTCTCAGACCGAAATTAGAAGACGTTCTAATTAAATGGATAGTGTCTTAGAGAAATGCTGGCTATAACTCAGAAATCTTTAGGATAATTATACCAAAGCTGGTATGGTTGGATTCACTATTATATGCTCTAAATAAATATTGGAAAATGTACTGAGTATCCCATTTAATAAAATACCAATGGTGTTATGTTTTCAACATGGTTCATCCTGTACGATTACACAAGTATAGCCCAAATTTGCACACTTTAAAATAAAAACCGATTCATCCGAGGATATTTCTTACAAGTGTACCACAATTTTTTTGTTGATTTGTTCAACACTTTAGCGACACATTGTATATTTAAATGAGTTTATAGAAGTGAAACATAACCGATAAAACGTTATAATTCATACAAATATAAAATATGTTTCTAGATATAATATTTTGTATGCAATGTCATACAAAATAATTAACAGTATTATAAAAATAAATTACTAATATCAACTATATTTGACGCTTTTTTCACAAATACGACAGTCAAAGATTTTTTAAATCGATGGTAAAAGTGTTCTTGCGCGTATGACACAATATATCGTTACTAAAAATTTTTTTTTAGTAAATTCCATAATATCAAAAAGTTGATAAGGTCAATTTATTATAAACGTTCACTCAACAAGGACTGGAGGTATTGAGGGATGCAACACGAAACAAATATACACACATATGTATTTTTTTACAACCAATTACCTACAATAATACAAGTATATTAATAATATATGTTCTAAATGTTTTGGATTTAAATTTCGGCACCTATCGTTGTAAACCTCCACACTCCGCTGATAAATATATTATTTTAGTGTCGACTCCAATGGTACCTATACTTGCCACTAATTTTGCAAAAATTGTCTAAAAAGCAGATTATCTAGTTTCGATCACGGTATATTACATCCAACCATCACTTACACGAAATCTAAGTTAAAATTGTGTTGCCTGTCACAATCGACAAACCCACTCAAATTCCTTTTATGGTTTTCTGAGGAAATATGTTTATTATTGTGATACATGCCCCAGAAAGTACCTTCTCACAGCAAATGCAATATAATCGTGTACCTACCGTCAAATTGCAATTCCGGGAGATCGCGAATCCACAAATTTATTGTAGCCTGTGAAGGTTTTCAATGTCATTTTAAAAGACCTATCGGCACTATACAATTTCGCGCTGTTGCTACATATGATTCGACGTTATACACTGTACTGACGAACCGCATGTGTTCCCCCTTCCCGTAAATCTCAGCTGACCCACATCACAGGCGCCTATGTAAATTTCCAGAATAGCCATAGTGTAGGGCAACTGTAAAAGAATCTATAACGTATTTATTTAATATAATTATATTAAAATTTCCGTTAAGTTTTCTGATAAAACTAGTTTACGTATTAACATTTTCAAATGAAATAAATTTCACTTTATCGTGTTGTTTTTTAGTTCTTCTATGTCCACATGTATGTACATATATGTATATGACGACAAAATTAGTGGGTAATAATTTGGACAATAAAATACCTTTTGTTAAAGAATTGTCGTCAAATTAAAAAAAAATGTGCTAAATGATGAACAAACAGGCATTGTATTTTATAACAATAATTCCTTAGCTTCTCTATTTAATACATGTAAGGATAAATGTCCAAAAGAACTAACATCTAAAGATCCCGTGCCAGTGTGGGGTTAGTTACATTGGGCAGACGAAACAATAGGTAAAATCAAGAATGTATAATCATTATTATTATATATCTAACAATAAAAATTCAATTATCAGTCAATTATAATATATTATACCTGTGATTGTTCAAATTATTACCTATAATTTTGTCGTCATATTTATCATGCTGTATACATTTCTGTTTTTTCTGTTGTTTGGGAATGTTTCAATAGGTGTTTACAATATAACATTATGTCTGCATAAAAGCCGTCACTGGAACCGATGCCTACCGTCCTAGTTCTAGTTATACATATAACTTAATTACAATTACTATGATATGAAAATACAGCCATAGAAATATATCAAAAATTTATACTAACATTTTAAGTAACTTTTATTTTTTAGAAGGGCTTCTGCCTTATTTAAAAAGTTTTAATTAATTTAATTTAGAAAAAGTTCGATTTGTGAATTTTGATAATATTTCAATTAACAGCTTCTCATTTCTAAATTGAGTTCTTGCAATTATATCTGTTCTAATACTGTTTTCTCTCACAAAAAATTAAAATCAATAACTTTAAAATATGATAAAGCCAGCAAAGCTGTGGAAATTAAATTATACTTTATATTCTGAAAATTGACAGGATGAATGATAATATGTACACTGTAAACATTTTATATGAATGAAGGGAGATTATGTCTCTAGAGACACATTAAAAGATTAAAAAAATTTAATATATATACGGTCCGTGCAAATCTGCGTAATTCCAATGAACTCAAAAAAAAACTGGTATATTATGAAAGCAAGTAATAATATATAGGCCTCTAATTTTACCTCTGCGCTAAATTTTATATTTAATGGATTCAACGAAACACGAGGCTCTTTACTAATTTACAGTGTTTAATAAATTATAAGTACCTGAAATATATTTTTATGAGGTATTTTGAAATGTGTTCAGTGACGTTTTTTTTTAAATTGACAATTTCAATGTAAATTTAAAAAGTACGTTAAAACTAGAAGTTCACTATGATTCTATACTATAAGTTTAGGAAACAGAAAGAAATTTCAAATTCTAGGCCTGAATACACAATACACTGACATGAGGTACTCACACACATTGTGCTGTCTCAATTATAGTAAATTAAATTAATACAGAGATTAACACAATCCGTTGAATCTACCATTTTAATCATATGGTTTATGGCAATTTCTACTTTGTTAATAAGTTATGAATGCCACCTGGATTTTTTCTTTTCTTTTTAGTTTTCTTTTTATTTTCGTTATGTTTTCTTATACATTGGATATTTTTCTGTTTTGACTTTATTTCATTTAATTCAGTTCAGTCGTTTTTTTTACTTATTTAAAAACCCAGTAACACTTCACAATTTGTACTAAATTTCATCTTTCAACACTCAACCTTCCATCTTTGTTGATTTTTATTTGTTTAGATTTATTACGAGCTGTATTTCAGAGAGCGCGATGTGACCCTTTTAACTCAGTGAATCGGATGGAACCTAATCATTTTTATGATTTAATAAGAATCCATAAACCACCAACTATGAGCTCAATTTATTTTCCATATTCCAAATTTTTTGTTAAAAATTACAAATCAACTTTCTAGAGATCTTTATTAAAAATATCAGGCATTTATTAAAGGAAACTTTCAATGAATAAATTGGTGCTATGGAATGGAAGGCCTCCTTCCCCCCCCCCCCCCCGGGGCCCCAGATAATTAAAACACATTTATATTTAAAAGGTAAACGAAATGATATGCTACATTACAACTAATGAATAATTGTATAGTTATTTTTATATCATTCTATACTATAATTGACTGTTAATGAAAGCACGACGTTACGAATAAAAAGTTTATATCTGTGTTTTATCTATATCTGTAAACAATCATTTATTGTGGACTTATACTGATAAAATTTACCTGATTTGGCCAAAATATATAATAACTATGAATGTGTCTATGGAATTGCTAACAATTCATTTTCAGAATAAAAAATAAGTAAAAGTCGGATGCTAATGTTGGTAATGAAAAAATTTAAAAAAATCAAAAAATACGTTCATGCTCCCTAGAAAAGCTACAACTAAAAGTGTCTAAAGTATGGTTTTTACATATTATCTTAGTATCATGGACATAGAGAAATGTAGGAAAGCTGTCGTGTTGTTTATTAATTCTGCAGTAACTTCTCTTAACGGATTTTCGTCGAACGATTGGTTCTAGGATAAATTAGCAATTAGTATCCAAAAAGTGTCCTAATAATGTAAAAGTCTAAAACCTGTCGGGCCAAGGATTACTTGACTACAGTCAAAAAGAGAAATCACAAAATTTTGGTTTTTTTGGAAAACCCCAAAAACGGTTTCAGTTAGCTGTGATTTCTTAACGGATTTGGAATCAACATAAAATTTGCTAAAACTTATCCCATTGTAGATTTTATAGTTTTCAAGATCGCAATGGTGACACACAGTATAACGTCACTCTACTTCCGCTACCAAGGCTAATCACCGACGCTAGAAGATAAGACCATCAGTGCTTATATAAGCATGGTATCTCTAACTGGAAATTTCACCGAACTTCCATTTTGTTGTGGGGTAGGTATATATTTAACAGGCCAACCAGAAGTGACGGTTTGTGTATTTTGGATATATTGCAAATATCTTTGTCCTTATCATTTTTTCAAATTTCCATCCACAAGTATCATTCCACACTAATGATTTTTTGTTTTTTTTTGCAAATAATTTGAGCTACTGACATCAAATTTCATATAAAAATTAACTATAGGTAATGAATATTAGCCAGGAACAAAATTAAACCATATTGCTTCCTTGAGAAAATGAATATTTTACAATAATCAACTTGTAGTTTAAGTATATTTTATTATTGTTACTTTTGCCATATTGTCAACCTTTTTTACATACATAATACTACTTTCGATGACAGAGTACACTATCAAAATATTTTTACTCATATACATATATCGAAAAATTTAGAGCATCATATTAATCAACAAGTATTTGAAACTTTATTTCAAAATTGTTATGGTTTCCAAAGAAAGTAATTTGGACTAGATTTAGAAACAGAATCTTTTAAGGTCACAACAATTTAAAAAAGTTCTTTGCTTGTGGACAATTTTGTACATTATAAATTAGATTTATAGACTCTTCTGATGACAATGAAGAGTTTTCTAATCATCGAATGGGGTCCAATAACACGATATAATTGTTATGATGAATTACATTAATCGCCGTCTCTGCATTAGGATTGTTGAAATGTTCTGAGCCTCGGAGATGGCTTTTGATTCATTCGGATTTAATTGCAGAATAAAATAATTTATTCTGTGAAAATATTAATGAGTAATGGTGGTATCTAACTGCTCTTAGCCATGTTGTCCATCGCAAACAATGCTGTTTACGTGTATTAAATTTGGGTATATATTTTTCAGCAATACTCCAGATTTAACCATATATCATGCTGCATCTGTGACTATGAGCCCAACGTCATATCATTTGGTCCAACAGATAATTTGGTGGTAACTTAAAGATAAAATCCGAAATAGTAACGAAAGAAAGTTTTGCGTTTGATAAAACTTTAATTTGTTAATTTTCCTTTTTTTTTTTGTTTAATTCTGATAGATACAACATATAAAAAGAAAATTAACAGGGCAGTATTTTTCAAACAAAACTTGTATGTCAGATTTATTTCATTTGGCCCATAAGATTAAAATGGTGTTTAGTTTATCGTACTAGCCTTGAGTTGAAACAAAACAATTGCTAGTCGTTGAGTGTTGTTAGTGACATATTGTTAGTGGAAATACAGTATTCAGCTTAACATTATGGTGCGGAGTAAAGCCTTATCGGACGATTTACGCAATGTTATTGTTAATTTACATAATTCTGGTCATTCGAGTAGTAAAATTGCCAAACAACTGCAAATTTCTCGTAATGCTATATGGAATTTCGTTAAATTATACAAAACTACAGACGCATTAGAAAAAAAAACCAAATTTAGGCAGAACATCAAGTATAACACCGACCAATATGAGAGCACTAGGGCATATTTTGAAAAAAGAAATAGTCGTGCTAATTGTGGTGAATTAACTGTACAGTGAAATCAAGCAACTGGAAAAAATATTTTAAGATCAACTTGTCTTAGGAGTATCAAACGATTGGGATATAATTTCTACAAGGTAAATTTTTTAATAGGTAGAAAAAATGTGCATTTTATATTTAACTCTTAGGCGATAGAAAAAACATTGTTAACTACAAAACAGGAAAAACAAATAGATATTAATCTATTTTTTTTTTTGGGCGAAAAATCATCAGAATTGGTCACAAATGCAATGGAACAGTGTTATTTGGAGTGACAAATCCAAATTTGAGGTATGTCTGGAAGATAACCGAAGTAGGGTTTTAAGGACAAAACATGAAGCATATCAAACAGACTGTTAGCGCTGTAAAGTAAAATTTTCAGCGTCTATAATAATTTGGGGCTGTATGTCAGCACAAGGAGTTGGAAAATTGCACATCATAGAAGGCACTGTCAATGCTGTTGAGTACATTAAAATTCTTAGAGACAGTTTATTGCCCTCAACTGAGATGTTGAAGCCTAGAGAAAATGGGTTTATATTCCAACAAGATGGCGTTGTATGCCATACCGCTAAAACAGTTATGGACTGGTTGTCGCAAAATAATATTGGGTTGTTAAACTGGACATCAAGTAGCCCAGATCTCTTGCCAATTGAAACGTTTTGGCACAATATGAAAAAAAATTACGAGCTCAGCCTGCTAGAACCATCTCTGAATTAAAAGGCAGGCTGACTCAAATTTGGAACTCATAGTCACACCAGAAGAGTGCAAAAACTTAGTTGACACCTTGCAAAAGAGAATTCAAGCTGTAATAAAGCAAAAAGGCGATATTATCATTGTACGATCTGGGGCCAAACAAAATGAATAGTTATAATACTTTTTAAATTACTGTTCCCTAATTATCTTTTGTTTTTTTTGCAGATAAAATTATATTCCTAAAGTTACTGTAATTAAAATGTGAAAGTTAAATTCAACAGATTTTTCTTTTTGTGTTCATAAATAATTTTTCTTTATACACATAACCGCTAAGTAATGGCTGGGCCAAATGATGTGACTCTCGGCTCGTAATACCAATACTTGTGAACTGCCAACGCCCATTATATCAAGCGTTTTCCTAACTAGTTCTTGACAGTTACTGCATTGACAGGGTGTAATCATTTACTAGCAATTAAAAATGGTGTCTCGTCTACTGTTATTCATATTTTTTGATTTTGTAAAAAATTTCTAATTTTGTTTGTTATTAAGCTATCCATAGGGTTCAATTTGCTACTTGTTGTGTCTTGTTGTCGGTAAATTTCGGTTTAGTACATTTCCTTTCCAAAATGCACAGAATGTTCTTTATTCAATACTTTTAGTGGAATATTACAGACACGACACAAATATAACGGAATTGTGGCATACGGAAATTCGTTTTTTATTTCGTAGATGTTCTGTACATTTCCAATGTCTTTTTCAGTGAGAAATATGTGTTGACACCAACTTTATATTGCATAAAAGCACTGGACTAACGTACTGTCACATCTTAAGTCACGAAATTTATCTATATGTTTACAAAAATATAAGTTGGAAAGCGTAAAGGTTTTTTGGATCCACATTGTTATATTTAATACATACACAAACCAGGTCTCTCCTTTAACTGATCATCAATATCTAAAATATACGGCGTAAATAACTAGTCGAGGTTCTCTGAGCCTAGAGTCCCGTAAGTAGAGCGTCTGGCTATAGGTATGTCATCGTTTTCATTGGCTCGGACGGACCACATATCAGTGCGCCGGACTGTTACTTGAGGGACTCTATCTGAGCCTAATGATGGCGGCGGAAGGTAAACATATATAATAACTCAAAATAATATAGTTGAAACATATTTTATGTTTGTATTCTCAATAAAAATCTAATATTTGGTTAATTATGTCATAACTTGTTTCTTACTCATTGAGAAAAACTAAATTTCTATAATAATAACATGAAAATAAATGATATCCCAACAAGAGGTGTGTAGATTTTGTTTTTGAATAAGTCCTAAAATAAATGAAAAATGAATGGTTTTTTAACAGTATTTTATCGAGAGCTTGCAAATTATGGACATATGCTCCTTTTCGACGTAATTTTCGTATATACAATTGAGGCTCTATTCTGGGATTACGTCTTCGATGTATTATTGTTTTAGCTCTGGAATTGTTTACGGATTGTTAGCATATACATTTATCTTAACATAGCCCCAAAGAAAAAAGTCTAGCGCAGTCAAATCGTAAGAGTTGGGTGGCCATCGTTTTCGGCTTTTCTTCGACGTCATATGGAGAACGAAAAAAGATAGCGACTTGCGGTTTCCTCGAGCGATTCGCCTCGTCGTTCTACGTCACCCTTATTTATTAAGAAAAAAATAATTTTTAAAAAATTTTGATTTCATGAATGTCTAGTAAAAAAATTAGAAAAATTATGGAGGTGCAGAACCACTTCGAACTTTGAACTTCCAATTACGCGATAATCTTGCGTATTGCTGTGTCAGAGAAGAATTACACGTAATTCTCTTCGAGTTGCAGTAATTGAACGATAATCTGAATACAAATTTTGAACAATAAATAACACGTTGTTGCGTCGTGTGGCACTACATGATGATTTCCCACGTTTTGACGTAACATCTGTCAAAAAGTGAATCACGAAAACTAAATTTAGCAGAAATGGTGGTCAATTCTAATCGCACACCTCCTGAAGGACACCCTTTTATATGAAAAAATTAAAACTACACACATATTATTATCTCTATCACAAACTGCCTACGTTTTGTTTATTAATGAACCTGTATTACTGTGTCTCAATAAGATATAGAGTATATTAACTAACCTTAAGAGCAATGTCATATACGTTATTTTTTAAAGACTCTTTCCTCCTTCTTGTATATGGATCAATTTCTTCTTCGGTAAAACTAGTTGAACTATTTCTACACGTTTTAATAGAACTGGGATCACAACTATTATTTCTCTTTTTAGACTTCACTCTAACAATCTGTCTATAACCGCTGTCTTCACCTTCCATATTCACGAAAACCCTCAAGAAAGTTCAAAAAATACTTACAATTTGCAACATATTATACATACACGCTTTAACACTGATGTTTTTACGCTTAAGCAGTACATTTGCTCTAAATGCTCGAATGAATACAGCGATAAAGGCGGTAAAATAATGAATATTTAACCGCAGGGGAGATAAGGGAATTATAATAAATAATCGTAAAGAAATAATCAACATATGGTACGTTAACTTTTAATTATTTATTAAATGACTTTTATTTACTCCAGTCAATAGTGATGGCATGCGATTAATATGATGTTAAAACAATGTACAGGGTCCTGGAGTGGGTTGAAACCTTTGATGTGAAGATAACACTGACGTAGTTTTCCATGAAACACCAAAACACTATATATTACCTCGACGGGCGTTTCGCTAACCAAGTTGGCATCATCTGGAGATGATTAAAACTAAAACTTATGCTAACAATCTACCCTCTTTGTAGATTGTTAGCATAAGTTTAGTTTTAATCATCTCCAGATGATGCCAACTTGGTTGGCGAAACGCGCGTCGAGTGCAGTATATAGTGTTTTGGTGTCTCGTGGAAAACTACGTCAGTGTTAATGTACAGGGTGTCTATTTTGGTTGTTAGAATAGGTACAATGTTTAATATGACAAGAAATAATTTATATTAAATGAAGGGGGCTCAAAATTAAAAGTAAAAGATTGTGTACTGAAATATATTAAACAAAGACTGAAAATTGGCATTATATGCACTGCTGACCGCACGACAGCTAATTGGAGACTGAATTCTCTGCCATCCTAATGCTTACGTTGACGAGCGACGGCTTACCTGCCTCTGGTTTACATTGTAACAGTGTCATTTAAGAGACCCATGTCTAATGATTCAGTACACAATTTATATGTGAAAATCATCCCAACTAACAAACTATCCTCATAAGAATTTGGTTAAGAGGACATTATGGTATATAAAAACTGTATAGAATCTGTGTATTCGCAAATTTGTTGTATAAGAGTGTCCTATAACGCAATTTTGTCTTTGGAAGTAAAATAGCTGCAATTTTATGTTGAAAGAATATTCTTGCAATCAAATTATGAAAGTGTTTTATAAAAATAATTTTTAATTACTATAAGCACATCTATACAACTTCCGCTATACGGCAAAATTGATCTATAAGCACTTCTTTGCTATGTAGTTTACTTGTAATAACTCTTAGATGCAGCTACAGAATTTTTACTTAACAAATATGTAGTATAAGACTCATTCTCATCTACTTTAATATACCACATCCATGGGGGAAGGGTTGAAAAATACCCTCCAGATACATTTTTTTGTTTTCTATATCTATTTCAAAAAATAGCAAGTTTTTCAAAAACGATCTGAGACAAAAATTGAAGATAATTAAATTTCTTATCGAATTATTATGTAGACGAAAATTTGTAACTTTAACCATTAAGGTTGTAGTAGATAAATATTGAAAATTAGAGAGTTGGTTACTGTTCCAGTCATATTTAAATATTCTAATAAATTATTGCAGTTCTTAGTTGAATATTTGAAGATGCACATAGTATATCATTCGATAACAAATTTAATTCTGTTAATTTTTTTACCCTTATAGCTTTTTCGAAAAACTTGAGGTTTTTGAAAAAAATATGAAAAACATTGTCTAAACGTTATTTGTGCCATTCTTTGAATTTTTCTTTTTCTTTCATGGGATTTACTACTACATGATAATTCTTCTTTATCTAAAAGTAGAGTTAGTTACCCAGTATGTTACTGGAAAAATAAACATCTGCGCTTGTGACTGCTTCAAAAGAGCAGTCAGTGTTTTTTTGACAACCAATATGAGACAGAAAAATAATAATATATTTCCCTAATTATATATTATTATTATTATATTTTTCCCTATAATATTGTCCAATTTTTAAGTATCAACAGTAAGTATGTAAGTATCTTTGGATATTACATAAACAAATAATACTAGTATACGTGTCAAATTTCACGCTTGACATAATCTAAAAATAATATCTGATGTAGCCAGCACATAACCTTCTTACACCAGTGTATATCATCCTGATCTAAAAAAACAATTCTATTTAATTCTTCACATACCTCAATTAAATATTAATAGCATACCTTGAAATGTTTCATTAAAATTTGTAAATAACAATTAATTATTAGCGTCGTTCGATAGTGTCAATAATAATTCATGTCATATATTTTAATAATTTCTTTTTTGTGACATTGACATTTTTGTAACTAAATTTAATATTTCAAACGTCAAAATGATAAATTTATCCTAACCCCATTTTATGAGGTCAAATGTGTAAAAAATTTACATCAACTTTATTTAAGTACTTGGAAAATATATTTTATCGGCTTAATATAATAGATATAATTTAATCTTTCATCAAGAATATATTTTTTTTGTAAAGACAAATATAAAAAAAGTTTGGGTCCCGTGGACTTCCTTCAGCTGGCAAATTTTGCTCATCACCGAATTTATCGTTGTCTTTGGCCTTAGAACATGTGTACCAAAGAGTATTGCAGGGTAAACATGGGCTGGGTGCCCCTCGGGTATGTTGTGCTGAGATTTTTACCCTAATATTAAAATTTTAATAATTTAATTAACGGAAATAAAATTTGTGTTTTCTTCACAATACCAAGATACACTGCTTAAAATATCAATTTTTCCAATTAAAAGGTGCTTTTAGGGAAGCGTTTAAAGAACATTTTACAGATCTACTTTTTGTTATGAAAGTATACACCAAGAAGCTCAGATCAGAAACATGGTGACAGCAGATGACTAAATATAGCTCTAGGTCAAGCACATATCACAGAATTAGTTATTTCCTACTTTTAGCGAGGTAGGGTTGGTCAAAAATAAATCAAGTGAATTCAGAATTAACAATTATTAATTATTGTTATGCCCAAAATCGCACTACTAAGAGAAAATATTTTGTAAGTTATCACACTTCTGCGCACGCTGGTTTTTGAAATAAATTAATTATTCGAATTTAAAAAAAAAAAAATTTTTTCTTTAATATTAAAATATATTTAAAATATATGTTATAAAGCATAGTAAGCGGCATTTATAAAAAACAATTCCGCGATAGTGTCTCAATATACGTGTCATTTTATATTTTTGAAACTTTTTGAATTTTAATATTTTAGTATATTACTCACTGCAAATATTTACTTAATAATGTTTCATTAAATACTTCTTTGCAGTATCTAGCACAGAAAGCAAAACAAAGATTATTTACATTATTAAAGAAAAAAGTTTTTTTTTCAAAATCGAATAATTAATTTATTTCAAAAACCAGCGTGCGCAGGAGTGTGATAACTTACACAATATTTTCTCTTAGTAGTGTGATGTCAAGGTAATAATATCAGCCTAACATTCCCGAGGGGCATTCGGCCCATGCTTACCCTGCTATACTCTTTGAAAGCTTTATCTCAAAAACTGTGGCTGCTATCGCGATACTACAGATATGCAGGCAGATTTTTTCCATAAAGTTATGTTTTTTCATTATAATTCGTCGAGATTTTTTAATTTTTTTTCCGACATTGTACCTCTTTTCTTCTTTCATTCATTATGTCTCTTCTGGTAGTACCACATTCACCAAATTTAATGTATTACCTAAAAGGTTGTTGAAAATCTGACTTGCCAAATTTGGAATTTGGGGAGTCTCCCGTTAGTGTGTTATCGAGGCCACCCACACACATACGCACGTACGCACGTACGCACACACATAAACACAAACGCACGAACGCACGCACGCACACACACACACGCGAATCGATAGACATCATATTAAAAAGATAAATAACTTTGAAAAGGAGACAGATTCTGAACTGATTCTGTGGTTGGTTCCTTGTGACACATTATTAAATATTTTAAATATATGAAAGAAATTTGCTTTTTAATGTTTCAACAAATTTTTTTATTAGAAACCTTACACGTGTTTCGGCTTTTTAGACCTTAGTCCAGAGTACAGGGAATACTGAACAGAAAAATTTGTGTTCATTGCTTATATAACCACAACTGGTACCTACTATAAAACAATTTTAAAATTTTAAAATATGCTTTCATAAGTTGGACATTACTTCTTTTTTAAATCTAAATTATTTTATCTAAAATATGGTGACCACTAAAAATTTGTTGTTCATTCGTTAAATTATTATTATTTTTAATAGCCTTACTTATTTCTAATTATTGTTCTAATAGATCAAGTTTCTTTCCTTTCTTTTCCGAATGGAGTATTTTAACATTATTTAAATCCATAAACTGACTGTTTTCTATGCAATATGTTGACATGCCCGTGTTAGATAGATTGTTTACAATCATCATTTCATCATTCATTATATTAGTTGCCAAAAGAACATCCTCTAACTGATCTATTGTCACAAGCGTAGTACAGAGGTTTATTTTTCCAGTAACATACTGGGTAACTAACTGTATTTCTTAGATAACGAGGAATTATCATGTGTTAATGTCCCAAGAAAGAAAAAGAAAAGAATATGAAAAACTAGTTAAAATTTACCTAGAGGGTAGTTTTTCTACCCATGGATTTCCCATTGGACTGATCAAAAATCAAGGTCCCTTTCTTTAACACAAAGTGCTCTAGATAAGGCTCTTAACATTCGCTGTATTAGACACTCCGCAATAATACACCCTGTACATATATAAAATGTGTTTACCACGCACATTTCAATCAAATATAAATGATAGATTTACGCAATATAACACATACTAAACCGTATAAGTGAACCAGTAAACATCAATTTCATCACCATAGGAGCGGATGAGTCCAAATACAAATTACCAATAAAACTCTCGGAAAGCAGCGCGTGAAGTAGTATTTAATATTCTTCTCACAAATCGCACAGAACCACTAACGCGTACCGTCCGAAATGGGAAATTTCAATTTATTTAACATGTGCTTCTTTGCTTATTAGGTCCGTGACTGTTTAATGAAATCTTTTGATTTTGCGCTATGCTCCTGGGCCCGTATTTGACGTTTCTATAGCTACTGTATTCACCTGGAGCTCACTGCTATCAGCCCCCATCACTGCACTGCACTTTTTAGTCGGTGGCTTTATATAGAAAAATATTTCGGTTGGCTAGCGTTAGAAAGGGTGGCGACCGCTTTATATAATAAAGTATAGTTTAGTGGGGTTGTAATTGAGTTGACACAAAATTACTAGAAGGTCCGAGGTCTTTAAAATTCTTGAGTATAAATAACATAAGAACATGAAATTTTATTTGTTATATACTGGGTGTCACTGAGGCATGGTTCACCCCCTTTTATTTGTTTAATTTTTAACTTAGAAAAATAGTTATACATATATAGTAATAGATAAATAAATAGGCATTATTTGACATAAAAGAAAATTATTTATCATTTCCGGTGCCACCGGATTAGGAATGTCAGAAAATTTTCGGTAAAATTCAAAATAAGTCAAATTATTTTCAATTTTAACAGTGATCGATGTACGTATTGCTGTAGTAATTTAATTTATATAACGAATAAATGTTGCTGTTATTATTCTTCAAATAAATAAATTCTGCTTAATTTTTTCATTCCTTGTTTTAGAAAAAAAAAAACACAAAAATATTAATTAGATCTCTCGTAACTAGTATTCACATAAGTTTTTCTTAAAACCCATAATTGTGACTGGTGATATTTTCAAAATGCATCTGCAGATGGCATTATCGTAGAACTCGAAATATCGAAGTCCGACGCACTATTGCTCCACCCTGTATAAAAATAGATAACAGTAACTTTGTACTTAATACAACTAAGCGAATTTATTCAGGGTCGGTTTACCACCACTAATTTCTTTTGCTTAATGCAATACATTTTCGAACTAGATGATTCTGGTAGACAAGTTGACGCCATCTACAAAGATTTTAGTAAAGCGTTCGACAGAATTGATCATGGTCTTCTTTTGTGTAAACCTAAACAGGTTGGCTTGTCAGATAAACTGTTTTTTTCTTTATACATTCGATGCAGGCGCCAATACCTGAAATGCCGTTGTTTCAAGTCTGACAAATGCATAACTTCATCTGGTGTACCACAGAGCTCCATAGTTGGGCCTTCTCTTTTCGTTATTTTTATCAACGACATTTTACATATGATCGACGTTAATTGCCTTCTATATGAAGATGATTTAAAAAATGGTGAAAAATAACTCCACTATAAGAAAACAAATACATATAACTTAAAAATAAAAAATTACCTTGTTCACTGTATTTGAGATCGCTGGCTCATAGTAACTGTTCTAAATGGATTGCAAATAATGGACTACTCAAATAGCCTGCACGGTCCTCCGACTTAAATCCTCTGGATTTTTTATATAGGGCTATATTAAATATCACTCTGGGCGATTTGCACATATTTCTATTTCTCTAAAACTCTAAGAATAATGAAGACAGAGATAGTGATCTGGTTACTCGTGGTAAATTTTCGTAAACCCCGATGAAGCACAATAAATAAAAAAGTTTTTCTTGCATAGCTGTTATTTTTGATATTAGAGATTTGGTGTCATTTGCAAAATTGTTTAAAATTGATTGATCTACAATACTGTATAAAAAATACAGGTATCCCATTTCCGGTGGTTACTAGATAATTTAAAAACCAATATAAACAAAATTCCAAAGAACCTATAGTGCAAATTCAGTATTAATAAAGATACTGGTGTTATTCCATTTAAAAAAATCACCCAGCTTCTTGTTTCATTAAATTGCATTGTTTAACAATGTCACCCCAATATTACAAAATTTAATATAAACATAAATACAAAGTTACCTCTAAAAGCTAGGGACAAGCTTAATCGAAATCTGATAAATTTAACAAACATTTAACGTTTGACATAAATCACAAAGAGTTACACAGCAAAGGAAAAGGAGGCTTTGATTCATTCTATACTATAACCAATCTGCGAACGTGCCCAGCATGCTCTGACAATTCTAACATTATTTTAATGGCAGCAGGGAAATTAATGTTGACGAAAGGTAAGGAAGGCCTCATTGCAGTATATTGATTTTATCTTGATTTTAGTATTAAAGTAAATATTTACTGCTAGTTTGATTTGTTCGGTTTGCTCAGTCTCATTTGAAGAAAATTACGCTTAATAAAATGTGTAAGGCGGCGTTAGCATGCCCTCATCGCCAGGATAGCCAACATGAAATTTTAAATCGCTGTTAAAATGTTTCTATTGATGAGAACAAAAAATAAAAACCACGATTCATCCTAAATATCATACATCTGATATAGTTTTTTGGGGATTTCGGTCAGATATAACTATTTTTTTTTCTAACGTTTCGGTTTATTACACCATCATCAGAGAAACTATTAATTATTAGATGTTTGTTGTTATTTGATTGTCTGTTTTAACGCAGCTCTGTTGCGTATATTTCTATTCATTTATTTATTCATCATGAGTAAAAATGTAAGTGTCAGCTAACTATGCTGGCATCATGTAGGTAGCGCCATCTGCATCTAGACCAAATATAACAACCTAACATAAACGTCCAATCAATACCCTTATCCAAGTGTGGACGTCCAATCACTAACTTTCGTATGTTATCTTGATTTTAACATCAACTAGATAGAAGTTCAATGGGTAATCATTATATCAACAGCCAACCAATAATTTGTTGATATACACAAACTGAGCATCATGATGGACGACCAACAGACACCCTGATATAAGTCTAGTATAAGGGTATCATATGTACGTGCTACGTAGTACTAGAAATGGCCGTGAAATATCGTAATTATATATTCGTTTCATAAATTTGACAACTGTACTTACATACGTTAATGCTGAATTTTGTACGATGTGATTTCATTTTGTTCAAAGCGTTAGGGATAAGATTTTACGAACGCATATTACAAGATATACCCAAAAATTTACCTAAAGAAATCATTTAAAGGCGTATAAAATTATATTGACACAAGAACTTAAAGAAACGGACCACCAGAAACACCGTACATTTGTAAACTGGGTTTTAGGGAACACAGAAGTTGATGCTGATTTTTGCAAAAAAAATCATATTGTTCGATGAAGCCCATTTTCATTTAAATGGCTTTGTGAATCACCAAAATTGTCGCATCTGGGGTAGTGAAAATCCCCATGTTATTAAAGAAAAACCAATGCATCCACAAAAATGCACTGTCTGTTATGCACTATGGGCTGGAGGAATCATTGGCCCATACTTTTTTGAGGACGAAGGTGGCAACGCTGTTACTGTCAATGGTGTATGCTATCGGGAGATGATAAAGGTTTTTTTTTTCAATGAAACCAACGATTTGAACTTGAATGACATGTGGTTTCAACAGGATGGAGCCACATGTCACACAGCACGTGAAACAGTAACTTTACCTCAAACAAAATATCCTGGTCGTGTTATCTCTCAGAGGGGTGACATCGATTGGCCACCGAGGTCTTGCGATCTAACCCCATTAGACTTTTTTGTGGGGCTATTTGAAGAAAGGGTTTATGTCAACAGACCTGCTACGATTCCAGAGCTAATAGAGAACATCAGAGGTGCAATTGCTGAAATGCTACTATTTGTTAGGACTTCTTGACTACGTGTGGCGGACGGAACGTTTCATGCATTACCTTCGGGAGCACCTAGTGAGATTCTTTCCACAGATCGAGGATTAAAAACCTCATTTGTGCCACTTCGCGTGCACCTAATGAAATCATTTTCACAGATCGAGGATTAAAGATTTCACCGATACTTTTATTGCAACGACTGAGATGGGAGGGACTCTTTCTACAGATCGAGGATTAAAAGTCCTATCTTTAGGTCAATACGAATTAAAATGACAACCGAATAATTCCGCTGCTCGCCGTTGAATGGATAACCCAACCTTATTGATGAATCACGAAATTTTCCAAATATGTCTGACATTCGGAAAACAGGCAGACAAAATACTACAACGGTAAATTCGGGCACAAACGGTAACACAACGGGAATACCAATAAAAACAGTAAAACGGTCAAAGTATGCTTATCACTACCTGATTTCGGAGTGCACTAGAGGTCGGAAATTGAGTGCTTATTGCTGGAGCACTCACTGGAGAACAAGTGATTCTTTCAAGACGTGTGATTCAATTTATACACAAACGCCAGTCACAGAATGACGTGATTCTGTGAGACGCGAAAGCAGGTCGACATCTGTCCGTAGCAAACGTTATTTCAGCGTATCTCGGCGCATCATAGTAAAATAAATTCCCTGCGTTAATTCATATAAACAAATGTTTGTAAAATATTTCAAGGCTGGGAATCGCTTTCTCATAATTTTTAAACTATATTTCCGAATATAAATAATTTAAAACTGCCAATATTTAAAAATAAATCAATTAATACTTTATTCGGTAAATTACTAAACAAATAGAAACATATTTATTTACTATAAATAAATGATTTCAACCTGCTTTGAAATCAAACTAAATTAAATGAAACTACTTGCTTCTTAATTGAGTATAAACACAATAAACGATTTATCATTAGAATAATAAACAAACTAAGATTACCCTGAAAAAAAACCGGTTTGAAACAATTATAATAGAGAAATAATTGTTATTTCAATTACTGGACTTTGCAAAATAAGTTTTCAATTGATTCAAAACGGTTTTAAAAGAAACATTAACACAAGTTATCGTATACAGGATGTACCAAAGTGAACGAAAAACCTATTTGGGTCTGATTACAATAGAAAACTATCAACGGAAAAATCACTTCGTTACAACGTTCATCCCATACGAAACAGTGTATCTATTCACTTAATCATCTTGCTCTGTGGGTAAAATTAAGATAAGGGGACATGCTAATAGTTGTAGTTTCAAATTTTAAAAAATTTCTCCTAACATTTTAAGGTGTTATCAAAGTGTGTACAAAATATTAATTTACAGTTAGTTTTATTGAAACAGTGGGACACAATACTTATTGGTTTTATATTTTAGATAAAAATGCAAAAGCGCTATTTTCTTATTTTCGCATTTTAATTTCATTTCTTGCATAAATAACTGCCAAGATTATTATTTAAAATTCCAAAGTCTACTGCATAGATTTTCGTCCCAGTGACTACTAACCAGTGCAGCAGACAAATTGTTTTGATTTTTTAAAGTAAAATTCATAAAAGTCTAGATTTATAATATCCCTATAACTTCTCCAAAAAATGTTGTACTTATTCTCCATTTAATTTTCCCTTATTAAAAAACGCAATTATTTAAATTTTCCACCGAGGTAAAATATACGAACATAGACATGGATTAGTTAATACGTAGTCGGTATAATCGGATAAAAATAAAAGACGATTATACCGACTACGTATTAACTAATATATACATACGGATACTATTATTCTATTTGATTATAGACATGGATGTGTTGCAATATGAATTTTATTAAATTAATTAGGGCGACGCACGTTAACTCTACACTTCTTATTAATTTTGCCGAACAAAGAAATATATCTTCGGTGTATTGAGGTATCAATCTAACATACTTAAAAAAATATATATTTCATCGACTAAGTTGCAGCTACCGCTGAAAATGAGTTCGAAAATCGTTCTACTACGACTAAACCATTAAAGATAAACATATGTATTCACAAATTTTAATTTAGAAGATTTGATTTCCTACAGCTTTGCTTACACAGAATTTTTTTGATATCTGCCACTGTTTTCCGCAGCGATTCGAATCAAAGATTGCCATGCACCATTCCTTGTTTCACTTATCTCAAGCAAAACTTCATCGAATTTCGGCCGGATCACTTTACGGTGTGTGATTTGCAGCGCTACCAATTTGCGGATAATTATCCGAATTGTGGATAATTTGGATTGATTGGGATAATAATGTAATATTGTAATTAAGAGGATAATTTCGGACAATTTTGCAAATATTGATGCCGCAGCCAGTATTAGGTGCATATGGCTCATTTAAATTACCTTTTCTCTTGCGGTGTTATAAGAATTAATTGGATTAAAAATTAAGCAATTAATGGTTAATACGAATGTGATGGTAAATAACTAGCATGATGAACACAAAATTTGGTCGGAAATGGCATTGAGTGCAGTATCGAATAACCAATAGAAAACGAATTTTGTACTGTATTGCGAGTTTCTGAACGCGCATATATGTGAATAAAATGGGATAATTTCAAACATTCCAGGGACAATTGAAGTTGATGCCATTGGTAGCACTGGTCATTTGTTATTTCACTTCACGACTTATTTAGTCGGCTGTGGCTCAGAAAAGAGCCCAAGTCAAACATCTCTCTCTAACTTTCAGCGTTAGCGAATTCGAGACGGGATCGGCCGGCTGATTGCATCACATGTATATTATACCGTGATTTTACCTAACCAAGTAGCATCTACATGTTTGTAGATCAATACTGAAAATAGTATATTCATTCATCTAAGAAAATTCATGCCCTATGAAAAAAGGACGTGTAACTTTTTTTTCAGCATACCAAAACGCAAATTTTTGTAACGGAATAATTTTAACTGTAATTTTTTCAATATGGCAAAGAGTTATTATATTATGTTAAGCCAGAGGTTAAACCTTACACGAATACCAATTTTCAATTTTATGGAAATTTCAGGTCGAATTTCGATTAATGCAGACCGGACTAAATTTATACAGATAAATATTACCCTAAAAGCAAAGGTTTAACGCTACATGTGTGGTCTTAATCAACTTTCAAGCAGCCAAACGTTAAAAGAGACATAAATAAAACGATAATGAAATTCTCGCTGTTTTTATTTTATATTTCATGCAATGAAATATGTGTGTTCAAATGAAAAAGCCAAGAGCTAGGTATAAGTTTCTTTTTATGAGGCGTAAATTATTTTCTCACTGGAGAATTTTTTATTTTACTTCTTCTACACAGAAGGAAAGGAGAGATATATTTTCATCAAACTTCAGAATTCACTTTAGGATATTTTAAGTTTTAAATCTATCTTGTATTTTCATATTTTAAATCTATCTTGTATTTTCATTTTAATCTAAATAATTTTCTTGGGAACTTTCCTTCTAGATTTTATAGTCCCTTAAATATTGAACAATAAATCCCTCGTTACCTAACGACAGTTTTTAAAACCCAACATTGTCACCAGTTATTGGTGTGCCGATAAAGGACGATGGTAATTGATTTAAGAATGAAGAGGCTAAGAGCAGTTTCACAAACGATGATGGTCAGTCCTGATGATCGATTGTAAAAAACTGAACTGATCCTCAGTCGATTATATTATCTTCATATAGATACGTTTGATCAGTTGTAAAAATACATCTGCAAAGGGCGGAGCAACGCGTTGTTGTCGCTTAGTGCGTGAAAAGGTTATCATAGCAAAGAAGGGGAAGCATACAGATTATTCTTCGGTGTTCTATGGTGCTAATTAAAATTTCGGTATCAAACCAATATTTTGCCACGCCATTTGCTATTTTACTACAATAGAATGAAGAAGAACAAATACAACACAGCGTCAAAATACGCTACGGATGGTACGCATGCATGTGGAACGTTTCCTTTAATTAATGGCTTCAATGAATCTAGATGAAATGATACGCAGGGGCTCGATTGATGCCTGTGCGTGATTGTGTCTGTGCCTGAGCAATTTAAACAACGGCCCGGTATCTTAAGGACTGATTGTCAGGACTAACCATCAGTCGTTTGTGAGCCGGCTCTTACTAACTAAAATGTTCTAGCATATCGTATCGAGCTCGGCAACGCAGTGGGCCAGAGCGTTAAGTGACAAACGTAGCTGGGTTACTGCATATCGACTCCCCGGTTCAAATCCCAGCTTTGACCCTGACAAAGTCGAAGGGATTAGTTGTGTGTGTCCACGTTTTTCCAACCGTGTAACCCCGTCCGTGCAGCTCCGGCTTTGGTTTGGGGTTTGTTTAATTTATGTGGGGTCTTTTACTTTCTTATACCTAATATAAGGAAGTATAGTAATCGTGATTTTTTTCGACCTCGAGATTTTGATTGATATATACGTTTTGAACCCTTCTGAATCCATTCTGATTATTTTCCGAATGATGTCTGTCAGTTCGTGTGTATGTGTAGATGTGTGTGTGTGTGGATGTGTGTGTCTGTGTGTGTGTGTGTGTGTCTGTGTGTGGATGTGTGTGGCCGCTATAACTCAAAAAGTACTAATGGGAGACTTCTCAAATTTGTCAGTTAAGATTTTCAACAATATTTTAGGTAACACATTAAATTTGGTGAATGTGGTACCACCAGAAGAGACATAATGAATGAAAGAAGAAAAATGGTACAATTTCTGCAAAAAAAAAATTTAAAAAAATTTATTGCGTTTCTGGACGAATCTCGACGAATTATAATGAAATAGTATAACTTTATGCAAAAATATCTGACTGCATTTGTAGTATCGCGATAATAGCCACAAATTTTGAGATAAAGCTTTCAAATTTGCTATATATGTTCTAAAGGCCAAAGACAATGATAAATTCGGTGATGAGCAAAATTGGCCAACTGAAAGGAGGTCCACGGGACCCAAAGTTTTTTGTATTCGCCTTTACAAAAAATATATTCTTGATCAGTGGCGGACTGACCATGGTGGCGTGGTGGCGTTCGCCACAACGACCTCAGTCCAAATCTCCCCCTACTCGATCCCATAAAGTACTCTTTTGTTCTTTTGCTAAAGAAAAACTATTCCAAGATTAGGTGCATAAAATCTGTTTAAATATTTTAAAATTAAATAACATAAATATAAATTATTTATTTTTACTATTTTTTACAAATATTTCAAAAATGGTAAAAATCAGTGATGCATCGAATAAATCGCGTATTGCGCTATTGAGGTTACCTCATATAGGCTCTACTCTAGTGTCTCTAGTTTTGTTTTTAATACACAATACAGTAACGTGGCCCAGGGTTGCCAGATTCAAATAAAGAAAATCATCAGCTCTTGCTTCAAAAAGTTGCCAAAATTCACCAAGGTCCAGTTTCTCAAAAGTTGTCAGATTTCACTAATTATTTTTATAAAAGTTGTCAAATAGTTTCGTTATTATACAGGGTGAGTCTTAAGTGTGTAGTAATATTTAAACCACTGGAAGTTATCAACTTAGAGCAATAATTAAATATTTAGAAAAACTTTTTTAAATATAAATAAGTGCGTCTTAGCAAAATCATTTTTGTTGCGCTTTTAAAACAGATATTTTTAGAGTGGAATGAAAAATAATATTAACTGAAAATTTTTTGCTAATTATTATTTACTAACTTTTACAAATCTTATCACAGATAAGTATAACATATATCTTTTTAAACAATTATTTTCCCGGCTACTTGCCAAAACGCTGAAACTTGGATTACAAAAAAGATAATATGCACATTATGTTCAGTATTACTGACTCAATAATGTTATTTTTAATTTCAACTATTCTGTCTAGTAAAACCAAAAATAAATAAAACACAAGGTACTCACCAGTTGATACTCACTTTAAAAAACTTTAAATTATCTACCGACACGTGTTTCTGCTTGCCTAGCGTCATCAGGGTAGCCAGCACATTTAAAGAATCCAAAGTAAGGAAACTTGTAAACCCCAATGTAATAAACATTAATGGCTTCAGAGAACAGAATAATTGAAATTATATAGTGGAAATACCCCTTAGGGTCGAATGAAATAATTTAAAAACAAATTAGGTTCCTCTTCTTAGTAAAAGTTAAAATATAAGTGTGGAATGAAAAATAATATTAACTGAAAATTTTTTGCCAGATATTTTTTTAGGGTTAATCAATTTTTATTTATGGTTAGTAGAAATTTCTTTCAGTGTAAACAAATATTAACAAAATAATGGATACCATATACAAATGAAACAAACTGTCATGATATTTTTATTAGATTGTGTCAAACTGACAAGAAGTCGATTACGATCAGATTTTTCAATTAAAATAAATATAATCAAAATTTATTTTATTTTATTTTCTTCATATAATCGAATAAAACATAGTGTAGACACAGGGACGAAAATGATTATCGTACTTAGATGGTTGCTGGAATCGGCTTCGCCTTGTGTGGAAATTTTCCGTAAAAACTGCATTTTTCGTCCTTATGTCATAAATAACTATTATTTCAGAAAATTTTTAATTGAAGGGGAATTCTCCAATAATAATCTATATCTTCTAAGACTAATATTAGCCTTAATTCTCTTCCTCGATTTTACCACAATCAAAATTATGAAAAAGTTTTTAAACTACATGAAAAAGTACTATTATTATTATTGAAAGTGTCACTATAGTTTTCTATTTTTAGAGTTGATATAAAATCCTCATTTAATAAAGTCTGAAACAGGATATTGTGCACCACTTTTCGCTAACTAAATATAAAAACTAACTTACCGTAAATCCAATTCCAACTGTGGCAGAAAAATTCCCCGACTGAAACTTTCCGGTATCGAATTTTACTAACAAGGACGTCTTTCCTACTCCACTGTCGCCCAATAAGATTGTCTGAAACAAATTAACAGAAAATGAAGGACTGAAAATGAAATGCAATTAGTGATACTTCTAGGCGTAAACACATCATTAACAATATTTACAGGTTAAGAAGTGTTCACATAGTTTAGACACATTGATTTTTTACGGAAAATTAAATGGTAATAATTATTTATCTCACATCTACAGGACATACAATCGCAAATCTCACCACCTTTCGTACAATGAACGTCATTATTAACAAAATATTTTATTATCAGTTGTAAATAATAATAATAATAATAATAATAATACATTTATTGATCCCATTAATTACATAACAATTAAAAAAAAAGAAAATAAATAATATATTTACAAATATGGGGTGAAAAGGAATGTATTCAATGAACTGCCAAAGCAGCCAAAGATCTTCCATACATCCTTCGAATGGGGCGTAGCAAAAGAAAAAAAACATAAGAAAATATTACCATGTGAGAAATAAGAAGTATTTTCTGCTATGCCCCAATTAAATAATATATTATATTTTAAAACAGTTAAAAATAAAACAAGAAAAATCTTTTAGAATAATTGCTTAGTTTTTCTTTTAAATGTCAAGATTGGCATGGTTTTATAGCTGTAATCAATTTGATTATACAGTTTTACTATATTATAAGAAAAGGATCGTTCATATAAGGTTAATTTGTGATGGGGCATGGAGAGCATATCTTTTCTTCTAATATTAATGTTGTGTATATTTGTGAGAAATCTAAGCTTATTATATAGATATTGTGGTGATAACATGATCAGCCTATGAAAAAAACATATAGAATGGTGCTTTCTTCTATTCGACATATTAAGCCAATTTAATTCACTCAGCTTGTAGGTAACATGATCCCGCTTTTTTATACCGTATATAAATCTAATACACGAATTTTGGACTTTTTGAATTCTGTAACAGTCCTGTTTATCAATGCAAAATTCATACAATACATCACAGTAATTAAATTGTGACAAAACAAGAGATTCACATAAAGATGTTCTTAATTTTTTTGGTAAGTATATCTTTGCTTGTGTACAGAATTTTTAGATTATAATAAGCCTTTCGGATCATGTTACTTACTTATTTTTTGAATCTTAAATTTGATTTGAATCATAAAAAAACAGTTCTCTAATATTTGTGTGAAATTACAATGATGTTTTTAACATCGGCCGCTAACAAAAAATATTTTAACAACAGGTAAAAGTACTCGTTAATATGTAAAATGGTCAAAAACAGTGAAATTGGTAAAGACGCTTGGTGTCTACACGCAAAATATTTTAACAACGATTAAAAAAGTACTCCTTAATGTGCAAAATAGCCAAAACCAGTGAAATTATCAAAACGACGCAGGCGTTTATACACAAAATACATTAACAACAGTTAAAAATGACTCCCTTACTCCACATTCCTAGCAATCCTAGTGCCAAGAATGGGGGAAAAGGTGGGTCCAAAATTATTTTAATTTTTTTTAATTTTTGAATTTCAAGTGTGGAGTTTGTTTCATATTTTCATAAGGGTTTTATTATATGCATGTATTTCAAAAACACCCTGTACATATAAAACTGAGTTCGTAGGTAGGCTTCACTTGCTGTTGGCTTACAGTTATTATGTTTCTACAATCCCAGGATAAATGTTTGGTTACTAAGCGGTCGATAACTGTATTAAAACTTCTCTATTGTTCTCAATGTTTTCTTTTGGTCCAAATCTATATATTGCTCTTAAATTACTCTGCTTCCAGAAGCTGGAAAATATGCCAGAATTTTGTTAATGTAAAAATGTATTGTTCATTAGGTAAGTAGGAATGCCATCTGCGCCAAAGGATTTTTTTTAATCCTTCCAGGTTTCTCTGCCTGATGATACTGCAGCCAAGGAGGCGTATTGCGTCCTTCCCTAGTTATCTATACCCTTCCGGTGCTTCCTGTGTTGCTGATTAGGCGATACAGTTCTATGATCGGTCTGTGTGCAATTATTCTTTGGTCCGTTCTTGTTTCCCCAAAAATGTTTTATCTTTTGCGGATCAGCGCCTCGCATTGGCAAAGCATATTTTCCGCTGTTTCCGGCGCCTCTTCCAGGTCACCTTCATACAGCTCCATTTTTTGTAGGTGTTCCTTCCCTGGTGCATAATAGGGAACTTGCACATTTTTTTTTACTTCATAAAAATGTTCTACAATACTAAAAAATAAGATATGCAAAATATGACGCCTTAATTCCCAATAATAAATTTGTTATAAATTATTAAAGTTTCGCGCGCGAGCGAACCGTTTCAAACAGGTTCAAAAGCGCGGGAGTAGTCGTGACATCACACCTTACCACGACGGAGATCCCAGCACTCGACTGCTTGATTTCAGCCGTAAAAATACCAGCATCGCCATAAATTTTAAGTGTATAGGTACTTAAAATGGAAACAAAAACTCCTTATTTTAAATATTGCATTGTACCGTTGTGTAAGAATACTACAGTAAAAGTGCCAGATAAAATATTTATAATATTGCCAGAAGATAAGATTCGTCAATCAAAATGGCTAAAAGCGTGTAGAAGAAATGAAAAAGACATTTCACAAAGCAGTAAGTCTCTACATGTGTGTGAAGATCATTTTAATGTAACTACATTATTAAATACTATATGTCTATCTACTAGTTTTTCGCAGGCGGGCAATAAAATATTCCGAATTCCGAATTATTGAATTTTAATTAGGGTAGGATTAAAGAAAGAATGTGTATACAATGTCAGAAAATAAGATTAGTAGATAGAATGTAATTTAGTGATACTAAGTAAAGGTAATTTCCTGGTGCGAAAGTAAACAGCTATTTATTATTATACTCTTCGCAAATACGATTACCAAGAGTATATTGCATTTGATCGGGACATTTCTAAAATCGTTAATATCGCTCGCAGAGAAACAAATCATTTCGTTCGTCATCGAATTCTGAACAACTTTCAAAATGTCCGTCTGTCTGTCCGTCACGTTTCTTGTAAGCACGATAACTAAAGAAAAAAAAGTCCGTTCGAATTGAAATTTGGGCTATAAGTTAGTGTTAGCTAGAGAAAGAAATCCATTGTTTTTGAAAAAAATCAAATAGTAAATAAAAAAGTTATAGGACATTTTATTTAAAAATATGAATCTACAGAGGGTTGCAATTTTCAATGTGCTACTAAAATTGAAGTAATTTTCTAAAGACACCAAAATGCTGTAAAATATACTACCACAAATTTCGCCTACGCAGTCGGCATCATCGGGAGATGAAAAAAAATTGAAAATTAAATATGTGATCAATATATTAGGTATTGTAAGAATGAATCTTAGTTTATACTATCAAATATACTGCCACGCGTTTCGCCAATACAGTCGGCACCATCGGGAGAGAAAATTAAATATGTAGTCAATACATTAAGTATTGTAAGAATGAAGTTTATAAGACAAACACAAGATTCTTTTCAAAAAACTGCGAAGAGTATCCTACAGAATGTGCAACAATTGTATAAAAGTTCAATAACACTACTGTCTGCGAAGAGTAAAATGTTTACCTCTAGTATATGTAGTATATTGCAAATACCTTTCCCTTGTCCTTTAATTTATTCTATTCAAATCTTACATTTATCTAGTATGTGAATGATAACACGACACAATCACTTATTTCCCTTTCCCCAAAACATAGTACGAAAATACCTACGATAGGTAATTATACATTTGCGCAACATTTCCTTTGCAGCAAATGTCTTCTATAGAGACACTTTACGCGTGTGTACAAAAAAAAACACGTAAAATATAGAAGTGGCTGTTGTAAAGAATTATCCTAAATTCTTTCAAACATAAGACTAAGTCTGCTAAAAATGCTTAGTTGCGACTAAGCATTTTGTAGTTATTTCTTTTTATTCCGTGATCAAGTCATACCTATTTTATGTTTATAAATTATTACTAAAAGCTAAAAAAAATACATACTTCTCTGCCTTGACCCCGCGGACCTCTCCAAGGGAAAAACTTTCACTATTTTGTATAAAAGATGCCACCATAAACATATCCACTTTAGGCAAATTATCAGATTGGTCCTTTGAAAAACCTTGATCAGTCATTTTAAAATATCTGTACAACTACAATAAGCGGTACTATAAAACACAATTATATATTTATATCAGAACAGTCACTAACAAATCAACCACAGTCTTATAACACCGGTAAACATCTGATTGTATTGCTTCCCGGCGCGACGACTACCGAATGTGGCATGGTGTGACGTCACAGTCAACAGTAGCTCGTTTCGGACCACTTCAATTTTATCGCTGTTTAGATCCTTTATACTGATCGCGTGGAATTAGAAAACTTATTTTTTTTGTGAAGTACACGTTTTATTACAACGTTACGCTATGTTTTTTAGTATTATTTTTATTTTTAAAATTATAGACAAGTTCCCTATTTGTGAGTAACCCTGTTACAATTCGCAGCTGGTTCCTGCTTACCACAAGCAGTTGCTGAGTTCTTTTTGTGCACGGTTCGGTTGTGAATGTTTTGTCTTGTCTTTGTGCTGGTATATTTCGCTAGTATCTATTGTGTTATTTTTTACCTAATCTGATACGCACCTCCTTGCAGTGCACTTTGGCACTACGAATATTGGTTTCGGACTAATGAATGCTGTAGCCGATCCTTGTTTGGTAAGTTTGTCAACTATGTCTTTTCCTAGTCCCCCACTAAGTCCTGGCACTCAGATCAGTTTGCCTGTATTCCTTTCTCCAAAAATTTTTTGAAAAATCGGTGAAACACGTCGACCTTGTATCCAAAGTGGACATATTTTAATGTAATACTTGTATACCTATCATCATCCCTCTACCCTACACGGCCACCCCCTCAAAAAAATTCAAATGGCAAGGAGGGTCGAGTGATACATCTTTTGAAAGGTCTTTCAATTCCCTAAATAACTGTGTATTTTTTTAACCCTAAAACGTGTTTTTTTTGTCTAACGCTTTGACAAATTTATGGTAAATGTCACATAATGTGTGCGGTGCTTTTATTTAAAGTAAAACCGTGTTGTGAGGGAGACAGCAGCATATTTTGGCTTAAAAAGCTTGTTAATATTGCTAATTTAAATTTGCTGGGAAAAGTACCTTTTTCTATGGAAAGATTTATTATATAAGCTAGTGGACAACTAATGACATATTTACATTTTTTAATAAACTGTCAGACACATCGTCACGGCCATCAGAGTTTGACGATTTAAGTTTATTTATAAGAGTTTCAATTTTGTACATTGGATTCTAAAAAAGTTAAAATCGCAGGGGACATTTGAACTTGTATTGTTTGAAAATGCAAATTAAAATTTTCTGCTACATCTCCTATGGAAATTTCCTTACCATCTTTTATAAAACATATTTCTCTAGAAATTGTATTTTTTCCCCTGTTTTAATTATATTCCACATACCTAGTGTTGTTTTTATTGTCTGAATTACAGACATGGTAATTTCAGATTGTCATCGATAACGTCTCTGACATGAGAACAATAATTGCTGATATCTATAGTTAAAATTTGAAATTTGATTAATGTCAGCATCGACATTGAATTATTTCTCAAAATATCCTCCTGCAAAAGCCTTCAAAAAGTACCCTTAATGCTTTTTAAAAAGATGGCCTTGACAGATCTTTTAAAATAGCAGTGATAACAATTCCAAAATGGCATCAAATATACACAAAGATATCGTTAATAGATCTCTTGGTGGGCATCATATTCAGCATGACAATAGAATGTGTTTGTTATTTAGAAACTAGAGCATTCAACGGGGGAATACATGGCGCAACATGGGGTGGAAACAGAACAAATTGCAATTAGTGTAGTTGACGCGACATTTCACGTTTCACGTAGATTGGAGTTTGTTCTAAACGGGTTCGTATTACCAAGAACTAATTTACTTCAAGATTAATATACAGAGAAAACTTCATTTTAATCGCAAAATGATATTGGGTATGATGTTTCAATTAGTAGCTCATAATTTCTAACATCAGATGGTGTGTTATCTACAAGATTTATTTTCAGAATATGAAATTGGATACAAAATAGTTAAAGAAATAAGTAAAGTTGTTGTTCAATGTAATTTGTTTTTTTGTTTGTTTTTGTTATTATTAATTTATAAATTCACGAAATAAATCACGATGAAAAGCGATTAAGACAAAGACAAAAAATGTATAAAACACACTATATAAATTAGACAAGCCCTGAACCTTAAAGCAGCGAGTGAGCATTAGACTATGAAAAAACGTGGACACAGACGCATTCCCTCCGACATTGTCATCTGTCGGAGCTGAGAATCTAAGTCAAGAGTAGATAGACAGTGATTAGTTGAGCTTGTCACATAGCACACTTTAGAGGTACCGTGCCCGGCAATAACTATTACAGATTTATCCGAATATTAAATTAGATATTCGAAACATAATGCAGGCCAGCCAAGTAGATCACAGACAAACAAAACGGTAAAGGATTTATTTTATGACTAATAATAAATAAGTTATAAAACAAAATGCAATGCGATGCAAATATCTTGTGATACGTTTGCTGTCGCATACTAAGCATCCCCACTACAACAAATCTTGCATTTATCTTTTCTTCATACCTCCGTTGCATGTTATAGAATGAATTATATTATGCAAATTTTTGTTCCAAGTTCTAAATAAGTAAAAAAAAAACATTTATAAGTTGAAAAAACAAAGAAACATTTTATAGGGAAAGAGTAATATCACTTATTGTCTAATTTATTTGTAACATTCTGTAACATTTCCTAGAAAAAGTATTCTAGGTATTAAGCCACTATTCTAAAAAATTTTTTAAAAATTTGTTAAATAAACCTATGCGCCAAATGAATATCAGTGATTGGTTTTTCAAAAAATTTTGTTGCCTATTCAAAAAATATCGCACCTACGAAATACTAACCTGAAAATTAAACTTAAATGTCACGTATTTTAGATTAAGTTTGACAAAAGTCAATCTATTAACAAAGAAATTTTTCTTTACTTTTGAGAACAGAATCAGGGAGTATGCCGAAACGTCTAAATATCCGACATTTAAGATTCATTATTATTATTATTATTATTATTATTTTCGGATTATCCGATGCCGGACAGCCCTTCCGTGGCCTCCGACGCCTCACGGGAGTCGTGCCGGTGCATTAATTACAGCCACTCCCCACATCCCGCAGGGTTAGTGACTGTAGATACCAAAATCGTGTGCCCTAAGCAGACGGAAAGAACCCAGAATGACCGCCTTCTGCATTTGGCCTGCCAGCCACTCTGCTGATTTTTAGCAGGCCGGTATGATCTTCAGTTTCGAGAGCAGCGTAGGCTTTATCCCTCCGAATACACCGATTATAAGGACGACCATTTTTACCGAGTAGCCTGGGTACAGCAATTGGAACTCGTACCGGAGATCGCGATATTTGATCCGTTTCTCCTCCTCCTTCAAGGTGATGTTTTTCTTCGCAGGTGCTGAGAACTCGATGACATACATCACCTTGAGTTGATGGTCGAAGAGAACTATGTCAGGCTTGTTGGCTTGGATTAGCCTGAAAGTAGGGAACGAGTAGTTCCAATAAATCCGGCATTTCTCGTTCTCGACAACGGACTCAATATCTCCGGGGACGTAAGGCAGCACTGGTGTCTGGTCTACCCCGTACGAGTGCCTTAGATGGTAATATAGTACTCGTAAAGCTGCGTTATGTCGGTAGATGTAGGCCGAAATCGCATATACGGGACATGCAGATAGTAGGTGCATGAGCGATTCCGGCGCCTGATGGCAGGTCCTGCAGTTGATATCAGGAACCTCTACACGCCACACGCGGCTCCGGTACACCAAGGTGTTGACAACACCATCTTGGCAGGCCATAATGAATCCCTCGGTCTCCGACTTAAGCCATGCTGACCTTAGTAAGGCGAAGGTCAGCCTGGTCGATAAACCCAGTGTTTCCATGTTCTTATAGAAGTTTATCGACGTGCTGCCGAAACAGATTTTCCTGTTCAGCAGCTCTGATTCCGGCTTTCAGACGATTTGGCTGAAGTTCGGTGACTGACTCAACATCAGCACCTCGCCGGCCTCCTCGCCTGATGTCAAATGCGAGACCGAGTTCATCTGCGGCTCTTTTTGCTGCCTTGGAAAATCCTGCTCCCACTCCTACAGTTTCGAACCACAAGAGGGGATCTGAGCTCCTGAGTATGTTACATGCCATACTCAGTACTACTCTGCTATGCGTACACTCCAGGCTCAAGAGTCCTCGGCCCCCCCCGTTGACGTGGGAGGTACACACGAGGAACGGAAGATCTAGGATGAATACTTCTATGAATATTCATCATCTTGCGGGTATCTCTATCTAATTGGCGCAGCTCCTCTACTGTCCACTTTACTACTCCAAAGGAGTAGAGCAGAACCGGAACGGCAAGCATATTGGTTGCAGACACCTTGTTCTTGCACGAAAGTTCGGAAGACCAAATCTTTCGGAGGCGGTGTCTGTACTTGCCGCGGAGAGAATCTTTTATTTGTGATACATCTTGGATGTGCCTTTGTTGCACACCCAAATATGTATAGGTCTCTCCGGCATCCAGATGTCTTAGGATGCTTCCGTCTGCGAGTTGCGCATCTTCAGGAAATTCCCCGCATCGTCCTCTCTTGAGGTGGACGACTGGATATTTATCCAACCCGAACTCCATACCAATTGCCCGCGTATATTCTTCGACCACCCTAAGAGCGTTTTGTAGTTCGCGCTCTCCGGAGGCATAAAGTTTAAGGTCATCCATATAAAATAGATGGGTGACCTTATGCCTCCGGTCGTTGGGTGGCCCACATTGATATCCGCAGGTTTGGCGGAGCCCAACAGACAACGGCAGCAGTGAGATGCAGAAGAGGAGAGGACTCAGGGAGTCACCCTGGAAAACTCCTCTCCTAAATGCCACCTGCTCTGTAGTGACCCGCTGTGCACCTGATGTTATGGTGAAGCGGGTCTTCCAGAGCACCAGTGGTGCTGGTACCGCAAGACATTCGAGCAAGTATTACAATAGCTCATGTGATGTTGTATCAAATGCCTTGCGGTAATCAATCCAGGCCATTGATAGATTCCGCTTGTATTGCACAGAATCCTGTGTAATACAGCGGTCTATCAGCAGGCTGTCCTTGCAACCTGCCATGCCCTTCTTGGCACCACGCTGTTCGTGTATCTCCTGGAAGACCGGATCAACAGACCTCAGTGTCCTAGCATACAAGATACATTCTAAATTACTCTCAATGTATTTAATAAAAATGGTGACATTTATTTTACCGTAAATGTAAATTATTTATTTCTTCCGTGGAACATATTCAAAGAACGTTAAAATTTTTCACAAGTTGGGTATAGGTTTCTAGGCTAACACCACTATGAAGATTAGGTATATTAGGAGACTATTTGTAGATTATGTAGTAACTAGTGGTAGTAATAGTAACGTTAACCATTTCGAAAACATGTATTATATTTTAAATTGTTTTTTTGTGGTGTTTTAGGTCACAGTTCAGACAACAATATTGTTTAAAAACTATTCAGCTAACCTCGAATACTGTGTGAAAATCTGTTGGTAAAAATGTTACCTAAAAACTCGATATTAAACTATGATAAAACAAGCAAATAGGTATATACAAATCCTAAATAGGGTGGTTGCAAATAATCGCAGTAAAAGAATTCAAGCGAATTCATAAGACGACTGCTCTCTTTGTAATGGTGAATTTATTCACGCATAAAGTTCCGCGAGAGTGAGTCTATTATGTTTTATGTATAAAGTGGTGACTGGTATATCAGTTAAACCACAGAGAACAACGTATTTGAATCCTTTAAATCTCAACCGTCTTCTTTTTTGTAAAATAAAATATTTCTCTTAGATTTAGTACATTCTGATTCTTTAAAAAAGTCGGGAAACATTTAAAGATACAGATACAAATATTGGGTTTGTGCCTACTCTTTAAGAAAATTATTATTTTTTATATGAAATATTTCAATTTTCTTGATACAAACAAAAATTTTTCTTATAAGTATTTCTAATATAAATATAATTTGATTCGTGTAAATATATCTGCATATATCTGTTAAAATGAAATTTAAAACAGAGTTAAATTAACTTGTTTCTTTGTTTCAAATTAGACAATGTTTTTTCATCAAATACATTATACATTATAAATAGGTAATAATTAAAAGAGTAATATACAGTCGAATTTTGTTACTAATGTCAATTCATGACATTTCGAGAGGTGCAAATCCTATCGTGATACGTGGTGTAGGTACCAAGCGCAACCACCACAAATCACGATATGATGCCCGGAGCCTCTACAAGAGGGCACGAATAGTGCAAATACAAAAAAGGTACAAAGACTAAAAATATACGTACAAAAGATGCGACGGACCCACAACGCATTACACCCCACGAAACGCCCCGGCAGGCCACTTGCCTGGGCGGGAGTCGTGTCATTCCAAAAGAAACCCTCGAACTAATCTCAAAAAGCAACTGACCTTTCTTCTTTAATTTTAAATCAGCTTAAGTTTGTCTTGGTCAGCATTAGAAAACTTCCGGCTATTCAGATCATTATATGAATTGTGCTGTATAATGACTTTGTCTATAGTTATGAAATGCTCTAATTTATATTCTATGTCGAAACATAATTTATTTAATAAAATTCATCTACTGAAATTTTAAAAAAAAATTTCTTAAGAGTTATTAACGAAAGTAATTCTCTATCATGATATATTCTCCTGCCTGACACTAATATATCTTTTCATTTTTAAAATACACTCATTGACAAAATTATCGCATATTTAAAAACCATAATTTCTCTTTGCAAAAAGATTTTTTTTGTCGTATGTGACGTTTTAACATTTCACATATGGTCTGTCGAATTTACGTCTGGTAGTGGCTCATTTTTAATAAAAGAGGAAGTCAGCGTGCGATATCGTGTAGATAAAGCTCAAAAATGGTCATCAGCTGCTTTTGTACACTTTTTGCACCCTTGGGCGGGTGTTCTTTCGTAATTTCAGGTGAGTAGTAATATAGTGCCAATTCTGGCTCACTGGCTATCAACGCCCCGTCTCCATTATCATTGCCCTAGAGACTTGTACATGGACGGTCCTAGAATCTAGGACCTAGGTGTTAATATCAGGGGCTTTGACCAATACCATAACCTTGGATCTAAAATAACAGCTAAGGAGGTGGAGTTAAGGTGTGCGTGTAACGAGAGTGTTTGTTATTATAAAGATAAAATGGCTACTAGTATAAGAAGAGATATTGGTAGATATGGGACTGTAGCCATTTGATCTTTATAATAGCAAACACTCTCATTGGTCAAATACACATTCTTAGCTTGACCTTCTTTATCTATTATCTTAGATCTAAGCTTACGGTATGGTCAATGCCTCTTAAATTCCCCTCCCACGATACTAACAACTAGGTCCTAGACTCTATGACCGCTCACATACACGCCCCCAGAGCCATTGATGATAATAGAGGCGGGACGTTGGTCGTGGGTGCGCCAGAATCGACACTATATTACTACTTGACCACAATTTCCTTAGTTTCACTACAAATAAATGCTTGTTTTTTGAGTAATTAAGGACTATGTGTGTTGACAATATGGATGAATGACTATAAATGTTATGAATATGCATTAAATGTAAAAAATTTCTAAACATTTTGTTTTTCCCAGCCTACTGGATAATTGTTATTTCAAATTCGTTTCAAAACAATTGTGGAAGATAAGCAATAATATTGTCCATGAGTATGTATATCTTATTAATTTCTATTAAAATGTAGACTTTTTGTACCCGTATAATTTATCTAAATTCATTGCAATAAAGTGATTAACAGTCATTCACCAAGTTGTCTTACTATTCGCTGTTTTAATAAAGCTCTAAAATAGCAAGAGTCCAAGATTCTTTTGAGCTGATGTTAAAGCGAGTAATATGAGTATGTCTTATGATGAAAGATTATTTATTTCTCAGAACACGCTACAACTGATTTGTATGAAACAAAAATTAACTTGGTAAATTGAATTGTATTTTGACCAAAGTAATTGATGTCAGATGTTCATAAATGCTTCCTTACCTTGTGTATTGATGGTTCAATATCATCTATAAGATCAGTTTGGCATAATTTCAGAACTTCAGCTGGGGGCTGATAATTTCTATAACCAGTAGGTGAAGGCGTGTTACTTTTTGTTTCATTTTCATTTCCTAACACTCTTAACCGACTGTCCTCGTCGTCTTCAAAAACATCATCATCCATACTATCATCTGTTGCCATATTACGGACCTTTAATGAATGAATAAATAATTATGATAAAAAAACCCAAGGTAGTTTTAATATTCTTATTTTTTAACAATAATGTATATAATTGGTGGACATCCGTTTCTTTACAATAAAAATAAGGTAGCGAGGTGGAAGTTTGGCCAAAAAATATTTCGCTATGAAATCTATAAATGAAATAACCGATATTTTATTTATTTTGTCGACCATCTATACCAAATGTTTGGTTATTGTTGTTCATTATATATTCATCTCATTCACCCCAAGCAACACACACTAATATATTATGGTATATAATACGTAATTTGTATATATGTATAATATATACTTTTTTATAGAAAACTTTATGTAGAAATGAAAATTTGAGGAAACTGATTCCACCAAAATGGTTCTTATTTTAGTTGCATTTCTATACTGAGGTATCCACCGAATGATTTGTTTTTACTAACTAGCAAATAGGAATTTAAGAAACAGTTTACCTATATAAGAAATGAAAAATCATATTGTATAGAACATTAAATACATATAATGAATGAACCTGTATATAAGAGTTACACAATACAAAATTAAAATACTATACCAAGATTCAAGATGTTGAAAACACTTTTACAACTATTTTTAGAATGATAACAACTAGGTTAGTCTACATGTATGGCTAACCTAGTTATAAATAAAAAGGTACCTAGTCTAATTATTGTTTTAAATTTTCAGCATTTCTGTTTTATTAAATAGGTTACAGTGCCGACATATTTTATTATACATGAACTGACAGTGCAGTATCCAGACTGATCAAGCAATCCCTTTCTCCCATAGTTGTTATATTAAAATATAAAAAAAATATGGTTCTGTTGTAAAGTATGTTTTCTCAACAATATACGAAATTTCAGATGCAAAAATAAAATAAATTTTTTATCACCTTTAGCGCTAGCGACTACAACAGGATATAGTAAGATTAACAATGCCTTATGATCAGGATTTCACTGAAAAATATAAAACAGGAATCTTTTTGAAGACGAAGGAGAAGGGTGAATATAAATTAGCGGGATTTCAGAATCTGCCTTAAAGCTGACAAAGGATTTTTTAAAACTAAATTACTTTACATGTACTTTCAGTGAATTTCGCAACAGCATACCAAAGCAGAAGTTTAACGTAGTATTAACGTCTCCCGATGCGTCCTTACGTTGCTGAATGAAGTCTTAACAACGATTATCCGACCCGCTTTTGCATCAATTCGGTGAGTAAAATCAGGGTCGCTACGTTAACATGCAAGTGACAGTGATGACTGAGTGATAATCAACGACATATTTGAATATTGCACAAAAGCCAACTTTTACACCAAAGTTGGTGAGTTTTAAAGTATATTATTCTAACTAAAAACATTAGACTTTTGGACCATCTGTATTTACTGGAATCAACACCACAGCTGTTCCCACCTAAACTGTGTTTTATTGTGATGCTTCTAGTCAGGCCTGTCCCTTATTGTGGGGTGCAAATGATGCAGCACACAGGCACACAGGCAGCAACGTGGCAGGCGGCAAATATTCAAAGTTTAAAAATGTAGTAGAATAAGTAAAGTAATTTGACTATTACATCGCTCCTCCTGCAGCGGCGTTTATAGAAATTCTGTAAACTTTGGCCTGTTAAAGCAAAAAGGTCACTAACAGCCAAGAAGAATTAACTAACAAGGAGTGCTTGATCAGACTTTAGCCAATCAAAACTTAAATCGTCACGGTGACGTCATTGGTAGCCAATTAGAGGCTCAAAAAACAATATATCGTAGCCCAAATTATTACGATAAAACAATGTTAAATCAATACAATCATTATAGTGTAAGATTCCATAATATAAAGGTCCTTAATTAACTGTTGACTGAGAATGTCAAAAACTTTATTAAAATCAGTGATGTAAGAATATAAAGAATGAAAATATAAACTTTCTCATGAAATAAACAAAATCAGCAAAATTGTGAAATACAGATAAAGACAAGTGTGTTTTGTAATAAAGTATAGTCTGGTAAAGCTTTGCTTTTATATTTGTTGGTTACTATACGTATACAAACATTTTCAAAACGTCCAGTTTTATATCTAAAGTCTTATATCAGTGTACCCGCATAGATGTAGTGTAGAATGTACTTTTTCTAAAATCACTTGGCATAATTAATCCACATAAAAATAAAATAGGGTTAGACTTACCTGATTATTTAACGTTGAAAATCTAGACAAAAAAATTCTCATGCACAATGTAGATTTGGAAGTAGTCTTTATTATCTTTAATTATTTACAAATAATAACAAATCATACAAACAAAAATTCTCTCACATGGGTCATGAAAAATAAGAAAACTATTACAAAAGAAATTGCGAATAGTAAGAGAAAGTTGAGAAAGATGCGACAAGTAAAATATAATTAGCCCATAAATAACTTGGCATTTGTTGGGGCTAACAAATATATACAATTGCATAAATTACAAAACAATATGACACAAGATAATTTCTTATCCACTTTTGTGATTCTCAAGGTATGTGTAGTTATTCGACCATATTTCCACGATATAATAATTTGAAGAAAATATGTTTTACAAAATACTTAAACATTTTACATTATTGAGTCAGTTGTACTGAACATAATGTGCATATTATCTTTTTTGTAATCCAAGTTTCAGCGTTTTAGCAAATAGCCGGGAAAATAATTGTTCAAAAAGATATATGTTATACTTATCTGTGATAAGATTTGTAAAAGTTAGTAAATAATAATTAGCAAAAAATTTTCAGTTAAAAATGTTTTGTTAAAAATATTGAACAAAAATTAACATTTTCATAAATAACGAAATCTCTTTACAAAATAAAAACTTTTTTATTTTGGTTTTTTACTCAGTATCATTCCCCTAATCATCACTCTTCCTATAACAGATTTTTTTTAAATATTTGCAGTTATTAACAGAAAAATACAATTGTACCCAGGAGGTTATGTGAAAAGAAATTGTTTTGTTGAAAATATTAAACAAATTAACAGAATCTCTACAAAATAATTTTTTTTATTTGCGCTCTTTTCTCAGCCGCATCCCCTACTCATTACTATTCCTATAATAGATTTTTTAAATATTGCATAGTTACTAGCAGAAAAATAGACTTAAGTAATTTCAAAATGCTTCCAAATTAGTCTTTCGATTACCTAATTTCAAAACATATTCTACCTTTGTGTAACGGTAAGTAATTCAGAATATTAACTGGAAACTTTAAATGATAGTAGTATTTATTCAGTCGAAACATATTGTTATTTCAGTGTAGACTGAAATTTAAAGTGAACATTTAACAAAACATTTCTCTCAGTGTGGACTAATAGTGGTGTATTATCCTATAAGCCCATGAAGCTCGGGCTTGGGGTGCAAAATATTTAGGGGTGGCACGGCAGATCAAATAACTCAATAAGTTTTTAAAACAAAACAAATTGAAATGAAATCTTGATTCTAACTGATAATATTACACGTATAATAATCATCGCAACAACTGTACTTGTCACTAAATTTCTTTTCTGTAAATAAATGATTAGATTATTATTAGATTAGTTATTAATGGCTACTATCACCCTTTATACAACCGAGACGACTATGTGCGTGTGTATAGGCATGTCCTCATGCGCGCTGTTTCAGTTTGTGTCAAAAATTATTCTATTGTTTTGTTTCACCACTTTTCATACTGGTGAGCGCGTTGAGCGAGTTGAATCGGGGTTTCTGAAATTAAGGAATCCCACCTCTAAGTTTTAAATTTCTATACATATGCTATGCAGTACATTTTTTATTGTGATTCTGCTTGTATTGATATTGTACCTAAAAATAAAAAATTCATAACCGAAAGGGACGTAACACGTTGCGGGCTACAGGCGCCAGTATTGGTACACTGTACACACGTACAAAATAAGATTCTGCATTTTTGTATTGCCTATCTATTGCCTTCATTATTCTAGATATCGTGGAAAACAAAAAAATTTATCATTTTTAACGTTTTTAACGTTTAAAAATAATTCGTTTAGCATTAACAATTAAAGAAAAATCAGACATTTTTTGTTTTCCACGGTTTCCTAGGTTTCCTGCGTATTCCTATTTAATTAACTTTATAAACACTGACGCAGTTTTCCACGAAACATCAAAACATTATAAACTGTACTCGACGCGCGTTTTGTCAGTCAAGTTGGCATGCTAATAATGTATCCTATTTATACCTAAACTATTGAATTGAAGATCGAAGTGACTTTAAATTTTCGTTTCCTAATTATTTTATCAATTAAACTTAGAAAATATCCATTACTCGTAGCTATATCCTTAATCAATGTCTTTTCTTTTTCGAACCTCTCCTTATTGAGGGGGAAGTTAATAGTCGATGGACTAGAAAATTAAAACACCATTTCGTGTTGAGCATAATGGTCAGAGTCCTTAGGGACGGTATATCCATCTTCCGGTATAGTTACCAAACAGATTTTAAGAATAGAATTTTTAATCCAGTGAAATAATAGTCACTATTTATCGGTTTTTGCAGAACAATTATTCAATATGAGAATATACTTCGTTGTGATTAGTTTTTTACAAAACTAAAGACGTAATAATTAATATAAATATGTTTGATAACTAACAGCCATTCCACCAGAAGATGGATATACCGGACTTTAGGGATATATCTTAGTATCTTTTCCGTATATGTCAAATTCTAATATTTTTACCATTTCTAATTATTAATACATCTACAAAATACAAAAATATTATTATCAAACAGTTGAGTGAAAAAGATTGTTTTTACTTAACAGCTGATAAGAGGAATAAGGTTGTTAATTTAGATAAAGAAGACTATTATGAAAGGATAAACAATCTAATTAGTAATGGTCCCTATAAAAAACTTTTAAGAAATCCATTACCAAAATGACTACTGAAGTAAGAAATATACTTAAATCCTGTAATAACCTTATTACACCAGCTTTAAATAGGAGGTTATTTACATGTATCTAACCCAAGTGTACCTAGATTGTACTGCTTGTCTAAGATACATAAACTAGGAAAGTCAATACGTCCTATTGTTTCAGCAATTGGATCGACGACTTACCACCTATCCAAGTGGTTAACAGAAGAGTTCGAAAATTTACCTATTGCACCACCTAGTTTTTCTGTGATTAATTTCAATGATTTCATTAATAAGGTGAAAATTATTCAGTTGCAAGAAGGTGAAATTTTGATCTCCTTTGTCATTTCCAAGTGTTCCGATACCACAAACCTTGGACTACACTAAAGATCTACTCAAATTAAACAATCTCAGTCAAGGTGTAGTAAAGAATATCCTCAACTCATTAAACTTTGCATGAAACAAAATTGCCTTCGATTCAACGATAATTTCTTCGAACAACATAAAGGAACAGCAATGGGTAACTCTTTGTCACCATTCATTGCCAGTCTCTCCATGAACAAATTTGAGGCAGAGGCAAAAGAAGAATTCGAGTATTTCCCAGGGTTTGGCTTAGGTATGCGGATGATATTTGTGTAGTGTTTGATACAAAAGTAGCTGATATTGACAACTTTTTCTGAATTAAACAGTTGTTTCGTGTCAGTTAAATTCACATATTAAATTGAAAACTTTAGATGTATTAATAAATTAGAAATTGTGAAAATAAGTTAGAATTTGACATATACAGAAAAGTTGCCAGTTAAGATATATCCCTAATAAGGGACTCTCACCATTGTGCTAAACACAAGATGGCGAGTTTTAATTTTCTAGTCCATCGTTTATTAAGCTTCTCCTTCAATAAGGAGAGGTTTTAAAAAGAAAAGGCATTGATTAAGGACATAGCTCCGAGTAATGGATATTCTGTAAGTTTAATTGAATAAATAATTACGAAACAAAATTAAAAGTCACTTCGAAATTCCTCGACCTTTCAAAATGAAAGAGAAAATCCGAAATCTGTATTGATCCTATTCGTTGCTCGATTCACCCGTAGTATTGGTAAGTTTTTTTAAAGATATAGGTATGACAGTGGTTCATTCATCGGGAGACAAACTACAACAACTTTTAGGCAATCCAAAAGACAAAATTGAAACAAACGAAAAGTTAGGGATTTACGAAATTAGCTGTAAGGACTATGATCAAAAGTATAATGGACAAACTAGACGATTAATTCAAACTAGATTCAAAGAGCACATGGCCCATCTCAAATATGGTTGAACAGATAAGTTTAGTGTTACCCAACATGTGTTTGAGAAGAACCATAAAATTAGCAATTTAAGAATAAATAGAAATGTAACAAATACTAGACGGCTGGATGCATTTGAAAGTTTAAAATTCACAAAGTGTAAAAATAGTATGAATAGTGACAGAGGGCCAATCCCAAATAGCCCGTTTTATTGGTTAGAGGGTCACGGTTCACCAAACAGTGACAATAGTTTAGGTATAAATATATAGGATACATTGTTAGTATAAGGTCAGTTTTAATCATCTCCAGATGATGCCAACTTGGTTAGTTCAGTAATTCATGCAGTTGATGATGCTGATGTTGACATTGTTAAAACTGCAGTGGAAAATTAAAAATACAACAGTGATAGGAGAAGACACTGACCTATTGGTATTGCTGATTTATTGGTGTAATCAAGCATACCACAAGCTGTTTTTCAGAAGTGATAAAAAAACCTTCCAAACAGAATAACATTTATGATATCAATGCCATTAGATATTCGCTCGGAAATGACTTAGCGAACAGTCTATTCTTTATAACATTCGTATACAGGATGTGATAGCACCTCGAATATTCCATATTGGAAAGCAATCAGTTTTCAAACGTGTTGTTGAAGATCAATACTTTCGTGAACTTGCACTATCGTTCAGCTCAATAAACCTTAATCCCAGTCAGGTTGAGGAATTTGGAAAGAAGATAATGGTATGTATTTTTGGTGGAAATCCAGATGATACACTAAATACACTTAGGTATAGAACTATTATTGATAAAGTATCGAAGGCAAAATGTTTCGTTCAGCCACAGAACCTTCCCCCAACGGAATCAGCTGTCAAGTACCATAGCCTCCGTGCATATTTGCAAATTTGTATATGGAAGCAAATGCAAGAAGGCTTGAACCCAACAGAGTGGCGATGGAGTATACATGATAATATGTATGTACCGAAAAAAATGGATTTGCCACCAGCACCTGAAAGTATATTACGCATAGTAAGATGTAACTGCAAAACCGGCTGTGGTGCCATGAAATGTAGTTGCCGAAAGAATGGCTTGGAATGTACCAGTTCATGTGGCCAGTGTCAAGAAACAAATTGTGAAAATGGTCCGCAGCGAATAGAAGATGAAGAAATGGAAAGTAGAGATGAAGATTATGATGAATTGTGAAAAAACAGCCAAATCATTTTAATTTTTGTTCAATAAAGGAAAATAACCCATACTTTGAAATAATGGTTTTTTGTTCTTGTAAGTCTAATGTGTAATAAAGTTTTCTCTAATGTATAATAGGCAATTTGAGTGATTCAATACCTATCTTACCTATTCAATACCTATTTTATGCTTTTATCTTTGTATTTTAAACATTTTTGCCAAGTTACACCTTATAAATACAAAGTTATATACAGTTATAAATTTTGTAATGAAAAATACAAAATTTAGCCGCCATCTTGGATTTTGACTGATTTCCTGTGCCGTGATTAATGGGGATTTTGAATATGTTAAAATAGACACTTTTCACAGTAGAATGGAAAAAGAATCATTTGTGTTGCAATTTTGCCCAGGTCAAGGGAATTTTTACACCATATTGACTGCACTACATTGTTATCTTCACATCAAAGGTTCCAACCCACTGCAGAATAACTTTATAAAATTAAATATCCGAAAAATCGCTTAAGCAAATATAGACAAATTATGTATATGTATTTGAAATTAGGGAAATACGAATGTTTTAACAACAATATACTAACACTTTAATTTTTGAATTATGTTTATGTTTTCAAAAATAAAAATAAAATAGTTTGTATAAAAATTTACATGACATATGATTTTCATATACCCTTTGGTAAATTGAATATTTCCGTGAAATCACCTCATTATCTAGGACCCAGAGTGTTTAACCAACTGCCTGTAGAAATAAAGCAATGCAACAAATTACCTGTATTTAAAACATATTTAAAACTATTTTTAATTAATAAAACGTTCTATAATTTAAATGAATAGTTTAATATGTACATAGAAGTTTTAGTATGTTAAGTGATTGTCCGATATACATTTATGTGTGTTATTTAGATTAAGTGTGACTATTCTTATACAATATGTACTTATATTGTCTTAAAGGAAAATAAGGTTTATTATTATTATTACAAAAATACATAAAATTTTAAAAATCGAGGTTAAATTTTTTTTTTTAAACTTTCTGATGATCATTTATTTGGTTTGATGACGGAAAAAAGATAATTCAGGTAAAGTCCTAAAACTGTTATATAAACTTTTTTTTGTGCATCACTGTAAACCCTATACGTAGATGTCAAAATTTCCTAAAGAAATCAAATCAAAATTTGAAATAAACGAATAATATTATGTACGATTGTATTTTAATTTTGTATCAGATACTCTGCTAATATGTGTATGAATGTTTTGATCTAAGTTGAATTTTTGTAAACATATCTTTTTAAAATAACACTGATCAGATATTTCAATTTCCCTATTTCTATGTACGTCACTGATTGGATATTTAAGATGAGAGATTACCGATTAGATTAACCGTTTACGGTACCTAAATTAGGCCCATAATCTTAGCTATTTATAAGCAACACGCAAGGGTACATATATCTGCTTGAAGCAAAGTATAAGGTAATTTATTTTCAGGAAAACCAACATATATCTTCAATTAACTAAAGCTATTCTTATAGACACAGTTAAAATAATTATTCTTCCATTTCAAAATCTTTAAAAATACGTTTCTCTTTCTTGTACTCCTTTTAATGGTTTTAATATGTTGCAAGATATAATTCATTAGTTTTTGTATCTAGGTATCAGTTGTTTTTAATATGTTGTTTCTACAAGTGTTTAAGACCTTTCACCTACTCGAGATTTATGTGATTTTCTAAATTGCTTTCGCTATTGTTTTATAAAAGTCAAGGACCTGCTTGCAACCCCTCGTCGATTTTCACGTTTAAAAACCATTGCTCCAAGCCATCTTGTACATTCCTCAACTACGGGTAATGCTTCGAATTAGGTGGTGAATATCTTCTTGAGGTATTGTGTCCTAAGCTATCTGACAAAGGTGTATTGACGAGACTGGTAATCGACCTACCATAAAATAACAATCGTTTTAGATTGTTGAAGGTTTTTAATAAGTCTGTTTTTCTTTGGCTAAAAGATGTGACCGTTAGAAATATGTAATATTTCTAATGATAAAAATGAAGTGCTGGCATTGCAGCTGTATATGAAAAAATACCCAGAAAGAGAAATTCTGCACAGAACATTTTTTACTAATCTTTATAATCAGTTTCGTGAAAAACGATCTGTTGACCGAAATATAAAAAGAAATAAAGCTCATAATAAAAATGAAGAAAATGGAATATAGCGCTATTTTATCAATAATCAAAAAAAAATCAATCTGAAATGCAAACCGAGATTTAAATATCCCAAGAGGCATTGTACAAAGAGTTCTTAAAAAACATAATATGAGGTCATTTAAAATGTTACTGGGTTAAAAATTACTGCACGGGGATAACGAATACAAGCTTTAATTTTGCAGAAGAACGTTAAATTTCATTTTTACGTAATATTCTTTTGTACAGATGAGGTCGCTCTTTTACATTGGTGTTATAATAGGAAAAAGTCCCATGTGTGGGCAAGAGAAAATTCTCACGCCCTTGAAGAAATTCAAAACAAGAGTTGGCAAACAATATGGAGTGTGGTGAAGTATTTTAGGCAATAAAATAATAGGACCAATTTTTTACCAGTATCGACTTAACGGCAATCAATATTTGCATTGGCTAAACAATGACATCGAAGAGCTTCCTGTAGGAGTATATGTAAATATTATTTGGCATCATGATGGAACCACTGTTCATAATGTAGCTGGGGTAACTAATTCATTAAATAATAAATATGTAGATATTAAGATTGAAAGACATAGGAGGATAAGGTGGCCGCCAAGAACTCCTGATTTGACTGTCATTGACTATTTTATGGGAGCATTAAAAAAAATGTTGCGTATAAGAATAGACGCGAAAATATTCAACATTTGCGAAATAGAATAATCGAAGAAATTAATAGACTTAACAATAATTGTTACGTTGTTGTTAATTGTAGTAGTTGATCAGTACTATCAAATGCTTTACTAAAGTGTAAAAGGGCAAGCAGTGTTAGTTGAGATTTATTGCTGTTGTAATATAATAATAATAATAATAATAATAATGTCTTTATTAAAGTAATTGTAAATATAATTTTACAATTAGCAATACAAGGCGAAGTCTAGCCACGGCTACTCCACTTAACCTTATCACTTATTATATAAATATATACATAAAAAAAAACAGGAAATAAACAAGTGATATTGAATATAACAAATATTGAATATAACAAATATACGAGGATAATATAAAATCTAAATTAATACACCAACTGAACATGAGACAAAAGTTGAAATATAAGAGAACCATACAGTAGACGATAGGTTGTTCATTATGAAGATGTTCTTATTCGAACAGTTAAGATGTTAAAAAAGATTTTTTACTTTTCTTCGAAAACTATTTACGGGTAGTGTTTTATGTTGATCATCAACAAAGTTATAAATTTTGACGGCGTTGTAGCAGAAAGATCTCTGAAACATGGTTGTTTGAAATTTAGGTAATATCATTAGTAACTTTCAACAGTTGTAGTAGTTGTAATTCTTCCAGAGCGAAAACTTGAAACCTGACTGAACATCTTGTAAGATGTTACAATGACTATATGTTTTAATAGTTGGCTATGCACTATTTTTTTTAGTAAGTTTAGATAACGTTGGTAAAATATTGAGAGGTTTTAGTTGCATCAGTTTCTTTTGGTACTTTAGCGATAGGTCTTACTATTTCTTGCATTTTGCAGGTACAGATCCAGTGAGAAGGGAAAAGCTAATAACACTGGCAATTGCAATTAAAAGATATAGGATATGTTATATGTTGCACTTAACGAGGTAACAATTTTTAATAATTGTTATAAATTTTTATGTTATACTTATATTTAATTCATTACCGTTTTATTATTTATGTCCTGTTATAGGTAGTTTATAGTTTTAAGATTATTTTCATAGCCGACAATCTCGCAGCTTTTAAACGAAGTATTGGATAGAATGAGTCATAAATTTTTATATTATAATTATATTTAATTCATTATTGTTTTATTATCTATGTCATGTTAGGTAGTTTATAGTTTTAAGATTATTTTCATAACCGAGAATCTTGCGGCTTTTAAACTAAGTATTGGATAGAATGACTCAAAATATATATTTTACCGCAAAAAAAGTTGAATGCAAAATTGCGAATTCGCAACTATGAAAATTGAGTTATACAGTATGTCCTATGGCTTACCAATATGTTTATTGGGACATTATTGTTTAATAAAATATATGTAAAATTACCGGAAAATTATGAAATTAATGATCATTTTCAAGCATATACTATTTAATGTAGTCACAGCTCCTATGGCACAAAAAAGGTATCCCATCGAACACCTCAAATGTAAAAGATGGTTGGAAAACATGTAAAAAACATGTTACGCCCGCCAGACTAATAAAAATGTGTTAATTGCTATTTTAAATGAATTTTTGAAATTAGCTAAAAGAAAAATGAATTTACTTTTCAAAACACCTGCTTGAAATTTACACAATTTATGGTAAGTAATGTATCAATTTTGAAAAAATTTGCCCGGCTGACTATTTTTGTTATAAATTATTTTTTTTCATGAAAGTACACTTCATAACCCCTCCTTGTTTTTGTTTTAAAATAAAGTTTGAGATCTCCTCTATCTATTAAAAGTTATCGGGCTGGAAATTTTTATTAATAATAAAAAAGATTAGTGGCTGTACAAAATTTCATTATTTGATCTTAAACGGTTTCGGAAATATTTAACAAAAACCATCCTCAGGACCATTTGTTAAGGGGCTGTACCTCCGGTAGGAAGCGCTTTAATATGATTTTTACCATCATTTGACTTGTTCTATATGCTCTTAAGTTTTGAATACTCATTTAAAAATCGCCTTCTATATTGAATTCTTTATGAATTTAATTTGTCGTAGTTCTGCCCTAGTCTGTTTTGAGGTTATTATCCCAAATTATGCGCATGTTCTCGTGCTTTTTTTTTGTACTTGATTAAACTTTTTTTCTTCAACATTTTCTGTAAAACTAAAAATGTATATAAATAAATATATATTTGTTTTCAATTAATCATTTTCACCCTGTCATAGTTATAAAAACCAGATACAACTAAATTCAAATTTAAACGTCTGTATAGGTACCAGTGTTTTCTACCGAAAAATAAATCTTAAAAAGGGTGTTATCTTGCACCTAAAATAAAACAATTTCATGATAAAGTTACCCACTTTATATAATAATGTAATAATAACATTTTAAAAAACCTCGCAAATATTATCAGTGTTTTGAAATAAGTTTCAAGAGTGAAATTTGAAATCCTAGGATATTCGGAAAATGGCAAATTCAATTAAATATGTGCTCAATTCTTATCTGCTTAGCCAAATACGTACCAGAGATAATAATCAGATAACACCGAAGTGGTCCTTATGAGCATATGTGCACTTTAAATAAACAATCACAAAATCACTGTCGAAGTAAACCGGACTTGCGCAAACAAACTAAGATCAAAAGCCGAACATCAGTGTAATAATGGCATTAAAGTAAACGACAATCAACTTCTCAGAACGACAACATATTGAAATAGTACACACTGGTGCTCAGGTTGCGGCCATGTTGATCCTACTGCTCTGATAAGGACGGAAAGCAGGATACAGGATCAATGAACGTCGTCGTGTTACACCCACGCCAAAGTTCGCACTGTAGAAATTGGTTTTTAAAAAGGTCTCGAATAATGTAGCCAACAATACGGCTTATTACGGTTGATTGATAAATGTCAAAATGTATGCAATGCTATCATCGGACATGCCTTGTCTATCCTCTCGAATTTATTGATCGCAGGAAAATATTATGCTTTTTAGTGCAACTTTCCTCAGGTCGGGAACAAATTCGATTAAGTTAACTAAATTTCAAATACGAGAGGCGGTCGAAAATTAACGCGTTTTTATTAATGACGTTGTATGTACGTATAAATTGAATTGAGATAATATCGTCCAAGAAAATGAGGTGAAAAGTTGACAATAATTAGGCAGTAATTGAAAATATTTGTAAGTTTCTCAGAATTAAAAACTGAGTATAATGATTCAAAGCTTCAGATTTGATAGAAAGGACATGTTTGATTACTTTCGAAGCAGATTTGCAAAATGCTCTTTGTCCATTTTTACATATATAGAGCAAAAACAGTTGGCAAAAAACTAAATACGTAACATTGACATTTCTTTCATCATGAATTACAAAAAAATTAAACTTAAACAGCTGTTGATTTTAGTGCAAGAAGTTTGATAGTAAAAGTTAAGATACAACATATATTTGAAATCACAAAAAAACACAGGTTTTAAAAATGTAAAAAAATATAGGGCGTTCCATTAAAAAAATATATAACTTTGGTTTGTCCCGCTTTTATGGGACCATCTTTACATACTTTGCAGGAAGTCTAAAAGAGTTTATTTGATTCGCTACAACTTTTATTTAAAACTTTGTTTTTTCTAACTCGAAAAATAAACAAAATATTGGGTCGGGCTATTCCCGTGAATAACCCTGTATTTGTAAATTTTCAACAACTTGCAAAGGATCTCACGGGTTAAAACAGTCCTTTAAACATTTAAAAAAAAAATGTAATTTCTCCGCCAGCTAGGTCTATAATTTAGTTTTGATGGAGAGTAAACTAATTCGTTAGTAATGTACATATAAATTTTCAACAATGCAAATAGTCTGAGGGGTTAAAACAACCATTTAAACATCTAAAAAATTTGTAATTTATCAACTAGCTATTTCTCCATAAATTAGTTTTGACAGGGGTAAACTAACTCGTTGGCAATGCATCTATAAATTTCCAACGACTTGCGAAGGGTCCCAGGGATTAAATCAGCCCTTTAAATGGTTAAAAAGAAAGATTATTTCACTCCCAGCTATTTGTCCATAATTTCGAGTCGATGGAAGGTAAACTAACTCGTTAGTAATGTACCTGTAAATTTTCAATGACTGAAGATCCCAGAAGTAAAAACTATCCTTTAAACATTTAACAAATTTGTAATTTCCCAACCAGCTATTTGTCCCCAATTTCGTTTTGACAGTATGGAAACTAACTCGTTAATAGTGTCCCTGTAAATTTTAAACGAATTACAAAGGGTCCCAGAAGTTAAAATAGCCTTTCAAACATTTAAAAAGAATGTAATTTCCTAACCAGCTATTTGTCGATAATTTCGTTTTGATGGGAGGGTAAATGAACCTGTTAGTAACGTACCTGTAAATTTTAATCGATTTGCACAATGTGTCAAAAATTTAAAACAGTCCTTTAAACACATTAAAAAAATTTGCAATTTCCTAACTAGCTATTTGTCTATAATTTTGTTTGGATTGAGGGTAAACAAACTCACTAATAATGTACCTGTAAATTTTCAACGACTTGCAAAGGATCTCACGGGTTAAAACATAAAAAAAAATGTAATTTCTTCGCCAGATAGGTCTATAATTTAGTTTTGATGGAGGGTAAACTAACTCGTTAGTAATGTATATGTAAATTTTCAACAACGCAAATAGTCTGAGGGATTAAAACAACCATTTGAACATTTAAAAAATTTGTAATTTATCAACCAGCTATTTGTCCATAATTTCGTTTTGACAGGGGTAAACTATTAAAAATTATTTTACACCCAGCTATTTGTCCATAATTTCGATTCGATGGAAGATAAACTAACTCGTTAGTAATGTACCTGTAAATTTTTAATGACTTGCAGAAGGTCCCAGGAGTAAAAACAATCCTTCAAACATTTAAAAAATTTGTAATTTCCCAACAAGCTATTTGTCCCCAATTTAGTTTTGACAGCGTGTAAACTAACTCGTTAGTAGTGTCCCTGTAAATTATGAACGAATTACAAAGGATCCCAGGAGTTAAAATAGCTTTTCAAACATTTAAAAAGAATGTAATTTCTTAACCAACTATTTGTCTATAATTTCGTTTTGATGGGAGGATAAATGAACCTGTTAGTAACGTACCTGGAAATTTTAATCGATTTGTAAAAGGTGTCAGAGTTTTAAACAGCCCTTTAAACATTTAAAAAATTTGCCATTTCCTAACTAGCTATTTGTCCATAATTTTGTTTGGATGGAGGGTAAACAAACTCACTAGTAACGTAAATTTTCAACGGCTTGCAAAGGATTTCATGGGTTAAAACATTTTAAAAAAATTGTAATTTCTCCGCCAGCTGGGTCTCTAATTTAGTTTTGATGGAGGGTAATCTAACTCGTTAGTAATGTACATGTGAATTTTCAACAACGAAAATAGTCTGAGGGGTTAAAACAACCATTTAAACATTTAAAAAATTTGTAATTTATCAACCAGCTATTTGTTCATAATTTCGTTTTGACGGGGGGTAAACTAACTCGTTAGCAATGCATCAATAAATTTCCAACGACTTTCGAGGATCCCAGGGGTTAAATCAGCCCTTTAAACGGTTAAAAAAAATTATTTCCCCACCCAGCTATTTGTCCATGATTCTGTTCCGATGGAAGATAAATTAACTCGTTAGTAATGTACCTGTACATTTTCAACGACTTGCAGAAGGTCCCAGGAGTTAAAATAATCCTTTAAACATTTAAAAAATTTCCCAACCAGCTATTTGTCCACAATTTCGTTATGACAGTAGGTAAACTAACTCGTTAGTAGTGTCCCTGTAAATTTTGAACGAATTGCAAAGGGTCCCAGAAGTTAAAATAGCCTTTCAAACAATTAAAAAAAATGTAATTTCCCAACCAGCTGTTTGTTCATAATTTTGTTTTGATGGACGATAAATGAACCTGTTAGTAACGTACCTGTAAATTTCCATCGATTTGCAAAGGGTATCAGGGTTTAAAACAACCCTTTAAACATTTAAAAAATTGCAATTTCCCAACTAGCTATTTGTCCGTAATTTTGTTTGGATGGAAGGAAAACAAACTCACTAATAATGTACCTGTAAATTTTCAACGACTTGCAAAGCGTCCCAGAGGTTAAAACATCCCTTTAAACATTTTAAAAATGTGTAGTTTCCCAACCAGCTATTTGTCCACAATTTCGTTTTGACAGTATTAGTGTCCCTGTAAATTTTCAATGACTTGCAAGATATCCCAGTTAAAATAGCTTTCCAAACATTAAAAAAATTGTAATTTCCCAATCAGTTATTTGTCCATAATTTTGTTTTAATGGAGGATAAATGAAGTCGTTGGCAATGTACTTGTAAATTTTTATCAATTTACAAAAGGTTCCAGGGGTTAAAACAACCCTTTAAACATTTAAAAAATTTGTAATTTCCCAAACAGCTATTTGTCCATAATTTCGTTTTGACCGTGAGTAAACTAATTCGTTAGTATTGTCCCTGTAAATTTTGAACGACTTGTAACGGGTCTCACGGGGTTAAATAGCCTTTCAAACATTTAAAAATGTTGTAATTTCGCAACCAGCTGTTTTTCCATAATTTCTTTTCGTTGGAAGATAAACGAACTTCTTAGTAGCGTACCTGTAAATTTTTATCAACTTGCAAAGGGTTCTATCGGTTAAAACAGCACTTTAAACATTTAAAAAATTTTAATTCCCCAACCAGCTATTTGTTCATAATTTCGTTTCGATGGAGGATAAACAAACTCATTAGTAATATACCTGAAAATTTTCAACGACTAAAAAGGGGCTAAGACAGCCATTTAAACATTTAAAAACATGTAATTTCTCAACCAGCCATTTGTTCACAAAATTTGTTTTGACAGTAGATACACTAACTCGTTAGTAGTGTCCCTCTAAATTTTCAGCGACTTGCAAAGGGTCCTCTAGGGGTTAAAATAGCCTCTTACACGATTAAAAAAATTTCAATTTCCCAACCAGCTATTTGTCCATAGTTTCGCTTTGATGGAGGATAAATAAACACTTTAGTAACGTACCTGTAAATTTTCATCGATTTGCAAAGGGTCCCAGGGTTTAAAACAGCTCTTTATACAGTTAACAAATTTGTAATTTCCCAACCAGCCATTTGTTCATAATTTCGTTTCGACAATAGGTAAACTAACTCGTTAGTAGTGTTTTTGTAAATTTTCAACGACTGGCAAAGGGTTCCAGGTGTGAAAATAACATTTCAAACATTTAAAAAACCAGCTATTTGCCCATAATTTCGTTTCAATGGAGAGAAAATAAACTCGTTAGTAATGTACCTGTAAATTTTCAACGACTAGCAAAGGGTCCCAGGGGTTAAGACAGCCCTTTAAACATTTAAAAAATTTATAATTTCCCAACCAGCTATTTGTCTACAATTTCGAATTGACAGTAGGTAAACTAACTCGTTAGTAGTGTCCCTGTAAATTTTCAAGGCCTTGCAATGGGTCCTAGGGGTTAAAATGGCCTTTCAAACATTTAAAAAAATTGCAATTTCCCAACCAGCTATTTGTCCATAGTTTCGCCGTGATAGAGGATAAATGAACTCGTTAGTAACGTATCTGTAAATTTTCATAGATTTGCAAAGGGTCCCAAGGTTTAAAATAGCTCTTTAAACATTTAAAAAATTGCAATTTCCCAACCAGCTCTTTGTCTATAATTTCGTTTCGATAGAGGGTAAACAAACTCGTTAGTAATGCATCTGTAACTTTCATCGATTTGCTAAGGGTGCTAAGGTTAACACATCCCTTTAAACATTTAAAAAAATTATAATTTCCCAACCAGCTGTATGTCCATAATTCTGGTTCGATGGAGGGTAAACAAACTCGTTAAGGTGGGTACTGACTTGAGCAAATTTGCGCGCACGAAAGGTTTGCGCGCAAATATACTCAAATGTGTACGGGGTGAGCATCTATACGCGCAACGAGTTAACACACACGAACGCGATCCGTCGCCTGTCGGTTTCGGGAGGAACATTAAACGATTGTCGTGCGCGCACAGCGCTCAGTCTGGACGGGATTTCAGTTGGTTCTCCGATGACATGCGAACAAAATTTTATAGTGCCCACTTGCTTCATGTAGTTGCATATCCGCTAATAAATTAGATCCGTTGTATATCTCTCGACTCTGATATAGTTTCGACATCCACCATCGGTTTGGCCGCTTTTTTTTCACAATAACTGCTGCACTTGCAATCACCACTTTTCGATTATTCGACATCCTACTATGTCAAACTCACGCGAACTACTGGAGCAGATTTGTGCGCGCATTTTCATTTCACGTTGCGTGTGATTCCATATTTTTCGCGAACGAACGTGTGCGCGCAAACCTTTCGTGCACGCAAATTTGCTCAAGTCAGTACCCACCTTTATAATGTACCTGTAAATTTTCAATAACTTGCAAAGGGCCCCAGAGGTTAGAACAGCCCTTTAAAGATTTTAAAAATTTGTAGTTTCCCAACCAGCTATTTGTCCGTAATTTCGATTTGACTCGTTAGTAGTGTCCCTGTAAATGTTCAACGATTGCAACGGGTCCCAGTGGTTAAAATTTAAATATACCCGAAGAGAGTGCGATCAATTATACATTTTTATTTTTTGTCGATTTGCACAAGAGCCTGAATACCCGTCTTTCCTACAACATGTAAGATGTAGGTAATAAAAATTCAATTCACCTGCACCTGTCTCATTTTGTGACATTATTTCTCTGTTACTGTTTATAAAAGCAACCTTTTCCCTGTCCCTTAAGCAAAAGACACTACCAAGATGACTTTTATTTAGACCTGTCTCATGCAACAGAGCGTAATGAAATAAGACAGTATTTTTTTTTTGTTACAAAACCTACTTCATACTCTCACACGTTTCTGTTTTAAATAATGTATTCTAATAGTCGGACTTTGCTATAGTGGAAAACGTGTAAGGAAACGGAAATTTGGTGGATTTCAGACATTCCAAACGTTATTAAAAAATAACTACAACTTTACTGATGTGCATATACTCCCCATTTATCTATTCCTAAACCAAAATATAGTCCAATAATTTTTACTCAAATAATATAGTTCAATAATTTTGACTTAAATTTCAATAAAGACCGATTAAATACAGGAAAATTTGTTTTCTCGAAAATGTTTATATGTTTACAGGTTTTTTTTGTAATCTCTTATAACCTAAAAAAATAAAATTACTGATAGGGTTGCCAACTTTAAATTCACAATTTCAAAGATAGAAGTGTTAGAAATACAAGCCATAATAATAATAATAATAATAATAATAATAATGCGCCGGCGCGACTCCCGTGAGGCGTCGGAGGCCACGGGAGGACTGACCGGCATCGGGAAACCGGAAAAAAAAAAAAACGTCTTTATTACTAGTGAATAAATACAAAAAAAAGATTGTATTTACAATAATAATATGATAGATGTTGGGGAATGCTCGGCGAAGTTTAGCCAAGGCTACTCTTACACTTAACCGCGCATTTTAAGGATGCCAATGTAAAAAGCAGAGGCATTATTTAATAGACTTAGACTAATCTTAAAACTATAAATTATTGCATGTTATTTCCTAAACTTATAACATCTGTAAAATCGTAATATGCAGTGCGTTCGGAAAATAAACCTATCTATTATATTCATGTATAAACAAAATAAAAATTTAAAACTAAAAGAAAGTTTTCACATAAAACTAAAGTTACTTTTATTTATTTATTCGTCCATTTAATAAATCATTTTTTATAGAGATTTTAAATTGCTGCAGTGACATTGATTTAAAATTTTCTATATACAATTTTACTGCATTGTATGAAAATGATCTTTGAAAATGGCTGTGTTATGTTGGGGCATTGTGAACATGTTATTAAACCTGATATTAACATTGTGAATACAACTTCTGGACACCAGTTTTTCCCTAAGGTAATCTGGAGTGGAGGTCAACAACAGTCTATGAATAAATGTTAAATAATGATATTCAGCATGATCTGCCATTTTTAGACATTTAAGCTCTGTAACTTTATGAGCTACATGGTCAAATTTCCGCAGATTGTATATAAATCGACAACAGAGATTTTGTACCCTTTGTATACGGTTTTGAGTAAGCACATCTAAGCAGGGAAAGTATACAATGTCACAATAATCAAATACAGGTATGATTATGGATTCCACAGTTTTCTTCTGAGTTTCTAATTCATTATATATCTGTTTGCATATAAGACTTTCATTTTAATATAGACTTTTTGAGTTAATTTGGAAATGTGGGAATACAATCGTAGTTTTTCATCAAATATTGCTCCTAGTATTTTTGAAGTCTAGGAAAATATCAGCAAAGTATTGTCTATTTTTAGTTTTAATTCATTTTTATATCCATCCGCTTATTATCGGAACAAAATAACATGACTATACTTTTATTAAGATTTAATTTTAAATTATGTTTGACTGCATAAGTACAGATTGAATTAAGATCTTGATTAATTTTAAGTGATGCCAATTGAGTTTCAGATGGTTGGAAGGAGTGTAATACCAGTGTGTCATCTGCATATAATTGAATATGTGAATGTTGAATAAAACTCAAAATATCCGCTGTGTATAATAAAAATAACAGTGGACCAAGGATGGAACCCTGCGGAACACCCGAAATAACTAATTGCGCAGTGGATGTTGGTTGGGTAACAGATACTTGTTGGTAATGATTATATAAATATGATTCAAAAAAGCGTACTAATTTTGCGTCAAAATCATAATAAGCCAATTTAATACATAATAAATTATGGACAATGGTGTCGAAAGCTTTGGAAAAAATCTAGCGAAATCAAAACTATGGCAAGTTTGTTATCATGGGCTTGTAATATATTATCAATATTTTTTGATAATACCGGTAAGAGACTAATGGGACGTAAATCAGAAAGTGTTTTAGGATCATCTATCTTTGGCAGCGGCTGAATAAGAGAAATTTTTCACTTTGCTGAAAAATGACAGTTTCTAGGCATATATTAAAAATATGTACTAAAAACGGAGCAATAACTGGAAGACAAAATTTAATCATTTCCAAAAATATTTGATCCTCACCGCACGCATTTGATTTTAAAGATGAAATGATTTTATTTATTTCTTTTAAGTCGGTAAGTTTAAGTTCAAACAGCAGATTGTCACGAAACTTGGTATTTTTATAAAGTCTTGAGCGTCTGTTGAGTTATTTCTAGTAAATACTGAAATGAAAAAATCATTGATCTCTGACGGGTTTTGTAAGTTATCTGGGAATGTAATACAATTTTAAAGCGTATAATCATGACTTTTAAACCTTTCCAGATTTCTTTGGTTTTTCTGATTTTGAGGAAAATCTAAATATGCTAACTTTTCTCTCCTTACTGATGCGAGAGCATAATTACGCAGGTGTTTATAGTGATTCCAGTTTTCATCGCTTTTTTGCAGATTGTATTTAGTTAAGGCCCTGTCACGTTCTTTAAAAATTAACTTTAATGTATCTGTCAGCAAGGGCATAGGGTTTGGTAAAATAAAAAGACTAACAACAAAAAAGGGGGCCCCAATCCCAAGACGTGCTTCCCTAATCCAGGATGGCTGGCAATTCTAATCATTGTAAAAGTCCATTGTATACAGGATGTTAATTTAGTACGTTGACAAATTTTAAGCAGATAATTCCTTGAATGATTTTAAGATAAGTTCATATAAACTTATGTCCTCTAAACGTCTAGGTTTTTCGAGATACAGGGAGATAAAGTTTCTTATTGTTTTTTTTAAATTTTTCTTATAAGTGCAGTTTTTAGGATAATTAGTTCAAATTCAGCACGTATAATACTTTTAGCAGTACATATGAAACAACGTTATTAACTTTTGAAACAATCTACAGGGTCCTAATTTTTTTGGGTAAAGCCCCTTTAAGCCCACGAATTTTTTCACGACGACCGACTAAGTTAGAGAATAAAATCTAATTTATTATTGTGTTCTTAACCTTTTCCCTCTCTTGATGTTTTTTCATTATCTTGTACGGTTTAGAAATTATTTCGCAACAAATAAAATTATGCTTTTTTTTAACGAAAATTGCACACGTCACTTTTTTAGTCAATCAGAAGTTTGTTTTTGGTTTCGTTACCATGGCAATCCAAAACATTTCTGGAAATTTTATCCTCCAGGGTACCCTGAGCGAAATTAATCAGTGGAAATGTTTCTGTCAAATTATTGACATGATCATATTTGACATTTGCTTCTATATAAAAATGGAATTCTATTTTTGATATTAAACGAGATAATTATAAAAAAAATCATTGAGCTTGTGAAATAACATTTTATTTCATATTTAATTATGATCATTAGCTAAATATATCAAATGTGTTTGAAAATCTTTTAAAAACTCCTCTGAATGGTGAATATCCTGAATAATTTATATCAATTAAATGTCTATGCTTGACTACATGAATATAATATTTTGAAAAACACTATGTTTTATTTACTAAAGTGAAGGGAACGCTTTTTTATATTTTAAAATATCATACAGGGTGTCTCACCAGGAACTGCAATGATCGATATAAGGGAATAGTACGCACCAGAAAATTTTTTTAAAAATTTAGGAAGCTACCAATGGCAGTATGGCCAATCCAACTAAAACAATTACAAGCATCTGGCACTTCCGGTTATACCGGAAGTCGATACCAGCTTGCTTATTATAAATTGAATACCCTATATATTTTAGGGTTTTTGATAAGAACATAAAATTCTGAGTCAAAAATATGTAGGATACCCTATGCCTAAATCCAGGCGTTTCAGAGATATTTGACATTTTAAAGAAATTTTGACAGGTGTAATGGTTTACAATAACCTTTATAACTTTCTTCGTGTAAAAGTTACTCATTTGCATTTTGGCATAGATAAAGACCATAAGGTGAGCTACGCTCTACAGTTTAAAGAAATTCAATAATAGTATACCAAGTGTTCCATTTTTGACGTTACATTTTGTAAACTTCAAAAAGCGAAAAATTGCTTAAGTCAAATGGAATACCCTGTATTTTTACATCAAGTTATGTATAGGTAAATTCCTTTATTTCTGATATAAGCATTGTGCGGGTTTAAGTTACAACTTTTTGAAATATTTGCGACTTTCTTAGAAATTTAAGAATTTTTAGTAACAATTTTGTCAAATTAGCCATGGTTAGAAACAATCAGTAATGTCAGTCATTCTCTTATGTCAAAAAATGCCATCGCTTTTAAATTACACCCATGAAGACTTTTGAATTTGTTTATTATTTATGGAGAATGTGATAAAGTAATATCAAGAATTTGTAGTACATTTGCTACTCGATATCCACAAAAACGGAAACCGTCACCAAACACTGTAAACGCATACAGGATAATTTTAAAAACTATGGCTCTGTCAAGGCAGAATTCAAATGCGGATTTTATTGCCATATTTTGCAATTCTGGTCGATTCCTTAATTAATGAGTGTAGTTGAAACGATTCTAATAAGTCAAAAAAAGAATTTGGTATGTTGATACGAGGTATTTAAAAAAATCTATATTCAGATCCCCACATAGAATTAAAAGACTATTTAAAAAAAAATCTTATTGAGTATTAGTGTCAACTTATTTAGAAAATGCGTCAAAACTGCTACTAAGAACTCTATATATCGAAATAATATATAACGTTTTATTAAATTCAATGGCGGCACATTCGAGACATGAATCAATGGACATATCGGGTATGTAACTTATATTTTTTGTGCTATTTAGGCCCGGTTTTCAATGCTCAGTTAACAAAATTAGTTGTCGGTTACTTTGAAATGGGTGAATTCTATTGGCCGAGAAGTCACCAACTGATAGATAATTTGGCTAACTGAACATCGAAAAACCGGGCATGTAGCTATTATATTGCAATTCAATATTTGAAAACAATTTCCAAGAACAGTTTTCAGTTAAGGTTTGACTTGGAATTGTTGGGATTTTCTTATTGGGACTTATTTCCTGCCTTCCAGACTTCATAACCAATACCGACAATTTATATATTCCAAGAAGGGAAGACGTCGAATTTGGTTTATGCATGATGATACTCCACCACACTTCAGCTTAGTTTCACGACGTGAGTGTGTAGATCAAAATTATGCTGATCGATGGATCGGACGTGTCGGACCACAAACTTGGCCACCCAGCTTGCCCGATATTAATTCTCTAGATTTCTTTCTTTGGAGGCTCCTAAAATCATTACTCTACAGAACTCCAATTCAGAACGAGGAAAATCTAAGAAAGCGAATACAAGGATCATGCGAAATTATAAAAAATATTTCTGTTATTTTTGAGTGGTCCTCCATTTGATTAAAAGGTACATAAACGCATGTATTAAAGTCAGAGGTGGCTATTACCAGCCCTTACTCTAAGATATGTGTTGTGCTTTAATTAAATTTTTCTTTAAATTACGATAATTTTAGTTCTGCAGATTGTTTCAAAAGTTAACAACGTTGGTTCATGGGTACTGCTAAAAGTATTATACGTATGTGCGCTGAATTTAAATAAATTATATATATATATATACATATATATATATATATATATATATATATATATATATATATATATATATATATATATATATATATATATATATATATATATATATATATATATATATATATATATACATATAGGTATATATATATATATATATATATATATATATATATATATATATATATATATATATATATATATACATATAGGTATATATATATATATATATGTATATATATATATATATATATATATATATATATATATATAGGTATATATATATATATATATATACATATAGGTATATATATATATATATATATATATATATATATATATATACATGTTAAATTCGTTTTCCGGGTATACTCCCGCATGGTGATAGGCCCCGAGAGGGACCGTGGTTGTCTGAATGACGTTTCCGGCAGAATCTCATCTGCCATCTTCAGGTTGTAACCGGGATAACTGCTTACTGCGGCTTCTGGTTACTCGAACTGAGTCGCCCTCGAAATCAGGAGATGGGTGCAACAGACCGTGACATAAGCACAGACACACGCATGCGCGTCCGAACAAGGACCCAATTACACGAAGCCGCGCTCGAAATCAGGAGATGCGGCAGACCATGACGCCCGGAGTGTGTCGGGAGAGCAACAGAGCGTAACATAGGTAGAGTATATAAAAAACTGCCAGATCCAGAAAACGTCATTTCAGTTCGAGAAACCGAAGCCGCAGTAAGCAGTTATCGGTTAGAACCTGAAGATGGCAGATGAGGTCTGCCAAAACGTCGTTCAGACAACCACGGTCCCTCTCCGGGGCCTATCACCTACGCGGGAGTATACCCGGAAAACGAATTTCATAACATATTATATATATATATATATATATATATATATATATATATATATATATATATATATATATATATATATATATATATATATATATATATATATATATATATATATATATATATATATATATATATATATATATATATATATATATATATATATATATATATATATATATATATATATATATATATATATATATATATATATATATATATATATATATATATATATATATATATATATATATATATATATATATATATATATATATATATATATATATATATATATATATATATATATATATATATATATATATATATATATATATATATATATATATATATATATATATATATATATATATATATATATATATATATATATATATATATATATATATATATATATATATATATATATATATATATATATATATATATATATATACATATATATATATATATATATATAGGTAGATCCATTACTTTTCGACGAAAGCGTGCGCGCTTGGGTCAGCGATTTTAATGCTGATTTTTTTCCTCGAAAGTACATACGAAAAGGAGATGATCCTGAAAATTTGAGCCAATACGATCAAATCCGGCCGTTGGAGAATTTTTGAAATTTGAAAAAATCAATTTTTAGTCATTTTCAGAAATTTGTATCTCAGCTTCTATATAACTTAGATATTCCGTTTAAACGGCGCATTCTTCTCTGTGAACCCTCTACTTTCAAGAAAAATTGATATTTGCTATAGACTCATATCCGGCTTAGCTGGGAGCTTCCAACAGATTCAGAATGTCATTCCGGGACCTCTGTAAACAAAAAATTTCTGCATAATTTAAGTGAATTGAGTGAAAAAAATATCCTCCTTTTGAAATGTAAGTTACAAGATGAACAATTTTATGAACAAGTATCAGATGGAAAAATTTGTCATCATCATAAGCTCCGATTCTTAGATTACTTTTCTATATATAAATATAAGTGTTGCGGATCCTTTAAAAAAGCATAAAAAAAAGATTACTAATCATCTCTTCATAAAATTGTTCTTCTTGTAACCTGCATTTCAAAAGGAGGATATTTTCTTCACTCAATTCACTTAAATTATGCAGAATTTTGTTTCCAGAGTATGTCTCTGAATGACATTCTGAATCTGTTAATAACCCAATGTAACACGTCTCCATTTTTGAACTTTCAATGTAATTAATTGAACACTAACTTAATTTACAAAACTCTTCCGAATGCTATAGATAGTAGTTAGTTGTTTAAATGATCATATGATAATACAGGACCTGTCACGCCACTATGCGGATAAATTACTTAACACATGTAAGCTTCAACACCACTTTTAATATAAATTCTATCAATACAGGTACAATCGCAGCGCCCTTAAACACGAAATATTTACTTAATACGCCACTTAAATGAGCATCAAAAAGCAGTAACATAGAATATTTAAATCAGGTGTTGATTTTCTGACTTAAAAACAAATAAATAATTCTTTAGACATATAGAAAAATTACTCGTAAAAAATTATTTTAAACAATGCAATTTTGGATGTTTTAAAATTTACAACCGGATCCAAGCTCGATTCCAAAGTTGAAATTTTCGGAGTTTTTAGGGACATAACAAGCAACTTTTCCTGAAAATTTAAAGCAAATCGAAGTTCCTGAGAAAAAGTAAATAACAGTTATCTGAAAATGGGTTTTTTTAAAAATCGATCGGCTTTGGATGGCCGTATAACAACGAAATGGAAGCAATTAAGGAAAAGTAGGGCAGGTATCAACAGGATACACCTACACGAAAAATATCAGCTGTTATTTAACCTCTACTTTAAAAACTGTAGATTTGAGAGTATTTTAAAAACAGGTAAAATTTTGCTAATACAGTGGTTCAGTTGGAAGCTCCCAGCTAAGCCGGATAGGAGTCTATAGCAAATATCTATTTTTCTTGAAAGTAGAGGGTTCAGAGAGAAGAATGCCGTTTAAACGGAATATCTAAGTTATATAGAAGTTGAGATACAAATTTCTGAAAATGACTAAAATTGCCTTTTTCAAATTTCAAAAAATTCTCCAGCGGCCGGATTGATCATATTGAGCTAAAATTTTCAGGATCATCTCCTTTTCGTATGTACTTTCGAGGAAAAATCGAATAAATCCCTATGACCCAAGCGCGCACGCTTTCTTCGAATAGTAATGGATCTGCCCATATATATATATATATATATATATATATATATATATATATATATATATATATATATATATATATATATATATATATATATATATATATATATATATATATATATATATATATATATATATATATATATATATATATATATATATATATATATATATATATATATATATATATATATATATATATATATATATATATATATATATATATATATATATATATATATATATATATATATATATATATATATATATATATATATATATATATATATATATATATATATATATATATATATATATATATACATATATATATATATATATATATATATATATATATATATATATATATATATATATATATATATATATATATATATATATATATATATATATATATATATATATATATATATATATATATATATATATATATATATATATATATATATATATATATATATAAATATATATATATACATATATATATATATATATATATATATATACATATATATATATATATATATATATATATATATATATATATATATATATATATATATATATATATATATATATATATATATATATACATATATATATATATATATATATATATATATATATATATATATATATATATATATATATATATATATATATATATATATATATACATATATATATATATATATACATATATATATATATATATATATATATATATATATATATATATATACATATATATATATATATATATATATATATATATATATATATATATATTTATATTTTTATTTACATAAATGAGTTTTAAAAAGATTTATTTAATTAAGAGTCAACTTGACTCTGAAGAAATTAATGGATTAAATATGTAAAAATGTTTATTGTAACATAGTGAGTTTATAACTGAGTTCTAAAAGGTTATTACATCAATTTATAAGTTTACTACATAAGCTAGATAAGCGTTTCTCAGACTTGGAACAAAGCAAGTGCTGAATTGACAATTTATGGTCCAAGGATAGAATTGTTATCTGTAACGTAGGTGTATTATGATACTCTAAGATAATATAAAGTGAAGCCAAAGTCGTATATAAATGTAAATAACATACAGTGGCGTAGATATTATATAACAACTTCCCCCTTTTAAAAAAGTTGGTGTTATACAACAACTTTTTGGATAATACAAAATTTAAGAAATGTCAATCAATTATAAAATAAGAATTGAAATAAAGGATTTTTTTTTTTTTGAAATATAAAATGTGAAGGTAGATTATAAGAAAGCGTAATGCATTTAATATGTAAAATGCACCATATAATAATGTAAAATACAAAATGCAAATGTAAAATGCAAAAATGCAAAGTGTAAAATGTTAACATAAAATATAAAATGTAAAATGTGTAAAACAGTAAAATTAAATATAAAAGGGTAAAATGTAAAACGTTATATACAATACAAAACGTTATAAAAATAAAAGTGAAAAATTTATAAAAAAATGTGATAACATTCACTGGAGTCAATAGGATTCACAATGAGTTATTGAGGTCCACGATAAAACACAGAATGCACAGAGTTTTTTGGGGTATTTTTAAGTGAGTTCTATTGCTTCATTTCCTCTTCGTCACGAATCGGAGGTCGTTTTATCTGTGGGGACGATGTTGGTGAAACGTCTAAGGGTTTCACTAGATCCTCGTGGAGGTGGAGGTGATGTAAAGTTACGTCGATGGCTAATCCGTCTTCTTCTTATTTTGCATTTACAGAGTATGTGGAGAATTAGTAGTCCAAAAATTAGTGTTATTATGAAATATGTGAATTAGGAGATGGTTTGGTGGTAACAAATGGTTCACGATTAAATCATCCAAGTCTTTCGAGTATTGATCCAATTTATGGCTTTGGCAATCTCGAGGTCTTCGTGTGTTATGATTGTTTTGCTAAATAGTTTTAATTTTTATATTTTAGTTTTGTTCAAAGTTCGTTACAGCGACCAATTAGGTTGGTATATTAATTTTTTCTTTCATTTCAACGCTTCTCCCTTTCCACCTTTTTTTTTTCTGTCCCATCGAAACCATATCAAAAGTGTTTTAATTTTAAAAAGGAAATTTTTTTTAGTTTTATTTTTTTTTTTTAAGCTAGGTAGGGGGGAGTCTGTAGCGGGCTCCATCAAAGGGAGACAAACCAGCAAAAATCTTCTCATGTCTGGAACCAATTTTTTTTTTTTATATAAATTAATATTTTTCTTGGTTGTGTTATAGTTATTAGTCTTTGAAAATTAGACGCTCGGCGAGGAGAAACGGGCTCCCATGACGGAACAAGCCCCTAACTCAAATGAATTTAAGAGGTAATAAAAAAACCCTCATCTCCAACAGCCGCAAGGTCAAAAAAAAAACCACTTCTCTTTATAAACAAATTTTTTTATCAACCGAAGCAAGTAAAAAAAGTTCTTTTTTGTGTCGTGGCATAAAAAGTAAATAAAGTTAATGTGTTAGTAGAGTATATTGATTAAAAGGGCATTTAAACAAAAATTGGTTAGTCAAAGCTTTGAAAACCCCGTCCCGAGAAGAACCTAAAAAGAACAAAATCCCTTTTTTTACTGAAAAGAAATAGCAAAATATTTTTCTGCTAATTTTTGAAATTTCTGTATTGAATTAATTAAGTGCTCGGGCGTAATGGTAGAAGTGTATACTTTTAAGTGTAAATATATTAATGAATATCGCTGAGATCGTTTTCATGTGCAAAGAACAACACAAAAAGATTGGTTCAGTAAATCAAGAATTAGTTTTAATTGATTTATTTGTAATGTTGTGTACTTAGGATAGCATCCTCAATTTCCTTGATATCATCGTTAAAAGTTTGTTCACGATTTGTGAATTTTTTAATACCGTTAAAATTTCTAAAGAAAAACGAAGTTACTGACAATTTTGCTTTTCAGTCAAGTTTTCTGCTCATGTTTGTCTCATTTAATTTATTTATGCAGTTAGAATAATATTCACCATCTTTCGGTGTCTAGATTTACCTGGAATTGATTTGAAAATTGTACCTATACCGTTTAGAATTCCGCGTTTGTACCGTTTTTGTGTCAAGATAGACTTCGTTAAATTTTGATTGTATGTTTTTAGGAATTTAAGCTAAGAGACTAAGATGGGTTTTAACTTCGCTTAAAAGGTATGCATGATAAGCAGGGACATTGGCAAGGTTTAGATTGTGCGTCTAGAATCTTGTCATTCTTGTCAAAAAGCTCGTTTTATGATGATATGTTTTTTTGTGTACCAATAATAACCATTTATCGTTCGTCACTACTATGTCTGATCTTTCATGGTAGTAAATCTCATAGTATTATTTATGGGTGTAATTTTGTACTGGGGGATCATAGAGTAGCAAATCCCAATGAGCAGATTAAATCGAAAACCAAAGGTTAACTTTCAGAATATGGTTTCATTCTTTCGAAATTATTTTTTATATTTTGTTAGTATTGGGATTATGCAGGTTGCTGAATTTATATCCACAGGTTTCAAAAACCCGTTAAATTTATTTTGTAATTTATCCTTAATTTTTGATTCTTTACATAAAACATCACTTATATTATATTTATAGCGATTTTTGTGGAAAGCTTATAAAAAAATTTTTTTTTTTTTTTTTTTGTTTTGTATGCTGCTAACCCCTTTTTTTTTAATAATTTGATATTTTTTTTTTTTTCTGACATATTTTGTTATTATTCTTTTGAATAAAGTCAGGGGCCGGTTTGATGTGTGACCAAAAACTAATTTGTGCCCAACAAAAAAATGGCATTTTTCGTTGAATTGTTGAAATAAATTATTGCTATGGCAAAATGTGTGCGTTGAATATTTCGTTAGTTCCCAGTTTTGTGAATTCTAATCATTTCCGCTAATGTTGCATGTTCTGCCTTTAATGAGCCGTTAGATCGGGATGTCCTACACTGGAAAAGAAATTTTATTTCGCAGAGCGTACAAAGATCTTTATCCTCAGCATTGTTTTTTAATTCACGACCACAACAGCAACGCATCCCTAGCACATCATAGTGTTTGAAATAGCAATGTTGCATTACAACGGATTTATCAGGTTTATCCGAAGTACATAAGCTCAAGCAAATTCTCCATAACCTTTGGCCAACAGCAAAAGAGCAAATCAGTGTGTATCCAAACAAGCTGTAGTTAATTCTCTTATGAAAGAGTATCTAGGGGGTAGGGTTTACTAACGGGTTACTTAAATTTTTTATAAGCAAATTAGTCTTTTTACAAGCTTCACCCAAATTTTCGACGTCTTTAGATAAGTTTCGCTGACTATATTTTTGCGTAATTCTTCGAGTGGTCTCCGTTTATTCCCCCGTGTAAAATCTTTTTTCCAGCACAGGGTTTAGTCAATATAATTGGGTTTTGATTCTGTTCGGGACTTGTACCCTATTTTTTCAGATTACTAATTTTAAATTTTTCTGCAAAACGGGAGCATTTCAAAGTTATAAGTTCAGATTATTTTCAACGTAATACGTTTGTGTAAGGTCGAATTCATTCTTAGACAAAATAAAGTAAAGAATAAAATGCAGTACACAGATTCCGGATCGAAAAGGTATGAATGATGTAAAGTATTTACGTTTCCGGACGGTTTTACTTGAAACAGTAACACTTGATGTTATGAAAATTGTATGTTCTTCGAAAAATATCTTTGATTATTTTATAAATGAAGATCTTCCAATTTATTTTGCTGTAAGAACAAAATAATGTTCTTATGTTCCCCGTCTAATAAATTGTTTGTTTGAAAATTGAATTTTGGAATAATTGATAAGTGATTTTGTTTTTTTATATAAATTAACAAAGGTGTCGAATTCGAGCGATTTGTTTGTCTGTAATGTCATTAGTGGCGTTCTTCGTCGTCTGTTTACTGTCCTCATTTGCGGCTCAAGATTTCCTCGAATTAAATTTGGAACAATCTGAAAAATATTTTTATCCTGATAAAGGTCCCATTTTTGTTAATTTTACCAGGTTTATAACGATTTCTGCACCTGTACTCTTCGAGTTTCAAACGCCAGCGTGCTAATCTTACTCTGGCTCGTGAAAACAACCAGTGAGTGGTCGATGGTCTGTGATTATTTTGAACTTTCATCAACAGGTGCTGTCAGTGCGCGAACTCACCAAACTACGCGAGAAGCTCCCTCAATGGTTGAATACTGGGGTTTTGTATCAAAAAGCAAAATTTGAGAAGCATACAAATAAAATTCTTTACCGATAGGTCCTGCGAGAGTACTGCCACTGCGCATGCGCTTACGTCCGTAAAGTTAACACGAAAGGTCTATCGAATGGATAAATTAAAATGGGTGATGTGGTTAAAGTTTGTTTAAAGCCTCGGCAAAATGACCTTGGCAATCATTATCAGTTAAGGGGACGTCTTTCTGTAAAAAGTTTTGTCATTGGTCGCTATTTTAGAGAAATTTGGAATAAATTTTCGAGAGACAACCTGCAAGTCCTAAAAACGATTTAATGCTTTTTTGATCTGTAGGTTGTGGAAAGTTTAAAATAGCATCAACTTTAATCGGGCGAAGTTTTACACCGTCTTTTGTTATTAAATGTCCTAAATATGCGACTTCTTTTCTAGAAATTCATTTATCGTAGTCGCTGTATTTTTAAATTAGCTTTTGAAGTCGTTTGAATACTCACAAGGCGAGAAATATGTTCGTGAATGGTAGGTGATTAAATAACAATGTCGTCCATATAGACAAGACATCTTTCTCATTTTGAATTCCGAGAAATATTGTCCATCACTCTTTGAAATGTTGATGAGCGTCTTTAAACCGGGAAGGGTGCTAAAAAAGAATTTCATAGTGTCCGTTCTCAATCAAAGCAGTTTTTTGAACGTCCTTGTTGTTCTTGATCTGATGGAAACCTGATGCCAAATCTAAAGTGGTAAATTATTGACATTTTCCAAGCTGGTCTAAGAGATCCGATATGTTAGGCAAGGGATATCTCCGATTGTTACTTCTCGTTGAGTTTCCGATAGTCAAATTGCTAACGTATGCTGATGTTTTTTACCAGAAGTATCAAGTTTTTTTGGAACACCAAATGAGACCAAGGTAATGAATGTTGAATGATACCGATTAACATTTTATACTTGGATTTTACTTCTTCTTTTATGAATGAGATACTGATAAGATTTGTAAAAATAGTTTAGAGTTATTAGTGTCAATCGCGAGTTTAATTTCGTTTGTAAAAGCGAGTTATTCTTCTAAATGAGCTATAACGTTCAAGCTCAAGCAAAGCTGCGTTATTATTTCTGGCTTCTTCTTCAGTTATAGATGGCCTAATCGTGAATTCATTTTTTTATTTGAAATTTCTATTCGCCCAGTGTATGGGTCAGACTTTGATATTTAAATTAAAATTATTTAAAATTTTGAACTGGTTCGAGGTTTAAATTGCAAAAATGATAGTTTTAGTAATAGCGTTTATGTTGCAATTACTGTTGTTACAATCGCCTTTTTCGTCTATTTTTACTGGAGCATTAGGTAGCAATTCTTCAATTTCTTCTGTGCTTGGGTATAGTGTCATGTTAATTGGTTCATATTTTAATTACATTTTCTCGGGCATGAGGTTTGATAGAAATTAGTACTTTGATAGAATTTTCAAATTTATTTTGACATATCTTAGAATTACGGGTTCTGAGTTTTCTGATACTAAAAAGCTGATAAGTTCTGAAATTTTGGCTAGTAATCGTTTTATTTAAAATCAATTGATGACATTTGTAATGTTCCATAAAGTTTTGAACTCAAAAGTCCACCAAATTTTAGGTGTCCAAATTATAAATGTAAACTTTATGGGGATCGCTGTATAAACGAACAAAATTGATTCCTTAATAAGTAATTTCTGATCAGTTATGCCTTGAATTAAACATTTTGATATCTTTTAGATTTTAAAGTATTAATAAAATGGAGATTTCAGCACCGGCATTCATCAAAATTTTAAAATTGTTGTTAGCGTCTTTAATATAATATAAGTTTTTTGAATTTACAGTGTGTGAAGTATTGTTCTTCGTCCGTGTCTCATAAATTCATATTTTGTATTTGTGACATTTCTTCGATTTAAAGTGGAGTACCATGGATACTCCGGACCTGTCCGAGTAATCCTGAGGATTAGCAGATAATCCTAAAATTTTGAGATAGTAGCTGTACAGTTGTCCTGTAAAGTTTGGGAATTAGCAGTATAATTTCCTATACAGTTCTTGAGAAACTATAGTATAATTTCTTTGTTGTATAGCAGGAAAGTCTAAATTTGATTGGTAATTTTGAGGATAGTCTTCGAATTGTTGGTCGTTATAATTATCATATTGATTGTGGAAAAATCATTTTCAAATTGAAAAGGATTATAATAATCGTTAAGGTTTACGATGTGTCCCTTTGTGGGTTAGACGATTGAAAAATTTGCTTTTGTTGTTGATTGGAAGGTCTGTTTTGAAAATTGGAATTAGGCCTCATTACAGGAGGTCTATTTTGTTGCGATACTTAAGCTTGTTGGAAATTTTGTTAAAGCAAAAAAATTATTAGAAAAATTTTTGTAAATTTTGGGTCTTGTTGATTCGCGTACGTAGGTTCGAAATTTTGGTTTTGTATCAAATTGTTGCTTATGCATGGGCACTTGCTAAAGGAGTGACCATTTCGCTTACAATAAGAACAGAACTTTGATTATTGCATTTAGATGGCTTTGGTACCTTTTTGCTAGGTTTACGTACCGTTTTATTTATAAATTTTTGAGATTCAAAACAAGATAACTGAAGTTCCCTTTAACACGATTTATCGCATCTAACATATTTCGGGTTCCCAGTTCTATAATTTGTCTCATTTTTTGTTCTAATCCGCTAATAGTGCAGTTAATGTCATATTTTCAATTAAATTAGATTGCGCGGTTTTTTTCAAGCGTGAGGCTTTGTTTTTGCACAGCGGCGTGCATTTTTTCGTTGTGTTTGCACAATCTTGAAAAATAATAAAAGCGTAAAGCGGCTTCGTTAGGTAGCTGGTGAAGACGCTAGTCTTGCTGTGTTAATAAATCATGTGACTGCCAAAAATGAGTATCAAGTAATGCTTTTATTTCGCCCCATGTATTTGGGTTGCGTGAATTACGATTTCTGCGGCTTTACCGCGAAGCTATTTTTTATGTAAAGTTAATAGAATTAAAAGATTATTTACGGCCATGCCCCAAAAGAAATGTATGTTTACATAAAGCTTCGTGAAAACATAGGATTGCCATCAAATTCTGGTACAATCGAGAAAATTCTACTTAATTTGTAGGGTTCGATACTAGTACTTTGTCAGAGACATTGCCAGATATTGATGCTATCGAAATAAAATTAAGTAAAATAAAAAAATAAAGATTAAAAATAATATTTAGTTTGCTATAAAAATGTTTCGTAGTATTACAGCAGATTGTGGTAGATATTTAGTTTGCAATAGAGTAGTGTAGTTGGATACAGAAATAACGGTGCACTTATATATAAAAAAATTATTATGACTTTAAGTCGAACTGCATTTCTTACCACCTCTACACACGTATATGCATGAGGATACAGGTTAGAATATTAAAAATAATAAAAGAAATAAAAAGTTTTTTTTTAAAATATAAACTCCTTTTTACTCCCCTCTACACACCTATATGTAGCGGGTAGAAACAAAAAAAGAGAAAAATCCAAAAAATAAAAATAAAAAAAAAATAAAAAGTTTTTTTTTTTAAAAATTAAAAAAAAAGATAACGAGATGATTCTTAAATGTCTTTCATGTAATTGTGTTCATGAGTCTTTCCGTCATGGATTGGGATCCGCCAACGGCGTGAGGAAGGGCTCCGTTCTTATAGGCTAACTTTCACTAGTTAGGTAACTTCTGTAGATATTCTTTTCTTAATGTGTTGTACTACCAGTTAGGCTTCTTGTTCTACGACGTTTACGGAACCCACATACTGCCCCAATTCTTATATTTTTATTTTTATATGAAAGTTTTTAAAAATATTTTATTTATCAAACAACGCTGACTTGAAGAAATTAATGGATTGAATATGTAAAAATGTTGTAACATAGTGAGTTTATAACTGAGTTCTAAAAGGTTATTACATCAATTTATGGTTTACTAAGGTTAGATAAGCGCTTCTCAGACTGGAACAAAGTATGCTGAATTGACAATTTGTAATTTTAGAGAGAATTTGTTATCTTGTAAGTCGCAGGTGTATATGATACTCTAAGATAATATGTTGGCTTTTATAAAGTCGTATATAAGTTAACATGTTAGTGCGTAGATATTATATAATATATATATATATATATATATATATATATATATATATATATATATATATATATATATATATATATATATATATATATATATATATATATATATATATATATATATATATATATATATATTTATATATATATAAATATATAAATATATACATATATAAATATATATATATATATATATATATTATATATATATATATATATATAATATATATAATATATATATTATATATATTATATATATATATAATATATATAATATATATAATATATATAATATATATAATATATTATATATATATAATATATTATATATATATAATATATATAATATATATAATATATATATATAATATCTATATATATATAAATATATATATATATATATATATATATATATATATATATATATATATATATATTATATATATATATATAATATATATATATATATATATATATATATATATATATATATATATATATATATATATATATATATATATATATATATATATATATATATATATATATATATTATATAAAATGTAATAAAATTATGTTAAATTCGTTTTCCGGTATACTCCTTACGTAGGTGATAGCCCCGGTGAGGGACCGTGGCAGTTCGAACGACGTTTCGGCGGGAATCTAATAGGACTACACGGAGTCGCGCTCGAAATCAGAGATGGGTGAAGACCGTATATAAGCACATTACCACGAATGCGCGCCCGAACAGACCCGGGATTACACGAAGCCGCGCTCGAAATCAGGAGATGGGTGCAGACCATGACGCCTGGGAGTGTCGAGAGTAAAACAGAGCGTAACATAGGTAGAGTATATAAAGAACTGCCAGATCCAGAAAACGTCATTTCGCTCGAGTTATCAGAAGCCGCAGTAAGCAGTTATCTGTTAGAACCTGAAGATGGTAGATGAGATTCCGCCGAAACGCCGTTCAGACAACTAAAGTCCCCCTCGGGGCCTATCACCTACGCGGAGTATACACCGAAAAATGGAATTTAACATTCACCACCATGAAAAATGAAAACAACATATTATATAAAAAAAAAAAAAAAAAAAAAAAAAAAAAAAAAAAAAAAAAAAAAAAAAAAAAAAAAAAAAAAAAAAAAAAAAAAAAAAAAAAAAAAAAAAAAAAAAAAAAAAAAAAAAAAAAAAAAAAAAAAAAAAAAAAAAAAAAAAAAAAAAAAAAAAAAAAAAAAAAAAAAAAAAAAAAAAAAAAAAAAAAAAAAAAAAAAAAAAAAAAAAAAAAAAATATATTATAATTTTATATATAAATATATAAATATATAAAAAAAAAAAAAAAAAAAAAAAAAAAAAAAAAAAAAAATATATTTATAGCAACTAGACCCAATATTTCTTAAAGACGACCACAGACCCACCAGAGGTCATAAAGTTCTATAAGTGTATTTTTTGCCATTAATTGTAATAAATTTTAATAAATAACGATGGCAATCTTAGAGGGGTAATAATTTTTGAATTATTTTATATTTTGGATATATTTAGTAATCGTTGACAAACCATCTATATATTTATCCGAGTTTCGGGGCCTATTTTTATACAAGTCATATTGTCAATCGATGTTAACAGACCTTGCAATGTTGACACATGTACACTTAATACAGGATGTTCATTTGGCGTGAATCATCTGTAAAGTTAGGACATTTATATAAGTTGTTTTAGTGCTCTGGACGTGTGTACGCCATGAAACCAAAACAGTGAGAAAATGAATAAAAAATGTTGTTCTCGTAAAAAGTAGTTTATCTCACGGAAAGCTATGTGTGGCACTGGTTGATAGATAATACAACAGTATTCCGCATATTTCCGGTTAGTTAATTAAAAATATGTAAACATTTAATCGAGTAATTTTATGTCTTCCTACATACATTATAATATATTTTTTTAATAAAACCCACGCATCTCAAAAAAATATCGATAAAAATGTAAAATAAAATTTTAACTTTATTATAATGTATAGTATATTCTCCCATACCTATTAGCTTTTATTTTAAGATAAGTTTTTTAAGTTATTACGTTTAATGTTAGAATAAGGGAAGATAGATTAGTACCAAGGTAATAATAACGCCAGACTAATCCTAATGTTTAATATATGTATGTATGTAAATGTTAGAATATATCGCAATGGACCCGATCGGTGGTTCTGGGATGTTTAGGTAATAGGCACGTACAGTGACATCAACACGGGCCTCGGTGAAAATATATATTTTTTTACTTCCTACCTTCACATTTATACAACCAAATTACTATTTAAATAACGAATATTGTAGTTTTGGCGACATAATCCACCTAAACCCGTCCAACTCTCCCCCGATTTTGCTCAATCAGACCTAGATCTCGTAAGGTTACATAAGTATACCAAATTTGAAGTTAATCCGTTAAACGGTTTAAGATATCGTGCCCACAAAATAGTTACAGACAGACAGACAACATTTTTTCTTGCTCAAATTTGAAATTTCGACGTTTTAAAACATTTAAGAGCGATCTAAACAAAAAAATTTTTTAAACTTTTTATCGATACAATACTTCACTATGTGGATGTGGAAGTAATTAATGGAACAAACGACTTACCTGTAGGAAGTTCGTTCCATATTATGTAATATAATATACTCATCCAATTAGAACACACGTAGCCACGATTGTGTGACTACGTGTGTTCTAACTGGACGAGTATATGAAAATATAATCTAATATATGAAATATAAAAGTATTTTTTATGTTAATGTACCTATGTAGATATGTATATTCAGTGTAAAATTTTCAAGTATTGCCTTATCAATTAATTTTGTGATATCATTTGAGTAATACAATATTTGAGCATTTAATTGTGTACATAGTTTTAAAAACTAAGTAATGACTAATGACATATACATATCTACAGGGTGATTGTTGTAGAATTGAGTTCCTCCCTCTACATCTGTTAATATTTGAGATATAAATGCGGAAAAAATTATATACAGGTTCCGCCACTTTAAACTCCCCAGGCCCGTATTTCCGTTAATTTTAAAGGTAGGGACTTGACCGGCCCATCAAATTGTAGGTATTTTTTTGTCTTTCAATGCAAGTATAGGATGGGCCAAAAAGTTTTTTAGGAAGAAGTTGTTGCGAAAATAAACTTAATTTCCATGGATATTTGTTTCCCTCGCCCTGTATATAAAACTTGTTACATTCGTTTGAAATAGGTTTTAATAAGCTTTCATTTAGTGTATTACAACCTATGTAACACTTGTTTGGTTTCCCAGAAAAAATATGTAAGTATTATTAATTTCCTATTGTTAGGTAATCGTGTTGATATTGTCTTACTACTTTGTTTCTTGATGGTACATTGTACGTTATGTACATCTACGGATATAAATAACTAAAAAGACGAAAAAATGATATATTTTAATTATTACAACACCGTAAATCCCTAGGTGCGTACATAACGTACAATGTACCATCAAGAACTGAAGTAACAAGACAATCTCAACACGATTACCCAAAAATAACAAATTAATAATACTTACATATATATGTTTTAAGGAAAACCAAACAAATGTTACATAGGTTGTAATACACTAAACGAAAGCTTATTAAACTTCTTTCGAACGAATGTAATGAGTCGTATATACATGGTGGGGCAATAGTGCGTCGGACCTCGATATCTCCAGTTCTACGATAGCTAGAAATTTTTTTAAAAAATTGCAAGTAAACTAGATAGAAAAGTCTATAACTGGAAATTATTTTCGAACATCCAGGGCGAGCCAAGACGAAATTACAGGACCAAGTGCCCTTTTTTAAATGGAATGCTATGTATATCAGTACATTTTTTGAAGCCTCTTTCTAGGCTCTATTCATTCCTATATTATTATTGGCTATGTCCCAACCACTTTGATGTAATGAATTTTTTTGTTAAAATAATGCCATCTGCAGATGGATATTAAAAAAAATCACCACAGTCACAATTATGGGTTTTAAGAAAAACTTATGTTAATGCCAGTTACGAGACATCTAATTAATGTTCTTGAATCATTTTCATTTCCTAAAAATGTACAAGGTGGCCAAAAATTAGTATTCAAGTAAGAACTTTTTAAATTGAATTTTCTTAATTTTTTTCAACGATGTGATGTAAAAATGAAAAACGAACATTTTTTGTAAATCCCTATGGCTAATTGCAACCATTTTCGTTTTATAAATAAATAAGTGTTTATTTTTCAATTAAGAACTTTTTAAATTGAATTTTCTCAATTTTTTCAAATGAAACACCCTGTATATTTTTCGACGATGTGATGTAGAAATAAAAAACGAACATTTTTTGTGAGTACTTCCCTATGGCTAATTGCAACCATTTTCGTTTTATAAATAAATAAGTATCAAATTCAAGAATAAACTTAAAAAAAGAGGTTCCCTCAAATAATTCATTAGAAAAATTTATAATAGGTGTTCGACGTGTTGCCCATTTTGATTGACACACGTCTTTATGCAATTTTGAAATGAGGCCATTTAGTGGGACCATTTCCATTGAAATGAGTAAATAGTATTTAACCAGTCCTTTACTGTAATGTTTTTTTGTACATTTTTTTTGCTGTTTTCGTTATTCGACAAGCAATAAAACCTCAGTTTGGTATAAATTCTCGTGTACAAAGGAGCATTTATCACACTTATCGGTCGTTAGTTACAATTTGTATTGAATTTAAAATATTTGGAATTTTACAATATGAATTTTAATAAAGCGGAACTTGTAGACATGACTTTTGTTTTGGGCGAGTCAGACAGAAATTGTTTACTTGCCAATAGAATTTATCACCAACGTTATCCTGAAATATAGATGATATTTTACACAAGTTGTTGGCTGTTAAGGTAGAAATTATTTCTTCAATAAAAAACAGAAAAACTTATTTCCTATTTTTATTACTAGAGGACTTCCAGCCAAGTATATGAACAATTTGTCCTACGTTTCGTCCGGAGTTTTCGGACTTTTTCAAGGTTAAAAGCCTTACAATTTTGCTGCTGATATTCGAGAATTGTTTTAATTTGTTCTTGGTTGTAGCTCCAAAATTTGATTTTTTATTTGTTCAAAGAATCCCATTATTTTCGTAAATATATTGGTCACTGCCTCAAGGACCTAGATTATAGATGATATTTTACACAAGTTGTTGGCTGTTAAGGTAGAAATTATTTCTTCAATAAAAAAACAGAAAAACTTATTTCCTATTTTTATTACTAGAGGACTTCCAGCCCAAGTATATGAACAATTTGTCCTACGTTTCGTCCGAGTTTTCGGACTTTTTCAAGGTTAAAAGCCTTACAATTTTGCTGCTGATATTCGAGAATTGTTTTAATTTGTTCTTGGTTGTAGCTCCAAAATTTGATTTTATTTGTTCAAAGAATCCCATTATTTTCGTAAATATATTGGTCACTGCCTCAAGGACCTAGATTATAGATGATATTTTACACAAGTTGTTGGCTGTTAAGGTAGAAATTATTTCTTCAATAAAAAACAGAAAAACTTATTTCCTATTTTTATTACTAGAGGACTTCCAGCCAAGTATATGAACAATTTGTCCTACGTTTCGTCCGAGTTTTCGGACTTTTTCTCAAGGTTAAAAGCCTTACAATTTTGCTGCTGATATTCGAGAATTGTTTTAATTTGTTCTTGGTTGTAGCTCCAAAATTTGATTTTATTTGTTCAAAGAATCCCATTATTTTCGTAAATATATTGGTCACTGCCTCAAGGACCTAGATTATAGATGATATTTTACACAAGTTGTTGGCTGTTAAGGTAGAAATTATTTCTTCAATAAAAAACAGAAAAACTTATTTCCTATTTTTATTACTAGAGGACTTCCAGCCAAGTATATGAACAATTTGTCCTACGTTTCGTCCGAGTTTTCGGACTTTTTCAAGGTTAAAAGCCTTACAATTTTGCTGCTGATATTCGAGAATTGTTTTAATTTGTTCTTGGTTGTAGCTCAAAATTTGGTTTTTTGTTCCAAAAAGAATCCCATTATTTCGTAAATATATTGGTCCACTGCCTCAAGGACCTAGATTATAGATGATATTTACACAAGTTGTTGGCTGTTAAAGTAGAAATTATTTCTTCAATAAAAAAACAGAAAAATTTATTTTCTATTTTTATTATTAGAGGACTTCCAGCCAAGTATATGAACTTAATTTGTCCTACGTTTCGTCCGAGTTTTCGGACTTTTTCAAGGTTAAAAAGCCTTCTGATTTTTGCTGATATTCGAGAATCTGTTTTAATTTGTTGGTTGTAGCTCCAAAATTTGATTTTTTATTTGTTCAAAGAATCCCATTATTTTCGTAAATATATTGGTCACTGCCTCAAGGACCTAGATTATAGATGATATTTACTAAAAGTTGTTGGCTGTTAATGTAGAAATTATTTCTTCAATAAAAAAACAGAAAAACTTATTTCCTATTTTTTATTACTAGAGGACTTCCAGCCAAGTATGTGAACAATTTGTCCTACGTTTCGTCCGAGTTTTCGGACTTTTCAAGGTTAAAGTCACAATTTTGCTGCTGATATTCGAGAATTGTTTTAATTTGCTTCTTGGTTGTAGCTCCAAAATTTGATTTTATTTATTCAAAGAATCCATTATTTTCGTAAATATATTGGTCACTGCCTCAAGGACCTAGATTATAGATGATATTTTACACAAGTTGTTGGCTGTTAAGGTAGAAATTATTTCTTCAATAAAAAAACAGAAAAACTTATTTCCTATTTTTATTACTAGAGGACTTCCAGCCAAGTATATGAACAATTTGTCCTACGTTTCGTCCGAGTTTTCGGACTTTTTCAAGGTTAAAAACAATTTTTGCTGCTGATATTCGAGAATTGTTTTAATTTGTTCTTGGTTGTACAGCTCCAAAATTTGATTTTATTTGTTCAAAGAATCCCATTATTTTCGTAAATATATTGGTCACTGCCTCAAGGACCTAGATTATAGATGATATTTTACACAAGTTGTTGGCTGTTAAGGTAGAAATTATTTCTTCAATAAAAAACAGAAAAACTTATTCCTATTTTTATTACTAGAGGACTTCCCAGCCAAGTATATGAACAATTTGTCCTACGTTTCGTCCGAGTTTTCGGACTTTTTCAAGGTTAAAAAGCCTTACAATTTTGCTGCTGATATTCGAGAATTGTTTTAATTTGTTCTTGGTTGTAGCTCCAAAATTTGATTTTATTTGTTCAAAGAATCCCATTATTTTCGTAAATATATTGGTCACTGCCTCAAGGACCTAGATTATAGATGATATTTTACACAAGTTGTTGGCTGTTAAGGTAGAAATTATTTCTTCAATAAAAAACAGAAAAACTTATTTCCTATTTTTATTACTAGAGGACTTCAGCCAATATATGAACAATTTGTCCTACGTTTCGTCCGAGTTTGGACTCTAAGGCTATATGAACAATTTTGTCCTATTACGTCCGAGTTTGACTTTTTCAAGGTTAAAGCCTTACAATTTTTGCTGATATTCGAGAATTGTTTTAATTTGTTCTTGGTTGTAGCTCCAAAATTTGATTTTATTTGTTCAAAGAATCCCATTATTTTCGTAAATATATTGGTCACTGCCTCAAGACCTAGATTATAGATGATATTTTACACAAGTTGTTGGCTGTTAAGTAGAAATTATTTCTTCAATAAAAAACAGAAAAACTTATTTCCTATTTTTATTACTAGAGGACTTCCAGCCAAGTATATGAACAATTTGTCCTCGTTTCGTCCCGATTTTCGGACTTTTTCAAGGTTAAAAGCCTTACAATTTTGCTGCTGATATTCGAGAATTGTTTTAATTTGTTCTTGGTTGTAGCTCCAAAATTTGATTTTATTTGTTCAAAAGAATCCCATTATTTTCGTAAATATATTGGTCACTGCCTCAAGGACCTAGATTATAGATGATATTTTACACAAGTTGTTGGCTGTTAAGGTAGAAATTATTTCTTCAATAAAAAACAGAAAAACTTATTTCCTATTTTTATTACTAGAGGACTTCCAGCCAAGTATATGAACAATTTGTCCTACGTTTCGTCCGAGTTTTCGGACTTTTTCAAGGTTAAAAGCCTTACAATTTTGCTGCTGATATTCGGGCTTTTAACCTTGAAAAAGTCCGAAAACTCGGACGAAACGTAGGACAAATTGTTCATATACTTGGCTGGAAGTCCTCTAGTAATAAAAATAGGAAATAAGTTTTTCTTGTTTTTTATTGAAGAAATAATTTCTACCTTAACAGCCAACAACTTGTGTAAAATATCATCTATAATCTAGGTCCTTGAGGCAGTGACCAATATATTTATGAAAATAATGGGATTCTTTTGAACAAATAAAATCAAATTTTGGAGCTACAACCAAGAACAAATTAAAACAATTCTCGAATATCAGCAGCAAAATTGTAAGGCTTTTAACCTTGAAAAAGTCCGAAAACTCGGACGAAACGTAGGACAAATTGTTCATATACTTGGCTGGAAGTCCTCTAGTAATAAAAATAGGAAATAAGTTTTTCTGTTTTTTATTGAAGAAATAATTTCTCCTTAACAGCCAACAACTTGTGTAAAATATCATCTATAATCTAGGTCCTTGAGGCAGTGACCAATATATTTACGAAAATAATGGGATTCTTTGAACAAATAAAATCAAATTTTGGAGCTACAACCAAGAACAAATTAAACAATTCTCGAATATCAGCAGCAAAATTGTAAGGCTTTTAACCTGAAAAAGTCCGAAAACTCGGACGAAACGTAGGACAAATTGTTCATATACTTGGCTGGAAGTCCTCTAGTAATAAAAATAGGAAATAAGTTTTTCTGTTTTTTATTGAAGAAATAATTTCTACCTTAACAGCCAACAACTTGTGTAAAATATCATCTATAATCTAGGTCCTTGAGGCAGTGACCAATATATTTACGAAAATAATGGGATTCTTTGAACAAATAAAATCAAATTTTGAGCTACAACCAAGAACAAATTAAAACAATTCTCGAATATCAGCAGCAAAATTGTAAGGCTTTTATTAATGAAAAAGTCCGGAAAACTCGGACGAAACGTAGGACAAATTGTTCATATACTTGGCTGGAAGTCCTCTAGTAATAAAAATAGGAAATAAGTTTTTCTGTTTTTTATTGAAGAAATAATTTCCTACCTTAACAGCCAACAACTTGTGTAAAATATCATCTATAATCTAGGTCCTTGAGGCAGTGACCAATATATTTACGAAAATAATGGGATTCTTTGAACAAATAAAATCAAATTTTGGAGCTACAACCAAGAACAAATTAAAACAATTCTCGAATATCAGCAGCAAAATTGTAAGGCTTTTAACCTTGAAAAAGTCCGAAAACTCGGACGAAACGTAGGACAAATTGTTCATATACTTGGCTGGAAGTCCTCTAGTAATAAAAATAGGAAATAAGTTTTTCTGTTTTTTATTGAAGAAATAATTTCTACCTTAACAGCCAACAACTTGTGTAAAATATCATCTATAATCTAGGTCCTTGAGGCAGTGACCAATATATTTACGAAAATAATGGGATTCTTTTGAACAAATAAAATCAAATTTTGGAGCTACAACCAAGAACAAATTAAAAACAATTCTCGAATATCAGCAGCAAAAATTGTAAGGCTTTTAACTTGAAAAAGTCCGAAAACTCGGACGAAACGTAGGACAAATTGTTCATATACTTGGCTGGAAGTCCTCTAGTAATAAAAATAGGAAATAAGTTTTTCTGTTTTTTATTGAAGAAATAATTTCTACCTTAACAGCCAACAACTTGTGTAAAATATCATCTATAATCTAGGTCCTTGAGGCAGTGACCAATATATTTACGAAAATAATGGGATTCTTTGAACAAATAAAATCAAATTTTGGAGCTACAACCAAGAACAAATTAAAACAATTCTCGAATATCAGCAGCAAAATTGTAAGGCTTTTAACCTTGAAAAAGTCCGAAAACTCGGACGAAACGTAGGACAAATTGTTCATATACTTGGCTGGAAGTCCTCTAGTAATAAAAATAGGAAATAAGTTTTTCTGTTTTTTATTGAAGAAATAATTTCTACCTTAACAGCCAACAACTTGTGTAAAATATCATCTATAATCTAGGTCCTTGAGGCAGTGACCAATATATTTACGAAAATAATGGGATTCTTTGAACAAATAAAATCAAATTTTGGAGCTACAACCAAGAACAAATTAAAACAATTCTCGAATATCAGCAGCAAAATTGTAAGGCTTTTAACCTTGAAAAAAGTCCGAAAACTCGGACGAAACGTAGGACAAATTGTTCATATACTTGGCTGGAAGTCCTCTAGTAATAAAAATAGGAAATAAGTTTTTCTGTTTTTTATTGAAGAAATAATTTCTACCTTAACAGCCAACAACTTGTGTAAAATATCATCTATAATCTAGGTCCTTGAGGCAGTGACCAATATATTTACGAAAATAATGGGATTCTTTGAACAAATAAAATCAAATTTTGGAGCTACAACCAAGAACAAATTAAAACAATTCTCGAATATCAGCAGCAAAATTGTAAGGCTTTTAACCTTGAAAAAGTCCGAAAACTCGGACGAAACGTAGGACAAATTGTTCATATACTTGGCTGGAAGTCCTCTAGTAATAAAAATAGGAAATAAGTTTTTCTGTTTTTTATTGAAGAAATAATTTCTACCTTAACAGCCAACAACTTGTGTAAAATATCATCTATAATCTAGGTCCTTGAGGCAGTGACCAATATATTTACGAAAATAATGGGATTCTTTGAACAAATAAAATCAAATTTTGGAGCTACAACCAAGAACAAATTAAAACAATTCTCGAATATCAGCAGCAAAATTGTAAGGCTTTTAACCTTGAAAAAGTCCGAAAACTCGGACGAAACGTAGGACAAATTGTTCATATACTTGGCTGGAAGTCCTCTAGTAATAAAAATAGGAAATAAGTTTTTCTGTTTTTTATTGAAGAAATAATTTCTACCTTAACAGCCAACAACTTGTGTAAAATATCATCTATAATCTAGGTCCTTGAGGCAGTGACCAATATATTTACGAAAATAATGGGATTCTTTGAACAAATAAAATCAAATTTTGGAGCTACAACCAAGAACAAATTAAAACAATTCTCGAATATCAGCAGCAAAATTGTAAGGCTTTTAACCTTGAAAAAGTCCGAAAACTCGGACGAAACGTAGGACAAATTGTTCATATACTTGGCTGGAAGTCCTCTAGTAATAAAAATAGGAAATAAGTTTTTCTGTTTTTTATTGAAGAAATAATTTCTACCTTAACAGCCAACAACTTGTGTAAAATATCATCTATAATCTAGGTCCTTGAGGCAGTGACCAATATATTTACGAAAATAATGGGATTCTTTGAACAAATAAAATCAAATTTTGGAGCTACAACCAAGAACAAATTAAAACAATTCTCGAATATCAGCAGCAAAATTGTAAGGCTTTTAACCTTGAAAAAGTCCGAAAACTCGGACGAAACGTAGGACAAATTGTTCATATACTTGGCTGGAAGTCCTCTAGTAATAAAAATAGGAAATAAGTTTTTTCTGTTTTTTATTGAAGAAATAATTTCTACCTTAACAGCCAACAACTTGTGTAAAATATCATCTATAATCTAGGTCCTTGAGGCAGTGACCAATATATTTACGAAAATAATGGGATTCTTTGAACAAATAAAATCAAATTTTGGAGCTACAACCAAGAACAAATTAAAACAATTCTCGAATATCAGCAGCAAAATTGTAAGGCTTTTAACCTTTGAAAAAGTCCGAAAACTCGGACGAAACGTAGGACAAATTGTTCATATACTTGGCTGGAAGTCCTCTAGTAATAAAAATAGGAAATAAGTTTTTCTGTTTTTTATTGAAGAAATAATTTCTACCTTAACAGCCAACAACTTGTGTAAAATATCATCTATAATCTAGGTCCTTGAGGCAGTGACCAATATATTTACGAAAATAATGGGATTCTTTGAACAAATAAAATCAAATTTTGGAGCTACAACCAAGAACAAATTAAAACAATTCTCGAATATCAGCAGCAAAATTGTAAGGCTTTTAACCTTGAAAAAGTCCGAAAACTCGGACGAAACGTAGGACAAATTGTTCATATACTTGGCTGGAAGTCCTCTAGTAATAAAAATAGGAAATAAGTTTTTCTGTTTTTTTATTGAAGAAATAATTTCTACCTTAACAGCCAACAACTTGTGTAAAATATCATCTATAATCTAGGTCCTTGAGGCAGTGACCAATATATTTACGAAAAATAATGGGATTCTTTGAACAAATAAAATCAAATTTTGGAGCTACAACCAAGAACAAATTAAAACAATTCTCGAATATCAGCAGCAAAATTGTAAGGCTTTTAACCTTGAAAAAGTCCGAAAACTCGGACGAAACGTAGGACAAATTGTTCATATACTTGGCTGGAAGTCCTCTAGTAATAAAAATAGGAAATAAGTTTTTCTGTTTTTTATTGAAGAAATAATTTCTACCTTAACAGCCAACAACTTGTGTAAAATATCATCTATAATCTAGGTCCTTGAGGCAGTGACCAATATATTTACGAAAATAATGGGATTCTTTGAACAAATAAAATCAAATTTTGGAGCTACAACCAAGAACAAATTAAAACAATTCTCGAATATCAGCAGCAAAATTGTAAGGCTTTTAACCTTGAAAAGTCCGAAAACTCGACGAAACGTAGGACAAATTGTTCATATACTTGGCTGGAAGTCCTCTAGTAATAAAAATAGGAAATAAGTTTTTCTGTTTTTTATTGAAGAAATAATTTCCTACCTTTAACAGCCAACAACTTGTGTAAAATATCATCTATAATCTAGGTCCTTGAGGCAGTGACCAATATATTTACGAAAATAATGGGATTCTTTGAACAAATAAAATCAAATTTTGGAGCTACAACCAAGAACAAATTAAAACAATTCTCGAATATCAGCAGCAAAATTGTAAGGCTTTTTAACTCTTGAAAAAAGTCCGAAAAACTCGGACGAAACGTAGGACAAATTGTTCATATACTTGGCTGGAAGTCCTCTAGTAATAAAAATAGGGAAATAAGTTTTTCTGTTTTTTATTGAAGAAATAATTTCTACCTTAACAGCCAACAACTTGTGTAAAATATCATCTATAATCTAGGTCCTTGAGGCAGTGACCAATATATTTACGAAAATAATGGGATTCTTTTGAACAAATAAAATCAAATTTTGGAGCTACAACCAAGAACAAATTAAAACAATTCTCGAATATCAGCAGCAAAATTGTAAGGCTTTTAACCTTGAAAAAGTCCGAAAACTCTGGACGAAACGTAGGACAAATTGTTCATATACTTGGCTGAAGTCCTCTAGTAATAAAAATAGGGAAATAAGTTTTTCTTGGTTTTTATTGAAGAAATAATTTCTACCTTAACAGCCAACAACTTGTTAAAATATCATCTATAATCTAGGTCCTTGAGGCAGTGACCAATATATTTACGAAAATAATGGGATTCTTTGAACAAATAAAATCAAATTTTGGAGCTACAACCAAGAAACAAATTAAAACAACTCTCGAATATCAGCAGCAAAATTGTAAGGCTTTTAACTCTGAAAAAGTCCGAAAACTCGGACGAAACGTAGGACAAATTGTTCATATACTTGGCTGGAAGTCCTCTAGTAATAAAAATAGGAAATAAGTTTTTCTGTTTTTTATTGAAGAAATAATTTCTACCTTTAACAGCCAACAACTTGTGTAAAATATCATCTATAATCTAGGTCCTTGAGGCAGTGACCAATATATTTACGAAAATAATGGGATTCTTTGAACAAATAAAATCAAATTTTGAGCTACAACCAAGAACAAATTAAAACAATTCTCGAATATCAGCAGCAAAATTGTAAGGCTTTTAACCTTTGAAAAAAGTCCGAAAAACTCGGACGAAACGTAGGACAAATTGTCTATATACTTGGCTGGAAGTCCTCTAGTAATAAAAATAGGAAATAAGTTTTTCTGTTTTTTATTGAAGAAATAATTTCTACCTTAACAGCCAACAACTTGTGTAAAATATCATCTATAATCTAGGTCCTTGAGGCAGTGACCAATATATTTACGAAAATAATGGGATTCTTTGAACAAATAAAATCAAATTTTGGAGCTACAACCAAGAACAAATTAAAACAATTCTCGAATATCAGCAGCAAAATTGTAAGGCTTATAACCTGAAAAAAGTCCGAAAACTCGGACGAAACGTAGGACAAATTGTTCATATACTTGGCTGGAAGTCCTCTAGTAACCAAAAAAATAGGAAATAAGTTTTTTCTGTTTTTTATTGAAGAAATAATTTCTACCTTAACAGCCAACAACTTGTGTAAAATATCATCTATAATCTAGGTCCTTGAGGCAGTGACCAATATATTTACGAAAATAATGGGATTTTTGAACAAATAAAAATCAAATTTTGAGCTACAACCAAGAACAAATTAAACAATTCTCGAATATCAGCAGCTAAAATTGTAAGGCTTTTAACTTGTGAAAAAGTCCGAAAACTCGGACGAAACGTAGGACAAATTGTTCATATACTTGGCTGGAAGTCCTCTAGTAATAAAAATAGGAAATAAGTTTTTCTGTTTTTTATTGAAGAAATAATTTCTACCTTAACAGCCAACAACTTGTGTAAAATATCATCTATAATCTAGGTCCTTGAGGCAGTGACCAATATATTTACGAAAATAATGGGATTCTTTGAACAAATAAAAATCAAATTTGGAGCTACAACCAAGAACAAATTAAACAATTCTCTAATATCAGCAGCAAAATTGTAAGGCTTTTAACCTTGAAAAGTCCGAAAACTCGGACGTAACGTAGGACAAATTGTTCATATACTTGGCTGAAGTCCTCTAGTAATAAAAATAGGAAATAAGTTTTTCTGTTTTTTTATTGAAGAAATAATTTCTACCTTAACAGCCAACAACTTGTGTAAAATATCATCTATAATCTAGGTCCTTGAGGCAGTGACCAATATATTTACGAAAATAATGGGATTCTTTGAACAAATAAAATCAAATTTTGGAGCTACAACCAAGAACAAATTAAAACAATTCTCGAATATCAGCAGCAAAATTGTAAGGCTTTTAACTTGAAAAAGTCCGAAAACTCGGACGAAACGTAGGACAAATTGTTCATATACTTGGCTGGAAGTCCTCTAGTAATAAAAATAGGAAATAAGTTTTCTGTTTTTTATTGAAGAAATAATTTCTACCTTAACAGCCAACAACTTGTGTAAAATATCATCTATAATCTAGGTCCTTGAGGCAGTGACCAATATATTTACGAAAATAATGGGATTCTTTGAACAAATAAAATCAAATTTTTGGAGCTACAACCAAGAACAAATTAAAACAATTCTCGAATATCAGCAGCAAAATTGTAAGGCTTTTAACCTTGAAAAAGTCCGAAAACTCGGACGAAACGTAGGACAAATTGTTCATATACTTAGCTGGAAGTCCTCTAGTAATAAAAATAGAAATAAGTTTTTCCTGTTTTTTATTGAAGAAATAAGTTATCCTGAAAGAAGGTTTCCTGATGTTAGAAGCTTCCAAAACCTTCTCGATAGATTTCTGGAAACTGGAAATGTCGAATATAAAAAAAAAGTGAAAGAATAAAACGTGTTGTGAACGAAGAAAATGAGTTTTCTGTGGTGCTGGCAACGGTTGAGAATCCCCATGTTAGTCAAAGAGAAGTGACCTCAGTAGGAATAAGTAGACGGTCTGTGGGTCGAATCTTAAAACAAATAAGTTGCATGCATATCATATTCAAATGCACTAGGAATTATCTGATGACGATTTTCAAAAGCGCCTACAATTTTGTAAATTGAGCCAGAGGTAAATATAGAAGTTGATGTCAACTTCTTCGATAATTTTATTCACTGGTGAGGCAACTTTTCATAAAAATGGATTTGTTAATAGGCACAATTTCCATTATTATGCTTCGGAAAATCCTCACTTTTTTTATGCAAGTTGATAATCAACACAGATGGTCTATATACGTTTGGGGAGAAATTATTGGAGAACATGTAATAGGGCCACATTTCTTGGATGGTACATTGACTGGAGCTATTTATCTTCATTTTTTAGCCAAAACTATCTGCCAATTATTGGTAAATCTCCTGGAAGAATTGGAAATAGGATGTGGTTTCAGCAAGATGGTGTCCACCACATTATTTAAATGCAGTTAGAGACCAATTAAATAATACCTACCCTCATCAATGGATTGGAAGAAATGGACCCACTAAATGGCCTGCTAAATCCCCAGATCTTACAAAAATGGATTTCTTTTTATGGGGGACGCGTGAATGAAATTGTTTATAGAGACACACCAACAACAGTATAAAATATAAAAGTGTTAAAGTGTATTGTCATCGGAACTACGTATATATGCAAAATTTCAATTGATGGACATGTGGAAGTGGTTCTAATTCAGCTTGCAAGATTTGACCTCAAACAAACAAACAAACTAACTAATAAATAAATAAACAAACATTGCAAGTTAAATAAAGCTTTTAAAAATAAGTTTATACACGAAGTTTTTTGTTATCTATCATCTGTCATTTTGTTTTTAGGTTTTTTTTTTAAGATTTTAACGAGGGGATTTACATATTGAACTAGACAATATAAATATTTGGGCCATTTTCATTAGTGTTATACTAAATTAGGTACAACTTGATATTAGTTAAATAGGTATCTCATTATTTAAAAGTAAAATTGAAATTCCTGAAAATAAATGTTTACAAAATTCTTATGGTAGTGTTTTTTTGCTCCTGAATACATGTTGTCTTTATTTATATTTTTATACCCATATCATTTATCAGTATCACTGTATAAAATGTACAAAATAACTGCTCTTTGAAGTATTGAACGGCATTTAAATAAAGCATTACTTCAAAATGCGCCATAAAATTAAATATGATTGCGATAAGTAACAAAATTATTATTAATTATGATTAATGTATTAGTTCCTAAGATTATATAGGTAGTGGTCTAAAATGTCCATATCTAGTATTAGTAGACTACAACAATATTATTTATTGTTGCAATTTTTTTTTTTGTTTTAAAAATTAGGCTTATGACCTAACAAGTTTTATATCTGTCATATTCTATCAAATTTATTACAATTTATTGCAGTTTTCTGCATTACTTCTTTCCAGGTAGCTATTTATTAGATAACTCTACTTTCCATTTATTGACGCGATTCTCCTTAGTACGCCATAATTGTGCCAATGTGGTTTTTATTTTCGGAATGGTGACTCGGTGTTTTTACTCGTTTGTCATAGTATTTCAAACGTTTACTTCATCAAAAAAACTATAATATACACACGTAAACTGCTTATAACACTTTTAGATTTCTTTATATATTATACTTCTCATTATTTTCTAACTGTAAGAAATTATTATTAACTTCGTATATACTACAGATATTTATATATGTAGATTATAGATAAAATATAGTTAAACTATTCAGCAGCATTTTACATCAAAGTTGTAATTGCAGTATAAATGCATATAGCCAGCATCGTATTAACGCCTCTTACGTACCACCACCAGTGGTTCAGCAGAGAGACATGCCAGGTAGATAGAGTGTTGTTGATATCATTAATACTGTATTATAATATTCGCACCGCATAAGTAGAAAAGAATATAAAGTTTGCTGCAGCTAGAACATCTTAAAGACTTATGTTATTTGGAATTATAAATGTCAGTTGTGACTGTACATTTTAATGTATGTCCCGTTTGTATAAGCACATTGTCTTCTAGGTGGTAAATGTGCTTGAACAAATTTGTATAAAAACGTAAATGTAAATGACTTTTCATGCCTACTAAATGATTCTTCTTTACTTCCCCGTTCCTCTTAAACTTCCCATGGGGAACGTTGCTGCTTCAGTTTGGGTTCCGAAATATGTCAATTTGGTTCTGGGCAAGTCGGTACTGTGTATTTCCGTTTTAAATCTGTATAGTTTGCTATATAAATATATCTATATATATAAATATAAATATATATATATATCTATATATATATCTATATATATATAATATATAAATATATATATATATATATATATATATAAATATATATATATATATATATATATATATATATATATATATATATATATATATATATATATATATATATATATATATATATATATATATATATATATATATATATATATATATATATATATATTATATATATATATTATATATATATATATATATATATATATATATATATATATATATATATATATATATATATATATATTATATATATATATATTATATATATTATATATATATATGTATAATATATATATTATATATATATATATATATATATATATCTATATCTATATATATAAATACTTATATATATATATATATATATATAATACATATATATATATATATATATATATATATATGTATATATATATATATATATATATATATATATATATATATATATATATATATATATATATATATATATATATATATATATATATTATATTCCTCGTAATATAAATATATTATTTAATAATTACCTTAATAAATAATTAATTATTGTAAATAATTTAATAATATAGTTTAAACCTCAATAAATAAATATAATATTATATTGCAATACAACACAATGTAATGTATTGTAATGTATTGTATAAATTTGTGCTATATTTTTTATGATTTTGAAATTCATTTATCTTCCTATTTTATTTTGTTAACAATTGCTTTTGCTGTGTAAATTTATCCTGTAACTGAATTTCTTCTACTCGTTAGATATTTTAATTTAAAGAAATAAATAAATAATTTTATTTTTTGCCGTAACTTCGTAAACAGTACAAAGTAATGAAAACATCAAGTGAGCGAAAAGGTTAAAAAACAAAATAAAACAGTAAATTAGGTTTTAGGTTTTAAAAGCGTGAGATCCTAAAAAAATTCAGATCATATGATTGTTTCAAATGTTAATAACGTTGCTTCATAGGCTGTTGTTAAAAATATTATACATGCTGAATCTGAATTTAATTATTCTTAAAACTGTATAAGAAAAATTTAAAAAACTAAAAAAATTATCCTGGAACTATCTTCTAGAAAGTGGCAGGATTCTTAACAAGTATTACGCCTTATCTAGTCAATAAATCTCAGTTTTGTGCATATTTTTTTACAAAATACTCGGAACTGTTCTTTATTTAATACATTTAGGGCCGATCCTTTCATCTCTCAATAAATTTATTCGGTAGATAGTTTCCTTGGACACAAACAATTGTATTGATGCAAATCAATAATTGTTTCCATGGAACTTATTTATGAAACAGATTTAATGGCAGATGGAAAGATCGGTCCTTAGTGGAATATTACAGAAAACACACATATAAAGTTACATTAGAAATGGGGCATATGAAAATTCGTACGTGTTCTGCACATGTTAAATATATTTTCCAATGGAAAGCAGATAGTTATAAGTATTTAATACATACATGCGACGTGTATACAACCAGGTCGCCGTTCAAATAATCATGATCATCAATGTCTAATCTCTACACCTCTTCCTCGAATAATTGCCATCATTACACGTATGTTTAATAAAATGCTATTATTAATAAATACGATAATAAAATTTTGACGTCATCAACACAATAATATATCCTTTCGTAGCCCCTAGGAACAATTTTATTTTAAAACCTCTAGTTACAGTTTATTTAATTTTCCAATACTTGTTTTGATATATTGACTATACAGCCGCTGTCATATTAATTGTCTATTTACTAAATTTAAAAAATGTTATAATAGAACCAAGAACTTTGTGGAGTAATTTTGTAACAATAAAAAGAGAGTTTAAATCTGTATAAAAATATTCATTAGATACTTACATAAAAAAGTCAAAGGAAAATATTAATTTTATGTATTAACATTTAATTAGATCATCATTGTATCTTATTATTAATGAAATCTGCATAGATTAACTAGAACTGTTGAATAAATTTGTATTAAAATATTCTGCTTTAGGAATTTGCAAAGAAAAAACAAGTAGTGCAATAAATAACAACATATAACGACACGACCACACCACATGATTTGATTAATACATACGTTTTACAAAATGTTAACTATTTTTTTGCAAATAATAATAATAAATATTAATACACTTATAAGTATACAAATACTTTATTTGCAAATATGTTTTAACGTAATACAATGCTTGGAACTAAATACTTGAAATTTCGATATTTCGAAAGAAGAATTAGAATTTTGGAGCAAGTTCATTTTTTACTTTTTTTTTTTTTTTTTAATTCATTGGCTATTTGATCAATTGGAGACAAATCCTAAGCTAATTGTTTTCATAGTATTATTATCAGTGTATCTTTTATACTCTTTTTCAGACAAAAGATATGCTTTGACGATTTACATATTTTTTTACTCAATTAAGTTTCGATATTGTATAAGGATGTTTAGCAATGACATGGTTTTCCACAAAACACCAAAACACCATACACTGCAATCGACGCGCGTTTCGCCAACCAAGTTGGCATCATCTAAAAATGATTGAAACTAACCTTATGTTCACAATATATCCTATTTTTACCTAAACTGTGACTCACTATATAGGATTGGCCCTCTGTCACTATTCTCACCATTTTTACACTTTGTAAATTCCAAGCTTTCAAATGCATCCAGTTGTCTAGTATTTGTTACATTCCTAATTAATCTTAAATTGCTAATTTTATAGTTGCTCTCAGATGCATGTTGGGAAACATTAAACTTATTTGTTCTACCATATTTTAGGTGAGCCATATGCTTCTTGAATCTAGTTTGAATTGGTTCTCTAGTCTGTCCAACATACTTTTGATTACAGTTCTTACAGCTAATTTTGTAAATCTCCACCTTTTCGTTTGTTTTAATTTTGTCTTTTGGATTTCCTAAACGTTGTTGTAATTTATTTCCCCAATAAATGAACCACTGTCATCGTTAAAAATCTTACCAATACCACGGGTGAATCGAGGATTGTATGAAATCGATACAAATTTCGGAATTCTCTTTCATATTGAAAAGTCGAGGAATTTCGAGGTGTCTAAAATGTACGTTTCCTAATTATTTTATCAACTAAACTTACAGATATCCGTAACACAGCTATATTCTTAATCAGTGCTTTTTCTCCTTATTGAGGGGGAACAGCAATTAAAAATCTGCCATTGTACATCTCCAGACGGTGTCAACTTGGTTGGCGACACGCGCTTCGAGTGTAGTATATTATGGTGTATTGTGGTTCCAACCCACTTCAGGAAGAATTTTAAAGGTTATCGAAGGATTTGTTTGATAACGTGGAAAACTAAAGTATGTAAATGTGAATGTTATAATGGAATCCTTAGTAGTTAAATAAGTTAACTCTATAGGTATAGAGAAATAAATAGTAGTGGACTCAATATTGAACCTTGATTTACTGTTTAAAAATTACATGATTTGCATCTGACAAACGATAACAATTTTATTTATACAGCTTGGACAATTTGTGAAAAAATCTAAAATTGACAAAAAGGATTAGTTACATATAGTGTCGGTAGTCACTCAGTCACGATCACCATGATCGATCAGTGACCGATCATTTACCGGTCAGGTCACGATTGATTAAGTTGACTAGTCAAATAGCAACATGTCCAAGGTGGTCACGGACACGGTCAACTTGTCCAAGTTCTCCAAAATTATAAATGTCCTGTCATTTTCCTTGTAATTTTATTCATGACACTTGACAATTGATGTGTAACTGTCAATCGCCTGCTTTTCGATAAAGAAATTGAAATAAATCCTCAGTAATAAGAGAGACCAGTAGACGTTTTCATTTTTTTTTTGTTTAAAAAATGCCAAAAGTTGGCAAAGAGGGTTTCTTTGCTGGGATTTCTTAAAAAAAAGAAAACAGCCGGTGTTAAAAAATATGCACAATGCCAATGTTCTGTAGAATGAGGTATCAAAGCCATGCTACTAGTGGTGGCCGATGAAATTTAGGTTATGTTATATCTTAGTACTAGAGCATGGAACCTAAGCGATACTTTAAGGCATAAAAGATTATATTTTTTTATGAAATTTGAAATCTGTCGATACATTTTCCTCTCGTTTGTGAAAAAAAAGTTTTGCAAATATTTTACAAATTGTTAAAAAAATAATCTAGTGAGGCACACAATTTTTTTCGCAAATTTCATTCGCTATTATTTTCTGCAAAGCTTTTTCATTTATTAATATGACTAAGATATAACATATCCTAAATTTTACTAGCCGCCACTACATGCCTTACAAAACGTATAGTAAAAAATTGCCAAAAATGTCCTAAAAATGTGAAGCAATTATTCATTCTCAAAGTATTGAGATTTGTAACAAAACCCAAAAAAGTATATTAAACGAGCGGAAAAAATAAATGTAACAAAACCAATGCTAAGATGTAAGCATTATACACCATTTTGATGAGAAAATTATGATACATCCAATGGCACATTTATTTTCCATTTAAAAATACCATTTTTCTTAAGGTTAAATGACCGGTCTCGAAAAATCTAACTACTTCAAGCTAAGAGGAAGTTTCGAACAATATTCAATACTAACTTATACGTAATCTAAGATTTCATTTATTCAGTTCAAAAGTAGAGATTATTACTATATTTTACATTTAACACTTAATGTAAGATATGTGTCATTTCGTTCAACAACTGTATTATTTAAACAAAACTGAAGAATTACTTGAATCAATAAATATTTGATGTTGACTGAAATCATTTCTTTCTTGATTTAATATTGCGATCTATTAAATTTACCACTTAATGTAAGGATAAATTTCATTTTGTTCAACAATTGTATTATTCAAATAAAGCTTTTTTCCTTTTCTCTTTTGGAACTTACTACCACATGACTAACTCTTCGTTATCTAAAAAATATAGTTAGTTACCAGTATGTTACTGGAAAAATAAACCTCTGGGCTTGTGACTTTACATTAAAAGATTAGTCAGAAGGTGTTTCTTGAAACGCTAAGGAATTATATTATTATTTTTTTTGTCTCATATTATTTGTCAAAAAACACCCTCTGACTAATGTCTTGACGTAAAATTACATGCGCAGAGGTTTATTTTTCCAGTAACATACTGGGTAACTAACTATATTTTTTAGATAACGAAGAATTATTCATGTGGTAGTAAGTCCCAAAAAAGAAAAGGAAAAATTTAGTGAATGCCACAAATAACGTACAGACAATATTTAAATAAAACTGATAAATTATTTGAATCAAATTTGAATTTCTGGGATTGACTTTTCAGAATTAGAAGTTTTTATGAAGAATGACGTTTCATTAAAATTATTTATTAAAAACAAACAATTTTACAAGTTTAAGTCCATTCGTGAACACACTGTATATGAGACTTCAAATTTACCACAGGAAGGCACATTATTTCTTTATAAGCTTTTACTTAAGTGTTTTATGAATTTTATTCTTTCCGATTTAAGGAATAAGTTCTATAATCTGTTCTGAAATTTCCAGTAAATTGTCCAACGTTAGTTAATTTTCTTGACCTAGAAAACAATTATTTATGTTATTAAAGTATAAATAATTTAAACAAATCATTGTAGCTAACTATATAACAGAAAAGTATGCTCGAACTTTTAAACAGGTATGGCATAACAAGTTTTGTACACATGAATCCGAAATTTTTAAGCTCATTTGAATATTCACAAAATTTCCATGCATATATACAAACTGTAAATAGGCAGCTAAAATACATAATAATTAATATGTTAGCTTAGCATTTTTGCCAAGAACGTATTCCTTTCAAGAGATGTTAGTAGAGCTCATTTGAACTGATTTAACTATAATATGCATAATGCAAAACCTAACGTTTTTGAGATATTTTATGATTATTATTTTTTTAGAAACTTCCCTTGCCCTTATGTGTTTCAAAAAACGTGTCATCGCTTAAGCGGAGATTTCTCACTCAAAAATAAGACAAATAGTTACTATTAACATGGGTCCATTGCTGTTTAGTACTTGAAATGTAGAATGTAGAAGTTTTATTATTATCGGTTCTTCAGTTTTAGTGACGTTGTGTATTCATTTCTTGTAAAGTATAACGTAATTAAAATATCTTGCATGCAGTAAAACCAGAATTATTAAACTTACCTTCTAGTATTGAAATTAAGGACTCCAATTCCCAACTTGCTAATAGTTCTTCCATCGTAGACTCATTAACTTCTATTTCACAGTTCATAATGTTAATATACTTCTTTTTCAAGTGTAACTTTACAAATATAAATTATTTCATAATAATCAACATCTATGAACAAAGTACAGCACACACAATTCTACGCGTAGTAGGTAAGGTATGTCGTCTTTGTTTGGCAAAGGCATAGCTTTCTACCTCCCACCACTGCGCGATTCAATTGTTCTATCATTATTTTAGAACACCACATTGAGATTAGTAAGTATTCAATCAAGGATAACAGTTATTGGATTAATAGTATGTATAATTCTTCCAGCAAAGTTGTTTGTAGTTTTATTCCAAGAGTAGTATTCTTATGTCAAGAAAAACATTTAAATAAGAATTTACTTCAAGATGTCCTTATACTTACTCTCACGGTTAACAGTACTCGAAAGAAGTGTACTATTAAGAGTATATTTAATACATACTTATATTTTGAAGGACTCAAACTTATATTAACTTAAACACTTGCGCTAATGAAACTCAAAAATATATCTGTTCTTGGTTTACAATTGGTATATCATTGAAACAATAATAATTTATTAAGTAATATCTTTCTAGTGACAAGTATAAAAATTCAAGAATAATCGATTACTTTGATATAGAATAGTTTTCTTTCCGTGTACCTATCACTAGTTAGATATGTATGCGGCTTAAAAATTGGCACGTTATTAAAAATATATTACCATTTTAAAAGTAGTCTGAATTAAGTTTAAGGGCAAGATCTATTTTCTTTATCCATTATCCGAATCAAACGTTTCCAGATCACATTCTGTTACCAATGTATATATCTTTGTTTTTGTTGTTATATAGAGTACGATGACCTTAGTTTTATTCATTCACAATGATGATGCAATATGAAAATGTTATTCGTTAGTTATATCAAAGATTATAATTACAATATTATTTGGTTATATTGAATAGAAAACGACAATTTAAACATTTAAGAAAGTAATTTAGATTTTTAATCATAGAGAAAATCATCTGGAATAGTCCGGCGACCATAAGGATCAAATGAAGGTGATATACACATCCAATGGAGATTTCGATTGTTATTGTGAGACAGGAATCATTTGGTTACTAATAATTAATCAACTGAACAATATTTAGTGTTTGTTTGTTTGCTGATTTACTGTCATTTGATACGTAGTTAGTTACACGTATTTAGATTTTGTTTATTGTATTATGAAATAAATGCGTTGTTCGTTTTCATTTATTTGATATTAGTAAACAAGTTATTACTAATACATACCTACAAAAAAAAAATATTATCACGTAAGTACCATTTTGGCAAGAGAAATTCTAACGTTTTTTATTTGAAGAACATAAAAAGTAGCATGTACTTCCTATATTTCTTCTGTTGGTAAAATTAATGAAGTTAAGCATCTGTTTTGATATTTCGCAATAATATCTTCACTTATTTTAAATTTGCTGCTATTAAAAAAATGCCGATTACATCATAAATCCGGCATTATAATCTTTTGGATAACATGCAGTAACGGCTGGTGAAATTTAGTAGTAATAAATATCAAGACTAAATGAAGAAGTTTTGCAGAGAAAAAATTACGATTGATATTTGTGAAAAAGTTGCAAAAATCGCTATTTTTTTAGACAATTTGTAAAATATTTGCAAAACACTTTTTTTCAGTATTAGGTGGAAAGTATTTCACCTAATTTCAAACGTCATAAAAAAATACAGTTTTTTTATTAAGTTACACCTTTTTGAAATTTGCACAGTGAAAAATTCATTTAAAATAAAATTTCAAAACGGTGAAATAAAAAAACATTAAATTTGAAATATCACGACATACTTTCCAACCTGATTCTGAAAAAAAGAATTTTTTGTAAATGTTTTACAAATTGTCGTCTAAAAAATAACCTAGGGCACACAATTTTTGCAACCTTTTTTCTCTGCAAAACTTCTTCATTTGTCTTGATAGTTAGGCCTTAAAGATACTATAACCTAAATTTCACCAGCCGCCAGACATAAATATTTACTGAAATAAATGTCCCGGTCCAGATATTTTGAAATTACGTTGATAAATTTAAATGGTTTAAATATAAATGGGGAATTTTGTAAACATTTTTTTCTGTCAATTTCTCAGAAAAGTGGAGGAAGCAAGCGTATCATCCTTATTTTTGGATTCAATTTGCTCATACGTAAATAAAAAAAAACTCGTTAATTGAATCAAACATTCTAATATTTTATGTAAACTCTATATCCAGAAAGTATAACAAACCACAAACGGGGTAAAATTTTATTATCTATTCAGTTCTTCTCAAGTCAATTCGTGGTTTGAGAAAACAAAAGATTGTCTGGCAATTAATGTCACAAAAAACTAAACACATTTAAATCCAATATGAATATAATTTGTTTTTTTTTTCAGTTTTAAAATATTTCTAGACATGTAAAATTTGACCATTTTAAATCAGAAGATTGAGACCATTTGTAACTTTCGTAAAAAATAGTTTTTTAGATATCCAACTTAATTTTTCTACCAATTTCGTTGATGAATGAAATTTCCCAGTGTTGCATCATCTTTTTAGTTTATCATGAATGAATGAGTAGTACTATACAACATCATAGTATTACAAAGTGGCTGATGCAATACCATCTTATATGGTACGCTTAGGGTCAATGTGCTGTATTTATTAATGAAAACAAACAATGCTTGAAAGAGAATCTTATATCTAAATAAAACAACTTGCCGACCAAAAATTTCAGCTACAGTTAGACTTTCATCTTAATGTTTTTATTTTCTCTACTAGGGAATTTAAAATATAAGAAAAAAAAACAATGATGTTAAATTTGGCATATTTTTTTGTGGCTACCGAGATACGTAAATGGTGTTTTTATGGTAAAATTATCAGTTATCAGTTCTAATATGTTTAGTATTTACGGTAGTTTCATTTTAGATTTTTGTTTTCATAAAGTAAACTGTGAATTATCTTTCAAATCCTTTGATTGGTATCTTATTTGCATTAAACTGACACTCAAACCTGCAGTCCGTTCCTGCTTAAATTTAATAAGTTCTTTTAGACATATCTGGACAAACCTCCTGCAGAATTTTATCCCTTTAAAAATGTTTCAAGATGACCATACAAAAATCATATTTCTAACAATTCTAATTGCTTGAAACTATTAAACTTCTTTTGAATAAAAGTCCAGGCCTATTAAAGCGTAAGTTTTCATTCATTCAATTTGGATTTTTCGTTTTTTAATGAGATTGAAAAAATATAATTTTATAATGGGGCCTATAAGATGGCAACCTCTAGTCCCATCCTGTCCAATTTAAATAGGTTTTATTCTTCGTATGTGTTCTACAAAATATCATGATTGTATCTGTTTTGAAAATTGAAAAATGTGTGTTTACCACAAGTCTAAGAGAATGAAAAGATAAATCTTGCAAGGATATATATTATTTATTTAACAAAGGAATCATTACTGTACAATAACGTAGTAGTTTTCCAGTCTACGGCATGGCAAAAAATACATATTTTTTATGCAAATTTTAAATATTTTCACATTAAAAATCCAGTTCTACAGACACAAGTTTGCATAAATTTCAAATGCTATATCCAAGGATATTGTAACAGGTATCTTATTCCTAACCAATGAACGCAATTCCATTTCTTTATAATAAATTAATTTACATCGGCATTAAATACAAGTTGTTGTTTATCACACAGATTATATAAAGACAACTTCGTAAATTCGCTTCGGTTATTTTCAATAGAAAGTCAACGAATGGTAGTGTTTTGTGAGCATGGTATGTGCAATTTTCAAGAATAATTTTAATATTTTTAAATAATTAATTAGTGATAAGCTATTTAGACTAAATGAATAAAGCGTAAATTTAAAAATAGCCCTTAAAAACAAAATTATTAAAATAGGTACATATGTTCCTCTTATACAATAAGACCTAATTCCGACACCGACCAGCGCGCGGTGGTGCTTATAGTACTGAAATAAAGCTTTTCAGCAATATTTTGGCTGATGCAATATGTTGAGATATGTTGCATCAGCTCCTAAATGAATATGTTAGAATATGCATGATGATTGATGAGTAAACGATTCAAGAAAACACTTTTTAAAAACTTCACATTTGATAATACAATTTACAATTATTACATTAGTACAGAGAATAAACAAGCTTGGTGTATTCTCAACATTAATGTGGACTACGCTAGGGTACAACCAAAAATCTTTGGTACAACTGAGAGACAACCATAATACTAAGTTACAAGTGTTGTGTATCTTAATTCATTCATTTAAATCAATCAAACTCAAATGATTATATATTCGTAAACTTCATTTTATTTCATTGTATTCATGTATATTTTACTATCGTACCCCACTTGTTTTTTTTTGACGAAATATTGATATTCAATGAGGTCAAAGGATATATATATATATATATATATATATATATATATATATATATATATATATATATATATATATATATATATATATATATATATATATATATATATATATATATATATATATATATATATATATATATATATATATATATATATATATATATATATATATATTTTTTTAATATATATTTTTTTTATATATATATTTTTTTATATATATATATATATATACGGAATAATTTTTTTTTTTTTTTTTTTTTTTTTTTTTTTTTTTTTTTTTTTTTTTTTTTTTTTTTTTTTTTTTTTTTTTTTTTTTTTTTTTTTTTTTTTTTTTTTTTTTTTTTTTTTTTTTTTTTTTTTTTTTTTTTTTTTTTTTTTTTTTTTTTTTCTCATGGTTCACCCTCCCTTTTCTCCTTTAGTTTTGAAGAAATGGATGTTTGGGATATCGTATATACATACAATAAGGGTCACTTTTTGACATACAAGAATTTTTTTCCTCTTCCTTTCCCGGAAGTGACACTAACTTTAGATTTTTAAGTGGAACACCCTGTATATTATTGCATTTTTTAATTTTGCATAATTTTCTGAATCCAACGACACCAAATAAGTGACATTTCAAACGTCAGTATTTTTTATACTATAATTTCTAGTTTTCCATTTGTGTGCCATGCCGGTTCCGATTTATTCTAAATGACTGTGTAATGCTAGAAAAATCGAAATCCCGTCAAAGAAATACTAAATTACGTGATTTAGGAACGAATAAATTTCATCAAAATGGTTTTTAGTTTTTGACTCAATTTTTCAAATGGAATGATATTTGTACCGTGGTACCATTTATTAGTACTATTAATAAGGAATTTATTCATATAAATGTGCATAAATACAAACAAAATTACAGCTAAAAGAAAATAAGAAAATACAATTTTGTTCTAATCAAATATTAAGAAGTACTAACTAAGGTGGCTTTGAAAACAATGAAATATTTAGCTTGTCAAACATTTGTTGGTTTACCGGTGTTTTTATTGTGTTTTTAAAAGTTGTTTAAAATTCTTGTTAATTGTGTTCAAAATGTCGCAAATTTATACAAGAGATGAAAAAGTGGACATGTTAATTATTTATGGGGAATGTAGAAAAAATTTCATTGCGGCTAGACACCTTTATGCCGAACGATATCCTGATAGACAATGTCCAGCGAGAAATTATTTTAATCGTCTTGATAATCAATTCTGAAGTGAGCCCAACAATGATTCCGAAGAAAATTTCATTATTGACGAAAGAACGGAAATTAATGTTTTGGCTCGAGTAGAAGTTGATAAGACTGTTTCTTTAAGGCAAATTGGGTTTGAATTGGAAATCAGTCACCGAATTTTGCACAGATACCACTATAAATCTTTTAAATACCAATTACCAGCCAGCGAAAATTATTACGAACGTGGGATGGATTATTGTAACTGGATATTGCAGAATAACGTGCAGCCAAACAATGATTTTTTGGGAATGATTTTATTTTCGGATGAGTCTAGGTTTACAAATATTGGTCACAAGAAAATCAAAATGTGCGGTTCGGTTTCAATGTTTGGCTTGGAATAATCGGTAGTAGAATGATTGGTCCAATAATATTTGAAGGACCCCTGACTGGTGCCAGATACTTGGGATTTCTGCAAAATGAAATTGAGGACAGTTTAGCTGAATTACCTTTCCATTTACGACAGGGAATGTATTTCCAACAAGATGGCGCTCCTCCCCATAATTCAAGGATAGTAATTGATTACCTTCAATGGAGATTCGGAGAAAATGTAATTTCGACGAATGGTCCGGTGAGGTGGCCTCCAAGGTCACCTGACTTAACACCCCTTGATTTCTTTATTTGGGGTCGTTTAAAAAATATTGACTACGAAACCGCCGTTACAACCCGTGAAGACCTGGAGCTATGAGTAAGACGCGCAATTAATAGCATAACGGCCCAGCAATTGGCGAACGTTCTTCGAGAAACAGCTATGCAAGTTCAGAAGTGCATTGACGTTAATGGACAGCATTTTGAACAAATGTTGTAATGTTTTGTGTTCATTTTTTGTATTCCAAAGCCACCTTATGTATAACTAGGTAATTAGAACAAAATTGTATTTTATTTTCTTTTAGCTATAATTTTGTTTGTATTTATCGTACATTTTAATACGACATATGAATAAATTCCTTATTAATAGTACTGATAAATGGTACCATGATACCAATATGGATTTATTTGAAAAAATTGAGTTTGGCTCCAAAAACCATTTTGATGAACTTTATTTGCTCATAAAACATGTACTTAATTTAGTATTTTTGACGGGATCTCGATTTTTGTAGCTTTACACGGGTCATTTAGAATAAATCGGAACCGTCATAGCACACTTATATGGAAAACTAAAAATTATATTATATAAAATATTGACGTTTGAAACGTCACTTATTTGGTATCGTTAGATTTAGAAAATTATGAAGAATTCAAAAATGTAATAATAGACCATTTAAAAATCGAAAGTTAGTATCACTTTCGGCGAAACCGAAAGTGAAAAAAAAATCACTTGTATGTCAAATCAAAAAATGCCACTTATTATGTATATAGGATATCTCAAATTTTAATCAATTATTTTCAAAACTAAAGAAGAAAAGGGGGTGTACCATGATCCTGTTACACCCCATACAACTTTTCCTTAAAATGTCTATCGTACAGTAAAAAACAACATAAATATAAATGCTACGTTTGGCGATTGAAATAGCAATGTGCTATTTCAATCGTCGTTTCCTCGTATACAGTGGCTCGGATTATAATTTTGTTTCACTACTCTTTTGTTTCTAAGGATGCACCAACTTTTATTAAGAATAACATTTTCTGAGAAATTAATAATAAAAAAGTTTCTCATATGAGGCAAAAACTTTTGGACCTCACCAAGTTGCCATCATCTGGTGATGATTAAAATTTTAATCATCGTTTTAAAGGATGCCTTGTTTTAAAATAAAAAATACGTTGCATTATCTGTAATCTATCTCTTTATTTTGTTCTGTTGCAGACCACTTATACTGACAAAGGAGTCAAGGTAATTATTACAATTATTTATTTTAAATATTTTTTATACATAGACACTATAGGCAGTCGAGTGGCGTAGAAATGAAGCAGCTTGTACTAATCATTAGTCAGGAACAAATGTTTTTCAAAATTCGAAAGCGATTGCTAACTGTCAAATAACTAATATTGCCGATATAATTTTGAATAGTGCATTTTTTATTTATATTTATTAAGTTTTTAAGTCTCAACTTCACATTATTTTGATTCGGATGTTTATTTTTTCTTTATGTTCCATAAGGATATTGATATTTGCATATTATTTTGAAGATTATAAACTACATTATTCCATAGTCAGAATAAAATGGCGATTGGTACAAAAATGGGAAAAAAACTTACTTCAGCGGAACGTTAATAAAACTGTTTTATTAAAGTTCTCCAACAGCAATTGTAACACTATTTTGTAACAACATATAGATACTTGTCTTATAAATGTTCTGCGGAACGCTTATAATTATTGCTTTGACGGCATTGTTATTGTATTATGGTAGATAAGACGTTTGTTCTAAAAACAGCCTCGAACCAGTTTGAAACCATCAGAAATATTCACTCAGCTGGCTGATATACCCTAAGCTCACTGTATTTATATTAATACTTAACTGGGCGAATATCTCTGACGGTATCAAACTAGTCCGAGTCTGCTGTTGGAACAAACCTAAGGATGTCTTATTATAACACCATATATATGCTCTATAAAGGTTCTATACGTGCATCTAAGAGCTAAAAAGCAAAAATGCTTATAGAGCAATTTTGCTATATAATAGAAGGTGTATAGATGTACTAACAATAATTAAAAAAGCTTTTATAAAACAGTTTTATAGTATAGTATTAAGAATATGCTTACAACATAAAATTACAGCTATTTTTCTCCAAAAATAAAATTGAGTTATGGGAGATCTTTATACAACAAATTTGCAAATCCACAGTTTCTATACTATAATTCCCTCTTAACCAAATGATTATAAGGATGGTTTGCTAATTAGGAAAAATATAGGATCGCAAAAAAAGTTATTAAAAAGTGTTTATTCCTTTTAGTTCAATATATCACCTCTTAAAATAATGACATTCGTACTTTCAACACCCTGTATATTTATGACTCCGTGGTCGAGCTGTAAGGACACTTCCTCTCACCTCGGAGTCTAGGGTTCACTGGGTCAAGGAGCGGGGATTTTTCCAGAACCAGAAATTAACCCCCAGCATGCTTAGATAGATATTGATTGTGTGTCTGTTGTCTCGTACAGGGTCACTTCAAGTATACAGAGGGTTGTGTGTTTAATTTAAAATTTTGTATTAAATAGTTACGATAAAAGCGTACGATTAGATTTTTATAAATATACGTTGTCAAGACCAGTTTTTTCGATGATTAATGTTATTTTATTTTTAGCCAGATAACGGAAAATTTTTATACTTCGACCATCTAACATTTTTTGTAGGCAACGCCAAACAGGTATAATAATGTTTGATATTTATTTGTAGTTAAATGTCAAAAATAATAATCTTTTTAGGCTGCTTCGTACTACGTTACACGCCTAGGATTTCAACCTGTTGCTTATAAAGGACTCGAAACAGGAAGCCGAGAATATGCTTACCACGTAGTTAGGCAAAATCGAGTAAGTATTTGTACCTAGTAAAGCTGAATTGATTAACCGTATAACCACAGCATAATGAGTGTGGTATAACCCTCATGCAACGTAAACATATGTATAGTTTGCTTCAAACTTATTTGCAACATAAAACCCGTACGCGTCTTTGAGGGCGGTAACGGCATCAAAGAAGCCGACGTTTTTTATGTTGCAAATAAGCTTGAAATAAATTATACATGGTGATCCAAGATTGACTCTCCAAGCCTTCTTCTCAAAATGATATTTGAATTATTTTTATTTTATTTTGTAGCTATTTGTTTGTTCTACTAATAGTGGTGAAAATGATGCACCTACGATGAATGTTTTTGTCCAGAAAACCCAGTGTACCTGTGAAATGTCATTCAATTTTAACACATTTGTTTATTTGAAATCTTAATAGTTTTTGATTTATAACTAAGTTCCATTTTCTAAACGAATTATCTTCAATCTTGATCCTAGTCTCCTATGAAATTATGAGATACTATTATTACTATTATTAATAAAAACCACAAAGTTGGGTTGTGGTTTGTTGGTGTTTTCGGCGTATTTCATAAATAACGATGTCTTAACATTTTTATAGATGAATAGAACCAAAATTTAAGAAAGTTGTTATCTACGATTAGATATTTTTTCAATTAAGAAATGTGCTTCTAAAGCCAGCCCGTTTTTATCGGAGCAGAGATAGAGGGCACATGTACGTCATACGCCGAGAACTACACTTGCCGCTAGAGACAGCCGTCGGTGGCTCCTAAGTGCGGCTATCCTGTGATTCTATCCCGATGCAGTCAGTGTTGTAGCGGCAATCGCGGTAATAGGTAATTTTTATCAGAAAGTGTAAGCTTTTCTGTGGTTTTTTCTTTGTGCGTTTATTGCGTTCCACTTTACAAATACTTTTAATATTTTTACTGTGCGTATTTATATACTTCATTTATTTATTGATTGTTTTTTAATGTGGTGTGATGGAAGAGGCAAATAAAACACGACTTACTATTTACATACCGGCTTAGAAGTTTAGCAGAGGATACTATAGACGGTATATTAATGATGCAAGTTATTCGGGGAATTAATCTAAAATTATTCACTAACTATCTAGACAAAAGAATTCAGTATGTTTCCCTTAACGGTGTATGTAGTGATAAGAAAATTATTAAATATGGTGTTCCCCAGGGAACTGTCTTGGGACCACTACTATTGATTATTTATATTAATAATTTATTTCTCCTTGAAACTAAAGGACAAATAATTACTTTTGCAGACGATACTGTCATATATTATAAAGACATAGATTGGATTAGATTAAAGCAGAAGGTAGAAACAGATTTTACACTTATGAAAAAATGGTTTAACAGTAAGATACTTACCATAAACTATGATAAAACTTTTTTCTCCCTTTTTGCTCATATAAAAAGAATTTGCCAGCGTATAATACACTAGAGATCAACGAGGATGGTCAAATAATACACATAAATTCAACAAATAGTGTTAAATATTTAGGAACATTTATAGATTGTCATTTAAAATGGGATGTTCATACAGAATACATAACAAGTAAACTTAGGTCTATTATATATTTATTTCACAAACTCAAAAATATTCTGGAAACACACGATCTCAGAACATTATATCATGCCTTAGTTAGTCCGCACTTATCTTATGCTATAATAGGATGGGGAGGATTACTAAAAACTCACTTAAAATCTGTGGAGATATTAGAGAAAAGATTTTTTAAAATAATTTTAAAGAAAAATGTTATGTATCCCACAAATCGATTACTAGATGAAATTGAAATTTTTGATATAAGACAAAATTATTTTTATAATGTCTGCATTTATATGCACAAAAATAGGCATTTGTTACAATTACCAGCTCACGGATACAGTACAAGACAAAAGTCACATAATTTTTCCATTTAATTTACGAAAAAAACGATAGGGCAAAGAAACATAAATTTTTTGGGTCCCAAGATTTTTAGTTCATTACATTAATCTTAGTTCATCTGAACTAAGATTAATAAACTCGTTAAATAAATTTAAAAAAGAATGTAAGAGATATTTACTACTGCAAAAACGAGAAGATATTTATTTTATAATTGATTTAAAAAACAACTAAATCAAAAATTGTCCTCCAACACATATATCATTTTCATTATTAATATTGGTATTAAATCATTATTATTGATTTGGGCAAATATTAAATAGAGTCAATAAAACCAACTCGGATTGTTACAGGGATATCTACAGTATATGACCTATCTAGCCAGATATTATATGTGTGTATAAGAGTATGTATGCATGTATGTAGTATTATTGTATATGTTTTGTAAGCGTGTGTGTATATGTGCTTATGTATATGTATATATTGTATAAATATGGGTGTATATATAGGTGTGTGTATGTATGTACATGTGTATATATATATATGTGAATATATACATGCATGTATATATGTATTTATAGATGTTAAGTTTAGCGCTTATTGAGCCTTTTTATATACTAAGCAGTATTTATAAGTTACAATATTGTTTTTTCCAGTTGTGATATTTTCTTATATTATTACTCATTACAATTGCTGTTATAGATATGTTCATCCCACACTCAAATATCTTAGGATATTTTGTGGCGTATTATGTTTATTTATGTAGTACACTTCTCCTTGTTTTTAATACGAAATTGTATATTGTTATATGAAATAAACATTATTATTATTATTATTACTATACGCTGACAACCATAAACAACTGTTAATGGACATGATATAATAGGTAAGTCTTTGTATGTTACATCATACCACCGACGCCATTCAATTTATTTGAACTAAAGAATCTTTCAAGTGGCGTATTGCAAGTTCAATGCTTCTAAAAAAAAATATTCGTCGTCATGATACCGTACCCAGACCATAGATGGATCTTTTTTAACGCTATTTATAGAACAGACTACAACAAAAAAATCCGAGAAAAAATCATTCAAACACTATTTACCGATTTTGAGAAAAAAGCTTGGGGTGTTAATCTTTAATCACCGTGTACACACAACAATAATATTCGTGTTATGAAATTCTATAATAAGTACACATATTTTAAATTTAAATTTTTTTAACAAAAATAAATAACAAATTACGGTCTCTATTGATGAAATAAAACATAAATTGATTTTATAATAAATAAAAATATAACTATTTGATTATTAAAATGATCACAAATGCAGAACTTCGATAAATTCTCAAAAATCGAGGTTGACAGTATTTCAGCAGATATACATACCGATATATACACAGAGTACCGGTTTGAGATGAATTTCCTTGTATTTTTTTCCACCTGCACTTGTAATAACTTATTGTCCCATTATAAATGACTTCTATAATAACAGAAAAGCTCTTTTCTTTTTATCATTTTTTATAATAGACATTTTTTAGATTGTATTTGTGTTTGTGTCTGCTTATGAATCTAGCGAAAATGAGCTTGGGTACCATATTATAAAACATGGAGATGGGGTCAAGGATATTGCCTTTGCAGTAGAAAATTTGGATGGTATTGTTTTGGTGAGTTAAAATTGTTAAAACAGTAAGTAAGCATATTGATAAGTTCTCTTTTCCTTCAAATTTATTTAATATTAATCATCTGTATATTTTTTTCAGAGAGCTAAAGAAAAAGGCGCAAAAATTGTGCGTGACATTTGGGAAGAATCTGATTTTAACGGGATTGTACGATTTGCAACAATACAGACGGTAAGTTGAATCATTATAGTTTTGTAACTTAAACATTATTTGCTTCTACATAGTATTGTAAATTTATAACTTTTTTTGTCACAGTATGGAGACACGACTCATACGTTTGTAGACAGAAGTCTGTACAGTGGAGCCTTCTTGCCAGGATTTACACCATGTCCTGAAGATATTTTAGGAAAACAATTGTGAGTAACATTGTCTTAAATAAAAAAAATAAAAATTTTCAAAATTTTCTTCACGAATACCTAATTTTTAATCACAACATATCCGTTACCCATAAACATTTTAAACCAGTACTTCTAACTAACATACAGAGTGTTCGGCTTTAACTTTCCCAACATAGAGATCTTAATTTGTATTGAATGGAACAAAAATTTAATAGCAAAATACATTTATTCAAAGTAAGCAATATTTACGACTCTCTTCTCTGGGCGGGGAAGCAAAGTGATTAACCAAATAAATGAAACTAAATTATAACTAGATAAAATAAGAATAAAATCAAACAAGGCAATCGCCTATACAAATGGTACAAAAACGTAAAACCAATTCATTTATTTATTATTTGGGCGCCACCATATTTTATGTTTAAAATATAATGGACATACAAATGTTTATATCTTTTAAATCAGAAAAAAATAAGCTTTCTTATAAACCCATAGCCGACTATGATTTCCATTTAAAAAAATGCAAGTTTGTTATATCTTGGAAATCGTGTCAGCCATGGAATTGGCAATAGGTTTATCGAATTCTACGTAAAAATATCTATTGATAACAATTTTCACGGATTTCCTAAGATTAACGGTTTCGAAGTTATTTAACATTAAAAAGATCGACCTTTTTCAGTTTTTTCGGTATAATTCAACTAATTCAGCAACCTGAAAACATACCACAATTCTCAATACGGCAATCAATTGCTCTTATAATATATATAAGAAATATTTCTTCTGTTTACGGTCTTTATTTAGTTAGCTTTTTAATTAAATATGACACCATGCTGTCTCAAATTAAAATTGAGGGTCTTGTATCATCGAAATACAGAAACATTTCAAATGATCATAAAATGCTTAAAAATGATTCGATTTAAGAACAACTTGCATAATATTCTAGAGAAATTCCTCCGCTATCATCAGTTGTAACTGCCTGTGTCATTATGATAGAGCTGTGTAATATACAGGGTGAGAAAGGAAAGTACCTGATCTAAAATGACAAAAGACAAAATATTGACCAGTATAGTACAAGGAGTACACAACCCCTTATTTTTTACAATAAACTGATAGCTAGGAGAAAGTATTAACTGCTTGTTGGGCCACGTCTCCGACTATTCTAGTTTGCAAGATTTCAATACTTCACATAATACTTAGTTGATTAAATATTATTTAAAAATCTGGCGAAGGCGCCGACATCAGGCAGTTCATAAAATCACATTTTATATTGTATTTATATTTAATTGATCTTTTAGGGCTCCGGCTAAATTAGACTTTATTGACCACGTCGTGGGTAACCAGCCTGATGGGCAAATGGAGTCAGTTGCAAAATGGTATGAAAGTATACTACAATTTCACAGATTTTGGTCAGTCGACGACAAGCAAGTGCATACCGAATATTCGGCTTTGCGTTCAATTGTTATGAGCAATTGGGAGGAAAATGTGAAGGTAAAAAATTTAATTAATACAATCCTTAACTACTATAGGTATATATCCGACACAAGTTAATTTTAACTAGCATTTACTAACATGAGGAAGTGAAAAATTCTTCAATTTAGAGTAAAAGACCCTAAGTAACCCAGATTCTTTGCGATATCTTAAATAAGTTCTATTTATTGTCTGCAAGAACATGAAATTAAAATTATATCTGAATCGCCTTCTATTTTTTATACACCAAGGAAGTGTCATTTAGGCATTAAATCATAATATAAATTTCTTGTATTTTGCAGACGCCTCGTACGAGGCGTAGAGAAATTCGAATACAAATCAATTCTGTTTATTACCGAGTTTAAATATTCTATTCTATTTCGAGTTTTGGAATGGTACTTTGATGTAAAACTATGATTAATCAAAAATGAGTTGAATCGGTATTATATAGGGAGTTTATAAGTCAATGAATGAATGAGTGACTACTTAGTATATTATTAATTTTCAATATAATTCTCTACTAACCTGGAGGGTACGTGTGACGAGGTGGTGACAGTGCTACCAGGGAAAAAAATGAAACAACATTGATTTTTTTAACACTTTTAATCCAGATCTTATAATATTATAATCACCTTTTTTTAAAGTGTTGTGAACACACGTCGTGCCATTTACTGGCATTTTCCATTTTGAGTGCTTTCAGCCAACTTTCTCTTCGTTCCAGATTCTCGGGAAATCTGAAAATAAACACATTGTTTAATAGCAACCTTTAAATTTGAATTAAAAAAATATCAATTGACTTTAAAACATCTACAATTTGTGAGCAACCTCATGAATGAAATTTCCATTGAAGTTAAAATAAATAGTTTTGTATAAGTATCAAGACAAAATGAGAATTTTTTACTTTTCAAATGTTGCTTTTGTTTTTGTAAATCTATCATTAATTTTAGTTATTTTTGAGCTTTCACACTTTCGCATTATGCCGGCCCTGATTTGTTTTGTTTACTTACCTGTGAAAAGATAAACAACCCTGTGGATTTCCTCTTTGAGTGCATATTACACTTATTAGTCATTGTTTCTCAATAAATATTTATAATTAATTTTTTTATAACTAAAAATCGATTATTAATCACAGTACCAAATAACAACACTTTAAAATCACTTAAAAACACAGATTAAAATGACAGACGTCGTCTTACAGAACACTATTTGTTCGCAAGACGGTGATAGATCGGGCATCGATCGAGTTTCTTCATGCTGTGTTCATGATTTTGACCAATAGGAATAATACCAGCGATAATATTTACGTATCTCGCGTGGGATCTAGATAAATCGGAAATTTTTTTATGTTTTCTTACTCATCTTCTAGTATTATTAATCTGAGTATTTACCCAATCATAAATACCTTTCTCAAGGTAAAAGCTACTACTGCCGTTAACTTTATTTATTAATGACGATTTTTATAAACTGAAACATCCTGTATAACGCTGAACAACTAATTTTTGATATATGTATCTTAGTATTACATCAAGCATGCAGGACTGAATCCCCAAGTGGCATTCCAAAATTCGACAACTTGTTGTCCATCTTATCTACATTATATCTATCCTGCGACATAGTGTATGTGTAAAGTAGTCAGGCTTTTATGATCCACTTATTCCAAATATAACTTGTCTGGCCCAATGCTTAGCAATATATAATAATGCCTTGAACACAATACAGGAGGTTCCATGAAATGTTAAGACACTCGAGATATGTATTTTAGTTGTTCCTTACAAATGACTCGTATTGTCTCTTATTCCACGTACCGGTCCTTCGCGCACGGAAATTGTGCAATGTCTAGTTATAATGAAAGAAACTTTTTTTTGCATTTAATAAATAAATTTTGAAATTCATGGATCATGTTCATGTCTGCTAGATATACCTCTGGTAAGAGTAAGATTTCAGAACATCTCTATTGATAAATTCAAAACCATATTCAAGTAATAAAACAACATTATAAATTTATCAAATTCCAGATGCCCATAAACGAACCTGCTCAAGGAAAGAAGAAAAGCCAAATTGAAGAATATGTTGAATATTTTGGAGGTGCAGGCGTTCAGCATATAGCTCTAAATACTCAGGATATTATTACTGCGGTGAGATTATATTTTCATTGAAACATATACATATGTCTCACCAGGAATTGCATCAATCGATATAGGCAAAAGTACGCACCAGAAATTTTTAAAAATTTAGGGAATTACTAATGGCAGTGTGGTCCAGCCAACTAAAATAATTACAAGCATCTGGCACTTCCGGTTATACCGAAAGTCGATACCAACTTGCTTATTTTAGGGTTTTCGAAAAGAGCATAAAATTCTGAGTCAAAAACATGCTATGCCTAAACCCAGCCGTTTCAGAGATAGGTTTGACATTTTAAAAAAAATTTTGACACGTGAATGGTTTACACTAACCTTTATAACTTTCTTCGTGTAAAAGATACTCATTTGCTTTTTGGCATGCAGAAAGATCATAAGGTGAGCTACGCTTTACAGTTTAAGAAATTCAATAATAGTATACCAAGTGTTCCATTTTTGACGTTACATTTTGTAAACTTCAAACTGCGAAAACTTGCTTAAGTCAAAAGGAACACCCTGTATTTTTTTACATCAAGTCATGTATAATTAAATTAATTTTTTTCTAATATAAGCATTGTGGGGGGTTTACAACTTTTTGAAATATTTGCGCTTTTTTTAGAAATTCAAGAATTTTTAGTACAAATTTTATCAAATTAGCCATGATTAGAAACAATCAGTAATGTCAGTCATTCTTTTATGTCAAAAAATGTCACCGCGTTTAAATTACACCCACGAAGATTTTTTTGAATTTGTTTATTATTTTTGAAGAATGTGACAAAGTAATATCAAGAACTTGTAGTATATTTGTTACTAGATATCCACAAAAACGGAAAATAACACTAAACACTGTAACATGCCTATTAATTGGATTGAAGACACTTTACATAAACTAAAATAGCTAAGATAAAATCAACTAAAAACATGATTCCATTTTAATTTAATAATTGTTCAAAATTCCGCCCTCGAACCTCCACACATTTTTCGCACCTTCGGATTAGTTTTTCATGGGTTGCTCTTCTAATTGAATGCTGTGATAAGTTTTGAAATGTATTTCTTACTCTCTGCTTACAATCTTCAATAGTTGTTAATGGACTCTCATAAACTTTATTTTTAATAGTTCCCCAAATAAAATAATCTAAATATGATAAATCGGGCGAGCGAGGAGGCCATAGGAAAGGGTCATTATTGGCGATCCATTGATCGTAAAAAGTTTCTTGTAAAAAAATTATTTATCAAATACGCGTTGTGGGGGAGCACCGTCGCGTCGTGCTGATAAAAAATGTTTCTATGTTCGGTGAGAGGTAAATTTTCTACATAGTTATTATTCAAATTTTGTAAAATATTTAGATCTTTCACCCCAAGACAAAAACAAAAAAATATTAGCAGAAGAAGAAATCTATAATTTACTGTTTAAATTTTCCTGATAAAATTCTAATGCCACCACTCTATTGTTTTTTATGGCACAGTAAACATTAAACTGCCAACTTTATTGAAAATTTCGTTCCCTGAACACATAAGGGTTCGAATCACTCCAATAATGCGAATTGTGTCGATAAAAAAGTCCATTTTTGGTAAATTTAGCTTCATCTGACCATATATTTCCCAAATAAGAATCGTCGCCTATAGACCTTATTAGAATAAATTCACAAAAATTTCTCTTCTTAGGAAATCTATTTCTTTTAATCGTTGAACCATTTGGAACGAAAACGGGTGAAATTTATGTTTAATTGCCCCCTTTTGTAGATTCTGTGAACTGAATCTTTGCATAGTCCCGATTCCAGAGCAGCTTGTCTTAATGACATCATTGAAAATGCATGAAAATATCCCAGAATTGCTATTTCTACGATTTCGTCATCAACAATAGGCTTCCGCTTTTGAATTCTTGCCTTGACAGAACCATAGTTTTTAAAATTATCCACTATGCGTTTTACAGTGTTTGGTGGCGACTTGCGTTTTTGTGGATATCGAGTTCTTGATATTACTTTATCACATTCTCCATAAATAATAAACAAATTCAAAAAGTCTTCGTGGGTGTAATTTAAACGCGGTGGCATTTTTTGACATATGAAAATGACTGACATTACTGATTATTTCTAATCATGGCTAATTCGATAAAATTTTTACTAAAAATTCTTGAATTTCTAAGAAAAACGCAAAAAGTTGTAACTTAAATCCCCACAATGCTTATATCTGGAAAAAAGGAATTTAATTATACATAACTTGATGTAAAAAATGCAGGGTGTTCTATTTGACTTAAGCAAGTTTTCGCTGTTTGAAGTTTACAAAACACTTGGTATACTATTATTGCATTTCTTTAAACTATAGCGTAGCTCACCTTATGGTCTTTCTGCATGCCAAAAAAGCAACTGAGTATCTTTTACACGAAGAAAGTTATAAAGGTTATTGTAAACCATTACACCTGTCAAATTTTTTTTAAATGTCAAATATCTCTGAAACGGCTGGGTTTAGGCATAGGGTATCCTATATAGGGTATTTCATTTAAAATAAGCAATTTAGTATCGTCTTCCAGTATAATCGGATGCTTGTAATTAATTTAGTTGGATTGACCACACTGCCACTAGTAATTCCCCTAAATTTTCAAAATTTTCTGGTCGTGCTTTTCTTATATCGATCCATGCAGTTCCTGGTGAGACACTCTGTATATGCATATATATAGGCGTGCGCAGTGCGATCATTTGGGTGTGCATAATACGGAATATCTTCGAAGTAAGGGGCTCAAGGCCTTACATAGGCCTTACAAGGGGAGGGTCAAGATGTCTAAGTATTCTATTCAAACGAAACGTCGTGTGCTTGAAGTCCTCAAATAAAATAGCTATTTGTCCAAATAATAGGCCGCACTACTCAAGCGTTTTCGAAAAAAACTCTCCGAAAATTCAGTGTTAAGCTTATAAGGCGTTGGAATAAACAACTTGCAGCGAACTAATAAATCGCTGGATTGACTACCGGCAACTTAATTTTTCTTTTCTATTATTTATGTTTTTAATACCTCATGCATATATAGAAATACAAACATAGTTAGAAATAATAGGAATAAATAAAAATTACTTGTAAACGAAATGAATAAATAACATTTATTATTACTTTATACTTTTCAATAATATTTGAATACATTAATCTTTGCACACATGTTTAAATAAATGTGGTGAAGTTGGCAGAAAGGAGAAAACCAAGTTTCAATTAATAGACGTTTCGTGCATTTTGACACATCGTCAGGACTATTTAAATTAGAGTTTCCTTGTGAAGGTATACATTTTCTAAAACTTGAAATAAACATGAACAGTAATTATTATATATCATTAGACTAAAAGCAATGGCGTTTGTTTGTATTGTTCTTGATTATATTTATTTATTGCTCATGTTTATATTTAAATTTTTATAAAATACCTTCACAAGTAAATTTTATTTAAATAGTCCTGAGGATGTGCCAAAATACACGAAACTTTGACCAACTGAAACATGGTTGTCTCTTTCCTGCCGATTTCACCCCAATTACTTATAAATGGGTTTATGCAAAGATTAATGTATTCATTAATGTACCCTTTAAACATTTAAAAAATTTGTAACTACCCAACCAGTTATTTATCCATAATTTAGTTTTGATGGAGGATAAACTAACTCATTAGTAATATACCTGTAAATTTTCATTGACTTGCAAAGGGTCCCAGATGTTGAAATAACCCTTTAAACAATTAAAAAACTTGCAATTTTTCAGTTATTTGTCCACAATTTCGTTTTGATGAAGGGAAAACTAACTCGTTAGTAATGTACCTGTAAATTTTCATCGCCTTCCAAGGGTCCCAGAACCCTTTAAACATTAAAAAAAATTTAAATTCCCAACCAGTTATTTATCCATAATTTCGCTTTGATGGGGGGTAAACTAACTCGTTAGTAATGTACCTGTAAATTTTCCTCAATTTGCAAAGGGTCCCAGGTGTTGAAATAACCCTTTAAACAATTAAAAAACTTGCAATTTTTCAACCAGTTATTAATCCATAATTTCGTTTCTAACTCGTTAGAAAGTATAAATGTTTTTTCCATGTCGTTTATAAGTAATTTTTATTTATTCCTATTATTTCTACTATATATTTCTATACGAATGTAGTATTAAAAAAATTAAATAGAAAAAAATAAGTTGCCAGGAATCGATCTAGCGATCTAGTGTTCCTGAGTTTCTTTAGTAAACTGTTATTAGTCCCAAGTTTCTTTAGTAAACTACCATTAGTCCGACCTGTTCTGTCGATATTTGAAGTTTTGCAGAAAAAAAACCGTCTATACATTATTAAATGAAATACGCATTTTAAAGTATACATTTCTTTCCTCCACATTCTCTGCGCCATCTCATGTTGAACTAATTTTTTTTTCTTCATCAGTTGTTAAGGGAGATGTTTAAAACAATCTCTCTTATATACGGTGCGGCAGTGGCGGTTCGTGGGTCAAGAGATAGGGAGGTCAATTAGAAAAGTTTACTGTATTACCTATCTTTTAAAGTGATTTAAATTCCAAGTCGATCCTCCGGTCTTTTCGAGATGCAAAGTGGTCAATTACTTTTTCATTAAAGTCTTTTATCTTCTTTATTAATGCCCTTTCTATGGTAAGCATAGCTAAAGAAGATAACCTTTCTTAAAAATGTCTTTATTCTTTATAAGGTGGAAAAACAACGTTCACTTTCGACGGTAGTCATAGGGAGAGTACACAAGATTTTTAACAGTTTGACACTTTCAGAAAAAGTATTGCACAAATTATTGTCAATAAAAAGCTGTAACAAAGCAAATGCACCTTCACTATTGGAAAAATCTTCTCGGCTATATAATACGTCTAATTCAGTTTTAAGTTTCAAATGATTTATGACTGGATACTCCGTTTTAACTAATTTAAACATATCTTGAGGAAAGCTTTTTTTATAATCTTTAAATCGATCTGCGTGAAATAACTGAGACACTGCTAAATGACTACTGAAGCCAAACCTGTTTTTGATCTCAGATGTAATTATATCACAAACTTCTAATGAAATTCTCCTTTTTGATTCTTCCGTTTTACATCTCTGGGCAGACTGCATTGATTTCTCCTCCAAATAGTTATTCAAAATTTTATTTCTGATGTCTTCAATTTTACTATTAAAAACGCTAATACACTTATTTACTGTTATGACATCGATATTACATTTTTGTAATTGATTGAATATATCACAATGAGACATAACTAAATGAAAAAAATTTAACCAGTAAAGAAAATGTTCATTTTGTAAGTAGTTTTTTAAACCAATAGCTTGTTTTAGAGTGTTGTTTTCTGATTCATTATCAATGATTTTTTCTAAACAATCTAATAATTCTGTTCGATAGATATAAACAGTCTTTATGCACTTTGTATTAAAATTCCATCGTGTTGGAGCCGCTTTAAGTAATCTCACCTTAACAACATTATCTAACACGGCTGTTCTTTTTTGGCGATTTTCCTAAGAATGAAGAAAAGCTATGTAAATTAGCAAAAAAAATGTTATACTTTTATCCTGACTTGATGCTTTTTGTAAAATTAAATTAAGTTGATGAGCGTAACAATGAATAAAATTTGTAGACATTCTAACTGTTTTAAAATTACATCTCTCAGATGCTGCGATGTCGTTCCTTGAGGCTGAATAAATTTTCAAAATCTCTCACATACAACACCGTCTAAAACGTATCTAAACACAAAAACTACTTGTATTTTATTCATAACCCAACTTATGTCCATCTTTCAGTTTTAATATATTTTGTACAACACTCATATTTAATAGTAAACACCAAAAACGCTGTTTTACTTAATTTCACGACAAGTAGAGATTTACTAATAAAATGTTCACAAATAAAAACATTAAAAACAACGCGACAGAATTTACCGACCAACGCGTACCTAGTCAGCATTAAGACTGCTCTATTGAACTTCGTGCGTTACCGTTTCCGTAAAATGTGTCAGGGACATTGTCCCCACCAGTGTTTTCTATCTTTTTTTGCTTTCTGACGATTCGCGCATAAGTATATTTCACTTTAATTCGTTTTAAATTCGGTCCGTAGCTAGCTTTGAGGACAAGTTGTGGACTGACCCAAGATTTTTAAATTCTATAAATGAATAATGTAATGAATATGAATGTAGAGACTCGGTGCTCGGCGGGGATACGAAATCCTGCGATTTAGATATTTGAATAGTATTGTGCATAGAATGAACTAGAAACTTTAATATATTTTTTTAAGAATATTAAAGATATTATATATTTTTAAACTTCAGAAAATGAATAGCTTTATTTTTTTATTTGTATGTGGGAGGTCATTGATCAAAATGACCCTATAGAAGAACCGCCAGTGCGGTGCGGGTAATTTTCTAGAAAAAAACGCAAAATTCTGAATTTATCATGCGATTAAATTAAAACACAAAACTACATTGGCATACTGGCGCGCCTATATATTACTACTTTTTTAAAAACATTTAAAAATCTGTCATTGTGTAGGTAAAAAAATCTAAAATCCAGAGGAGTTGAATTTTTACAAGTTCCTGACAGCTATTACGATATGCTTAGGGAGAAACTAAAACAGAGCAATGTTAAAGTTGTAGAAGAGATGAACGTGTTGCAGGATCTGAAGATTTTGATTGACTATGACGAAAACGGGTACTTGCTGCAAATATTTACGAAAAACATGCAAGATAGACCAACACTGTTTCTCGAAGTGATACAAAGAAGAAATCACAACGTAAGTAATCAGTGACAGTAGTTACTAAAGTCGACCCGTTGTAATGCAATTTATCGAGCGACGGTGGGAGGGGCATGGTGTAAGTTCAAAGACTTAACTCTTATATCATGTCCATTAACAGTTGTTTATGTTGTCAGCGTACACTTGCATCATTAATAAATCTTCTATAGTGTCCTCTGCTGTTTGTGCAGCCAGGTGTATATATTTTATTTTTGACACTATGTATAAAATAAAACATTTTTAGATTTTCTAGAAAAACGAAGCAAAATACACAATAGGCGAAATGTTTTATTATGAATAATTGAAGAGCTTCTGGTAAAAACAGTACATGTCCAAAAAGGTGAATTTTCATGAAGACATTTGCTGATTTTGCAAAACAGGACATATATTTTCTTTGCTCATATTTCGGCATTTATACTGTTTTTGATGAAATCGAATGATGAATACTTAGTAATAGATATCAACTACTATGGAGCAAGAATGTCGCTTTAAACTAATTTGATGTGGACATATGCTGCTTTTGCCAGAAGCTCTTTAACTGAATAATGATTAGCAATCATTATTTCGATTACAAGATATAAAAAAAAAAAAAATTATCGGTTTTTTTCTTAAAGCACTTTTTCCCGATATTTTAGAAGAGTTGCCGATACAGCGTTTCTACTCACATGACGTGGTGGTGTGGAAGTGAATAAATTAAATAAAAAAACTCGTTGAAAAAAAATATTAATTTTTTTCGTATAAAAACAATGGTAATTACATTTAGTACCAATTTCGTTTTGCATTCTCTTTAATAATCTTATTAAAAACAATTTGTGACCTCAAAAAATGCAAAAATATGATTTGCATACATTACTTACCTTTCAATATCACGAGGAAAAGAGAAAAAAAGGTTCCAATTTGTGCCTTTTATTTCTGCAGCTTCTGTAACAACGTGACCTGCTTTATTCTTTGCCGCGTCCATCACACCACATTAAAAAACAAAAAATAAACAAAGTATATAAATATGCACTATCTATCTATCTACAATCAAGAGTATGGCTGTGGTAACGTGGCCATTCGCACAGTGCCAAAATATGCACTACTAAAAGCACAGTAAAACTAATAAGTTTCTATAACTCGGAACGCAGTAAACGCACTTGGAGGCCACCGATTAACCATGCCTAGCGACAAGCCGAGATAATTTACTGATCGCTGGGAACTTGTTGTTTGCGTATTTCTCGGCGCATGTCGTTCGTTGTCTTTTTCCTTCACACGATATAATGCATTACAGCGGGCCGGCTCTAGTAATTACTATTTGCATCATAATGCGTGTTATTCTATAACTGTCACAGCATTTATCATTTCTTTATTAGGCACTGCCAATAAAAAAATATTTAAATTGTTTTTTTTCAGCAACATATAGAAATAAATATTTATTATTTTATAATTTATATTCAGAAAATAACATATACTTTTATATTATGCTGAATTACATTATTGGGAATTAAAAATGCATTGTATAGAACATACATCTATTGGTTTCAGGGTTTTGGAGCAGGAAACTTTAAGGCCCTTTTTGAAGCCATTGAGATTGAACAAGCAAAAAGAGGAAATTTGTAACTGAAACATGTTAAAAAAAAAAACTTTATTCTCTTAAATGTAATTATAAGAACTGCTGAGTTAAGTTAGGAAGTTATAATAGATATATTTAAAATATTTAAGGCATACTAATTTTAAAATAAAGTTAAGTTGGTTTACAGTTATAATACAATATAAAAAAGCTTAGGAATAAATATCACATATGGGTCTAAGATATAGGTTGTTTTATTTCAGTTTCTCTGGGGGAATGCTTAGATCCCAAAAACCTAAAAGTAAATAAGTGAAATTAACACAAAGATACATAAATAGTAATAGATGGGCAACAGATTTTGTTCTTTTATACCTCAATGGAGGTCATTCGATTCATATACAGGGTGGTCCAGTTTCCAAAGTGGAAACTTTAGAAATGTGTAAAGTATATAAAAATGGAGTTTCCTCTATAAACATAATTCGAAAAATACACTATAACATGACTACTGATTCTGTGACATTACCCAATCAGCGAGTTTAATGCATGGAGAAATAATTCCTTGTGTGTGTTGTGATGAGAGAGCTGTATTATAAATATTGTTGTTTTCTTCAACCCTACCACTGAAATTCCCCGAAATATTCCCTGAAAAATACAGGCACATTATATCCTGTAATTTTTCCCATTTCATGTTCTGCATTCGTGTAGTAAGCAGAAGGCATCATGACAGGAGCATTTAGTGGTAAACCTATTGATTTGTGGTTATTGAACTATTATTTCATCGGTAAATAAAAATCATTTTAAGTACCTATGTAGAACTTGACGTTCATTAGATTTAGAAATCTACAAAATACATACTTTTTTTGTTTTCCTTTATTATTATAACCATTTTGATGAGGTGCTTTTTCAAAATATAGCAACTTTTGTAACAATTATGCAAATAAAAACACATGGTAGAATACCTAGGTTATGTTTATATGTGCACCATAAAACGATGTGCACACGATTAATTAGACACAGGTATAAGGTGTGTCAAATAAGGATATTAAGACAATGTTTTTTAATTAAAATTTATTTGTGTTTTAAAAGCAAAGGCGAAAGTAGGTTATATTTAATTGTAATTAAAATAAAAAAGGATCAAAATAACTTGGTGGTGGTGAGGTTTTTATTTAAATAATAGTCATTTATCCATACGATCACAAATTTTATTTTCTATAATGTTTAAGTAATCGAAATTCTTATACGTCATAATAATAATTGGCCCTTTATAAACTTATCTAGATAACAGAATTATTACAGAATAATAGGCTGTTTATTAGAATATGATAAAATTTTGGAGGTACAATTATTAAGTAAAAATTAAAATATTGTGAAGTTATGTTTTACGTTTCTATGAGAAATAATTGCAAATAAGTGAAAACTAAAAATGTGTAAACATTTTATGGATATAAAAATCTTTAATCTAATCTTAATATAAAATCTTAATCTTTGCACCCTTTGGTATATGGTCAATATGCACTTTTTCCATGAAACCCTCAATATGGGTTTCTGTTTAAGAAAAATGTGATTTTATTCATTTATTTTGCTCATGGTGTACTTATATCGGTAGCCTAATGTTTTCTGATATGCTTATTTCTCTAAGATTCGACCTGCGACGCATTATTTGCAATAGTCGGTTATTTTCGTATCGTTTTCATTCTTGGTATGCACAATCAGGAGCTCTGAAAATATTCTATAATGAACTGGACACCTGGTGTCAGCGGAATCAGCTAATATTAAACAACAAAAAAACCTGTTCACATTTTTCACATAAGAAAAGAACTTACTCCTGAATTTATAATTAACAACAATATTGAAGTGGCTCGAAATGTAAAATTTTTAGGAACACGGCTAGACAGTAGACTCGCATGGAACGATCACATAGATTTTGTTTGCAAAAAATTGAATTCTGCTAATTTCGCTAAATTACACATGAAATCTTATTTGGATACTATCGGCATACTAAATATCTACTATGCTCTAGCCTATAATTGTTTGTCTATGAACATAATTTCATGGGGAATAATCAAAAAACAGTAATAGTACCATTCACCCAGAAAAGGAAGCTGGAGGACTTAAGACCACCCTCCTTAATGGGTGAAACTATTCCGCTTGCGGAGGTGAAATATCTAGGAATCACTCTAGATAAATCACTTAATTGGAACTCCCATTTGGAAAAGGTAATCCACAAAGCAAAACGGTCCTTATGGACATGCCGTCATATTTGTGGTAAATCCTGGGGCATGGGTCCCCAACAAATTTACTGGATCTATGTCACGGTCATCAGACCAATGATAACATACGAATCCATCGTTTGGTGGCCGAAAGGATCACAATGGACGGCCAAAGTCAAAATATCTGGTTTACAGAGATTAGCATGATTGACCGTAATGGAGGCAATTAGCACCACGCCATCAGCTGCAATGGAAATCCTCCTGGAGTTACCCCCTCTTCATATATATTTGGAGAGAAAAGCCAGGTGGGCAACATATAGACTGCAACAAGTGGCCATTAATATGCCGCAGACTAGTATCATGGGGCGGAACATGTTGCTGGATGACATAGAGAGTCACAGCATCCTGGGAATGCCCTCGGATACTATGCCTACCATGACCAACTACAAGTTGACCCTCAACATTCTTTGTCCGGAAAGAGATCAGTGGGATCGGAATAAAACTGACCTACTGAGGGCAGACAGTTGCTGGTTTACAGACGGGTCCAAAACTCCCGAGGGAACAGGAGCTGGAGTACATAGCTACAGACCAAGGGTGAAGATATTCTCAAGCCTAGGTACTAATGCAATTATTTTTTAAGGCCGAGGTTAATGTCATTGAACTATGTGTATGAAGGCTGGAATATATGCATCTTACACGCAGATCAATTAAAATTTTTTCAGATAGCCAAGCAGCTATAAAAGCTTTTGGCTCCTACCGCTGTAACTCTAAAACGGTATGGAACTGTCAGAAGGCTCTAAATCATTTGAGCAAAAACAACAAAGTGACTCTGGTCTGGATACCTAGCCACTCTAGTATGGAAGGTAACGAAATGGTCAACTCCCTGGCCAGAGAAGGAGCAGGATCATGAATCATCGGACCAGAACCGATACTTGGCATATCTTCAAGTACTGCTAAGATGGCTATCTCAACCTGGGCTGAAAGGGAAAATTCTCCAGTATTGGCAAGAGTTACCAGGATTAGTTCATTCGAAGGCGTTTATAAAATACCCTTTGAAATTAAGGACTAAAAAACTTTTAAAGTTAATACAGGGTAAACCTGAAAACTCTAACAGGCCTATATACCGGGCACTGCATACTAAACTATCATCTGCATAAACTCGGCCTAGCGGATAACACCGAGTGCCGTCTATACTTGAAGGATGATGAGAAGGAAGACCACATCTTATGCACCTGTCCCGGTGTGGAGAGGATCTGATTCTCAATATTTGGCAAGGGCAACTGCTGCCAGAGGATCTGGACATATTCTCACCCAATAAAGTTATCAGTTTCGTTAAGAGACTGAACTTATTGGGTGAAATACAATTAGGAGTGAGCCACAATAGGCCTGCTAATGGACGCAATGGAGGGTCTACAAGGACCCACTCAAAATAACCTAACCTAACCTAACACAGATATGTGTGTGTATGTGTATGGTTGTGTGCTTGTGCATACTATATACTGTATATATGTGCATATATATAATGTCTTATTTTAATGTTTTGCGTATTAATGTTTTATTTATGTACATATTTATATCTATACATCATTTAATATATTATCTAACTGACGTTTATATCATCTATGAAATAATAGACCTTTATATATTTTAATAGATTTACCACATATACATGTTATGTATCAAAGAATGGTGAATAAACCACCATCAGAGTGACCAATAAGAATGCGAATACAGGAAAGCACCACTATTTTGTAAATATTATTGTAAACAAACTATAGTTTTACGTATTCACATGCATTTTGGCTTTGTGTTACTGTAACTTCAGGTATAGGCGTTACGCTTCCATACATTATAAACTCGATGACCATGATTTAGAAACAGGATGTAGAAGTTTCATTAAAAAAAAGTTTATAATTTAATATCTAAGAGGTGACAAAAGCTATCCTCTTCAAATTTGGCACAACACCTTTGTATGTAAACCTGCATCTACAGATCAAGTCAAAAAGAGTAATAGAAAGCCATTAGCATAGACACGGGGTTACATATCCTTTTTTAAGAAAAACGTACGCCACTGGATATTTTTGAAAAAATACTGGACTACTAAATTGCCTATGGAATTCTGAAGAATATAGTGTTTCTATAAAATTATGACAGAACAAGCTGTTTGCAATTTATTTATATATAAAATTTTTTGTGCAGATGTTTCAAGTAATTGACCTAAAAGAGAGCATTAGAAAAGCTGCAAGAAAATGGCATTATTTATCATTCAAATAAAGATTAATTGTCAAACAACTATTGCAGTAGTATGAGTGGCGACTGGTGAAATTTAGATTATATCATAACCTAGTATTGAAGCATGGGACCAAAGCGATACTTTATAAGATATAACTATCAAGACCAAATGCAGAAGTTTTGCATAAAAAAATCGCGATTGATATTTGCGAAAAAAAGTTGAAAAAACTGTGTGCTTCACCAAGTTTAATTTTAAACAATTTGTAAAATATTTGCAAAAATTTTTTTTTTAGAATCAGAAAATATATCGACAGATTTCAAATTTCATCAAAAAATATTATTTTTTTATAGTTACATCGGTTTGAAGTTTTATTTTAGATTCATTTCTCACTATGCAAATTTCAAAATGATGCAAAATTGTAAAAAATCAATTTTTTTTTAATGAAATTTGAAATCTGTCAATATATTTTCCACTTGACTAAAAAAAAATGTTGCGAATTCTTTAAAGATTGTTTAAAAAATAACCTGGGGAAGCACACAATTTTTTTCAATCGCAATTTTTTTTTCTGCAAAACTTTTTCATTTAGTCTTGATAATCACACCTGCTTTAAAGTATTGCTTGAAGTCATTATCCAATACTAAGATATGACAGCCTAAATTTCACCATTTGTCAATGGTGTGTGTTTAGAGGTGTTGTTACTTTGCCATTGTAATTCTGAAAGTTATGCTGTTTAATGTTTAATAACGAAGAATATGTAGATATTCATTACTGTTATGGATTCTAGTTTGTGAGTATCAGAAGTTTTCTATATAGCAGACCTACTGATTTTCACGTTTATATGTCAGCAAAATTTTTAAACATTTGATGCTATTAGTTATTTCCAAACTAGGAACAGCCACAGAATATTTGCTCATGAAGTGGTACAATTTTAGTTTAAATTACACTAGAAAATATTGTATAAACTGTGATGATAACACAAAAATACCATTATAACATGGGATTTTGGCAGACACCATATTTTGTTGAATAAGCGGACCTGAATTTCATTACTTCTTGTTGGAATTATTTAAATATAATGCAAGACACCCGTTATTTGTTTTACTTTAGTTTTATTTTTAATGTTATGATATTCTTTTGTTAATAATAATGTCAATAAGATTTTTCTGACTGTTGTGTATGTTTTATTAAGATACATTAAAACTTATTAAAAATATTTACTGCGTCTTAAAATATTATTTCAAGAGGTTATGGGCCCAGGCTTCGAAAAATAAGAAGAAATCAAGATGACATCAACATTGAGTGCTACAAGATTTGAGCTTTTGAGTAAAGACAACTATGAAGCATGGAAAATTCATGTCGAGGCGTTATTGATCAAGAATGATATGTGGGAATATGTCAGTGGTGATAAACAGATTCCTGTTGTTGTAGAAGGTAACCAGACGAGGATCGATGTACGAAATGAATGGATCAAAGCTGATCGTAAAGCTAAGTCAGAGTTAATATTAGCAATTAGTTCGACAGAATTACAGCATGTTCGTGGATGTAATACTTCGCGCGAAGTTTGGCAAAAACTTGCATCAGTTTATGCATCTAAAGGACCTGCAAGAAAAGCTTTATTGCTTAAGCAACTTATGCTTCATAAGATGTGTGAAGGTGGTGATGTCAGGGATCATGTAAACAAATTTTCTGATATTGTTGATCGACTTAGTGCTATGGACATTGCGGTAAACAAAGATTTATTATCTGTAATGTTATTATATAGTCTCCCAGAAAGTTATGAACTATTGGATGTTGAGGCTCTTAAAGTGAAGATTCTTGAAAAGAGTGAAGTAGGTTCAAATTCAGTGGTTGAGGTAGCTGGAAGTGTGGGAGCTGGAAATCAACAGAATAATACTAATGAGTTCAAAGGATACTGTTTTAAATGTGGGAAGCAAGGACATAAGTCTCCTGAATGTACAATAAGACAATTCAAGCCAAATTTTAGAAGAAACGGACCAGATAGACAAGATAGGCAGAATAGACAGTATCGACAAAATAAACAATGTGTGCAAGCAGATGATGATACTTTTGCAGTGTATCATACTGAATTTGCTGGTAGTATTCCAAGTTGTCGACAATGGATACTTGATAGTGGTTGTACTACACATCTATGTGGGGATAAACAATTATTTAAATCACTAAATGAAGAAATCAATGGAAGAATCAACCTGGCTAGTCAAGCTAGCAGCGAAATCAAAGGAAAGGGAATCGTTAATTTATCAGTCAGAAATGGCAAACAGCTGAGGTCAGTAGATTTTTCAAATACATTATTTGTACCAGATCTAAGATCAAACCTAGCTTCAGTTGCCAAAATTACAAATAAAAATCACGATGTGTTATTCCGAAAAGATTCAGCGATTATTATGGACAGTGATGGAAATATTAAATTTGTAGCTGAAAGGCGTGGTGATCTTTACTACATACAAGAAGGTAATGAAGGAGCTGGTATTGCTGAAGATAAAGCTGATTCAGACGTTTTAATGTGGCATTGTCGTATGGGTCATTTGAATGCAAATGATCTAGCTCAAGTTATTAATCAAACTACTACAAGTAAAGTAACTCCTGAGCAGTTGACGTGTTTGTCAAAATGTGAAGTATGTTTACGAGGCAAGATGACAAGATTACCATTTTCAGCAAGTGAACGACAGAGTGAAGAAATCCTTGAAATAGTCCATACAGATATTGTTGGACCATTTAGGACACAATCAGTAAATGGAGCAAAATACTTTATCACATTTATTGATGATCGATCCCGATGGTGTGAAGTATATTTTCTTAAACAAAAAAGTGGTGCACTAGAAGCATTCAAGATGTATCAAACTCAAGCAGAACGTATAATAGGCAAAAAGATTAAATATCTTCAAAGTGATAATGGCAAAGAGTATTGTAATGCTGAGATGGATATTTTTCTACGTAATCAAGGTATTCAGCGTCGATTAACTGTTGTAAGGACACCTCAGCAAAATGGTATTGCTGAACGTTTTAATCGGACTCTAGTTGAAATGGCACGTTGTTTATTACTTCAATCAAGTTTACCAGATATGTTTTGGGCTGATGCTGTAGCTACAGCATGTCACTTAAGAAACAGATGTCCTTCAAAAAGTATCAATGGAGATACTCCTTATCAGAGATGGTTCAATAGAGACAAAATGTCTTTAAATTATTTACGAGCATTTGGATCAACTGTATATGTTCTAGATAAAGATCCAGCAAAAGGTAAATTATCTGATAGATCAATGAAGGGAATATTTGTAGGTTATCCACGTGAAACGAAAGGGTACAGGATTTGGTTACCACAAAGTAAGAAATTTATTGTTGCTCGTGATGTGAAGTTTATTGAAGATAATGTGACTACAATTTTAAAAAATCAGAAAATTGAACAGCTGATTGCTGATGATTTTGAAAACAAAAATAAGTCTTGGGTTGAATTGATAACTGGATCTGGTAATGATAAAGAAACTCCAGTACAAATACCAGAAGAAGGTCAAGTAGATGATGAAGAAAATGAAAGATCAACGGACATTCACATTCCACCATCTATTCATGAAACACCCCGAATAGAATCAACAGAAGAAAATAATGAAGAAAGAAGAGGACGTGGAAGACCAAGATTAATTAAAACAGGTTTAAGAGGTCGTCCCAGAAAATTGTTTGCAACCTCTAGTAACTGTGAAATTAAAAATATGTTTGAATATAATTATAATGAAGATGATAATATTTTTTTTGCTGGAGTAGTTGAAATTGAATTAAATGATGCTATGAATTCTTCCGAGAGTAATGATTGGAAAAGAGCAATTCAATCTGAAGTCATGAGTTTATTAAAAAATGATACCTGGGATATTGTAAAACGATCTCAAGATCAAAGTGTTATTGGAAGTCGTGTAATATTAACAAATAAATTTGGGTCAGATGGATTAATTGAAAAAAGAAAAGCTCAGTATAGTTGCAAAAGGTTACAGTCAGAAATATGGTGTTGACTACAATCAAACCTTTGCTCCTGTTGCAAGAATGGAATCAATGAGACTTTTATTTGCTTTGTCAGCTGAGTTGAATCTGGAAATCAGACAATTTGACGTAGTGACTGCATATTTAAATGGGACATTGGATGAAACAGTCTTCATGGAAATTCCGGAAATGTTTTATGAAGCTTTGGAATGGATTATTAATGATAATCAGGTCACTGAAGAATTGAAAATTAAAGCTTTGAATATGTTAAAACTTATGGAGCAAGGAGGTGATGTTTGTCAATTAAAAAAAGCTCTCTATGGTCTCAAGCAAGCTGGTCGACAATGGCATGCAACATCATCAAGAAAGTTAGAAAGTATTGGACTCAAGCCGACGAAAGCAGAAAGTTGTATGTATTATGCTAAACGTGGTGAAGATATTTTATTATTATTGATTTACGTTGATGATTTTTTGATTGCTTCTTCAGACATCAGTTGGATTAATGAAATTAAATGTAAACTTCAAGAAGATTTTGAAATTAAAGATTTAGGTCCTGCAAAACAATGTTTGGGGTTAGAAATTAATCAAACTGATAAATATATTTGTATTAATCAAACAAGATATATTATTAATTTACTTGAAAAATATGGAATGAATGATTGTAATCCAGTGAAAACACCAGGAGAATTGCCAATTAAGAGGATAAACTATTCAATAAATAATAAAGAAATTGATAACCGACTATATCGAGAAGTTATTGGAGCATTAATGTACTTGGTGGTTGGAACTAGACCGGATATTGCTAATACTGTTTCAAGATTAGCTCAATTTGTTAATAAACCCACTCAACAAGATTGGTTAGCAACAAAACGTATATTAAGATATATATCTGGAACAAAAGAACTCGGGATACTGTACACTAAAGAAATGAAATCTATGTATGGATATTGTGATGCTGACTGGGGTGGTTGCATTGAAGATAGGCGATCATATTCTGGGCATGTGTTTATCTTGGCAGGGGGTGCTATAAGTTGGAAATCCCAAAAGTAACGAACTGTTGCTCTTTCGTCCACTGAATCAGAGTATGTTAGTTTATCAGAAGCTGTAAAAGAAGCAATATATTTAAAAGGATTGCTGACTGAACTTGGACAAGAGAATTTTGCAAAAATCGAGTTATTTATTGATAACCGGGGAGCTGAACAGTTGACTTTGAATCCAGTTTATCATGCACGAACAAAACATATTGATATTCGTCATCATTTTGTCAGAGAAGCGGTAGAAAATGGAATTGTGAGATTAAGTCATGTATCTACAAGTGAAATGCTAGCAGATATATTAACAAAAGCTCTTCCACGAGAATTACATGACAAGTGCATTCAAAGATTAGGACTTGAAATTATTTAAATTATAATAACGTATGTCTTGAGGGGGTGTGTTGGAATTATTTAAATATAATGCAAGACACCCGTTATTTGTTTTACTTTAGTTTTATTTTTAATGTTATGATATTCTTTTGTTAATAATAATGTCAATAAGATTTTTCTGACTGTTGTGTATGTTTTATTAAGATACATTAAAACTTATTAAAAATATTTACTGCGTCTTAAAATATTATTTCAAGACTTCTAAAGCACAGGAAGCAAAATTTTTGTTTTTCATTGTTTGGTACTTACTGAATAAAATAACAATATTTACATACCTGGCATGGTGTCTGGTGGAGGCTGATATTTATATCTATGTTTTGAACAGTCATCCATCTTCTTTTTCATTTCTTCAGCAGATAACTTCATTTTGCCATAAAACTAAAAATCAAAAATTAATTTACCAGAATACGAACAAAAAGTACACCTTACATTTTTGCACTTTTCACAAGCCCACCCCTGCAACTGTTTTCTGGCTTTTCCTCTTACTATAGGTTCTGGCTCTGGAGCAATCACTTTAGGTTTTCTAAAGATAACAAAAATATATATATAAAAAAATTATACGCAGCTTTAATTTATTTTAGATAATTTATAACTTTTTTCCTATAAGAACTTGGAACTATACGTACTCACTAGACGTTGCTATCTCAGTCTCATTAAATATGGCACCTTTGGAAAATTCGTCCACTTCCTCAGTTGAATCCATGTTCAGTTCACAATAAGTAGTGTGATCATTATCCATCCTAAAAAAAAATTATGACCAATTATTAGTGAATATAAATGAACTAGTTTTAATATAAACAGATTACACATTTCAATAGTGTGATCTGGAATTAGGTGATGCTAGAACAGTATTTGATTTGCTAATAATAAGAAAATCTCACAGTATGTGATAAATTGGAGATTAGAAGATCAAACAATACTTTTCTCAATCAAGTTTAATACCTATTATCCAATGATTCTTCTCCAAGTCTAGTAGTTTCATCTTTATTTATGTAACTAAGTAGGGCAGTTACTCCCATGTTACTTCCTTCCTTGCTATCCTCAAAATATGTTTCATCCGAGTCTGCATCATGTTCAGCCTTGGAGTCAGTGGTCCTGTATAATAAAAAAATATATTATAAGAGTAAGAGTTTCCCAAGAAAAAATTATGGCTGTTCATTCGAGATATATTTAAGATATATGTATATAAAGATGAGGTGTTTTTTTGAGAAAAACTTGGGAAAATGATAAGTCACTGGCTTGCTGGTCAACTATTCTAGACTGACATTTAAGTTTGGATACACAGTGGTCTAACTCCGCACTTTCACTATAAAGCAGTTAGGTTTATCTCTGTCTCACACTGCACCACCAAGTGCCAAGCTACAATCGTTGAGTAGTAACTGATGTGTATTGGCTTATATAAAAAAAAATCATCTATTGAAACATTTAGCTTATTTCTGTAATATAGCAATACTTAGGTATATTTTATGTTTTTTAGAAATTCTGTCAGAAAAAACACAAAAACATCAATGAACATTTGAAAACCAAGTACTTCTGTAAATTGAGAAAAACCTGGAGCATCAGTTCCGTTGCTCGAACAAAAGCTGCCAACGTTGAACGTAAAAAGTGCACAATAGCAAAGGGGGACTATGCCCATCAATAATTAATGAGTAGACCGATAGATAATTATCTTTTAGGTTTTCTAAGTTTGACAGATATACGTTTATAAACTCAAATATTAACTACTTACAATTGCAACCTCTTTTTCGGCTGCCCAATCATCTGAGTTAAAGTCATATTAGCAGCTTTGCTCTTTTTGGATTTTCTCTTTGTAAATTTCTCTTCAAACTTATTATTACTTTTCAGATTTTTAGAAGCAACTTCTGGAGTATTCTCAATAACCGATAGATCGCTATTTGATTTAGCGGCAGGTGTTTTTAAAAAGATTCGTTTTGATTAAATTTTTATTACAAAGTGTACTTGTAGGTGTGTTAACTGTATTTGTAGGTGTGTTAACTGCATTCTTGGATTCAACATTAACACCGAAAGCTGATGAACTTAATTTACTTTTGTTGACATATTTCCTTCGTCTTTTGATTGTAGGACTTCCATTATTCTGTATTTTATCCTCATCAGAGGATAAATCAATAATCGAGTTTTCAGTAGGAGAAAGCTGAGTTATGATATTTCTGAAAAGGTCGGGGCTTTCTGTTTCATTAAAATTAAATTTATCTTCTGACATGGCCTCTGTCAATAAATTAGAGTCATATTCATTTTCTAAAAAAGAAAAGTAATTTATAAAAATATATTTTATAAAAATTATAAAATTACAGAATAAATTACCTTTGTCAGTTAAATTTGGAGATTTTTTCTTTCCTTTATTATGTGGTCTAAAATAAAAGATCTTAAATATTAATCCTGATTTAGGTACACAATAACATGTCGAAAATTAAGTAACGGATAAAAGATATTTTTATAACTCATCTTAATAGTAAAATTGTTGCTTGGACGGTTGTAAGATGTTACAAAAACACATGGGTCTAATTTAGTTAAAAAAAAGGTCTTACAATGAATTAATTAAATAATTATAAAAAAACATCTGAAAATATTTTATTCAGATAAACATGTTTCTAGGTTTAATTTTTTTTCATTTTAATGATTTTTTTGACTGATCAAATATTTAACCCTATTCAGAAATTCGAACCAGAATGAAAAATATAAAATGTGACTTCTTCCAGCCTATTTCTATTTCATACTACTCTAGTAATGCAAAGAGCAACTGGTTCGTACCTCTTTATTTTCGCACTGGCTATATACTTGTAATACTATTTTAATAAATTACAATAATTTAGTAGAGATATAAACATTATTACTTACGACAAGGAATTTTTTCTTTCTTTTAAAATATCTTTATAATTAAGTTGCTGTTGTAGATTTATTATCTCTACTTCTACATTGGTTTGAATATCTGAAAATTACAAACAATTTGTTATATACTTGTTTCTAAAAGTTGGAAAATGAAATATACTTCTCAACTCCCTTTGTAATGCACTTAACAACATTGACGCTTTCTGCAATTCTTTTCGTTCCTTTCGCCATACTTCCAAAAGATCATCATTAAAAATTTCAATCCACTCTGTATATGCCTCAGGATACATCTCACCCATTCATTGTATAATACAAATAATAACAAATTATCAGAGGGTTTTGTCTCTGAAATTATCCAAAAAAGAATAACATTAAAAAACTAGGTTAGATTACATGCTAAATAAATTTCAAATATTGACAACTGACAGACCAGTCATAAACATAAGGATGTGTTCGCAATGTCTAAAGCCGGCTTCAGAGACCTTCACCGTGTAGCCAGCGACACTTCCACCTCTACTCCCAGTTGTTTACGGAAATGTCGCTGGCTACACTTCGGTGTAGTTGGCAAGTTCCAACTTCACGGCGACAGTATTACTGCCGCTCAACGAAAGTAGGAGAGTACGTGACGTAGATTTTGCAGCCACGCTATTGCATTGGTTCTTCTAGTGTCGCTCACAGAACTTTTTCTGTTCTGTGGTGTCGCTGGTTACACGTCGAAGGTCTCTGAAGCCGACTTAAGATTCATTCTCTTTGGCAATTTAGCACGTTCTTTGGAAATGTTCGTTAATCAACAATTTAACAGGTCTATTAAGTCGTGTAGCCTTAATGAATTGGGTGTATCTAAATTTTTTCATAACAAAAGTGGTGTGAAAACAATACATTGTTTTGTTATTAATTATTAAATAAACAAATTTTTAACGGTTTTAATAATGGGAATTTAATTTTCCAGTCTAACAGATTAAGAAAAGTGCTTTTATATTTATAGCTCTGCAGTATAATACAGTATTACCTATTACGAATGCGCGCTCCCGCTTTATCATGCTATATCTCGAAAACCGTTGGTCGTACGAAAAAAATGTATATGAACAATTTTGTAGAGAATACTATTTTACGTAAGTTTTGTTATGAGTTCTTACGAGTCAGATGCACTGGAAGCGAGATTTTCGCGAAAAACCGATTTTCATGACCTTTGACCTTCGATATCTCAAGACGCAAAAGGGTAGGCATATGTGATTTTTTTGTGCTTCATTGGAACATCAAAACGAAGGTCTCTGCAAAAAGTCAGCTTGTTCGGCCTCATTCCGCAGATGGCCTTTTTTTTACCTTATTTCCCTGGAGTATAAATCACGACATTCATAGGATAACAACTGTCATGCGAGACACCCAGTTTAATCAATGATTCAAGATATACTCATTAACGCCTGAAGAGTGATCAATCTACTGTCTTGCACCACTGACGCGTTAAGTTAAATTTATTGTCAAAATTTAATATTAACTTGTATTTTATCTAGTGTATTGTCTTAGTTCATTGATGTTTTGATTAATTTATCATGTGCATAAAGTTGTATGAGGGAAAATTAAACTAAATTTTGTATACCTGCAAAGTCTATTCGGCCTTGCATAAAATTGTGGCTTCGGCGCTCCATTTCTTGGAGGTGTGCATTTTACTTCGCGTCTCATTTAAAAAAGATGATGGAGGCCTTAAATATCCTATGTAGTGATGCCCTAAGTAGTTATTTTGTCGTAACTAGTTATAACCACTACAGATACCACTCCATAACCGTTATTTTTAACTGTTACTATGGTTACTAGTTACCAATATTTCTATACAATACCGACCCGAGACTCCTGACGTTAACTGAATTCAGAATATACATACGTACAATATTCAGTTCAGTTAACGTGGTTCTATGTGAAAAATGAATTAGTGATTGGTTCAAGCAGTTACGTAATACGCAGCATCTGAATTTTGTCACGTTTAGAAATTGGTACTGCAAATTAGTAAACTAATTTAATGTTAAAACAGCCTTTAAAGGAAACATGATGAAGGTGAAATAAAAACTGAAAAATTCAAAATAATTTATCGGTGAATTAAAAACATGTTAGAAATATTCTGCTAAAATAAATACATAACGTCGAACGAAACAGGAACTATTCAAGTGTTCTCGGAATAAAATAACAAAAATAATTTCTTTTAAAGCAATTAATAAACAAAACTTCAAAAAATAAAAAACCGCTGCCAATTATTTGGGGATCAGAACTTCCTCATCGTAGTAAACTCGATGTGTGGTGTTTGTAATAAAAGTAATTTTTGACGTTTCAAAAAAGTCATATCGGTGGAATGTCACTAATATATTTTTTTGACATTTCAAATTGACGTTCAAAAAAGTCACTTGGTGGAATGTCACTAATATTTTAAAATTTGAAATGTCAAACAAAATGTTTGACATATCACATTAACGTTTCAAAAATGTCACTAATATTTTTTTTGACATTTCAAATTTTAAGAACCGATTTTGTTCATCAACGAACTCAATCTCTTCCTTGACCTCTAGAATGTGTGTACCAAATTTGAAAGCTTTATCTCAAAAACTGTAGCTGCTATCGCGAACCAGACAGACAGATACACACAGACAGAAATTTTTTTTTTTCTGGAAATTTTGTCTATCGTCATAATTCGTCGAGATTCGTCCAGAAATGCAATAAAAATTTTCAATTTCTTTTTCACGAATACATACCCTCCTCAGTTTGAGGAGTGAGGAAGTAATAAATATCCTCTTAAAACAAATTTTGTAGAATAGAAACTAGTATTCCTATGCTGGTTATCTACCAACATAGGAAACGAATAAATTTTATTCGATTGTCTCTGATAACCAGTAACCAGTAACCGGGAAAATCGATGTGACAGTATCAAATGGTTACGGCCCAGTAACTAGTTACTTATAACAGTTATCGATATATCGCCCGTCCGTCTATGAAACCTATTGTGTGCTACAGTCACTATGAAAATTTTCGTGCTCTGCTAATGGTTATGTTTATTATTTATACCTCATATTATGTATATCTAAAACGAAAGGGTCACGTGACTGATGCATATGCTCTATTCTATTGCTTGCTGTAAGTGCCCGCTTGCAGTTATTAAAGAGAAATGCCAGAGACAACCACGGAAATGCTAAATAAATCTAGGATTATAGGAATATTGTTCAATATACTGGGGTAAAAGGCAGGTTAACTCGTTTCAGTGTTCCTCTTGATTGTGAACGCACCATTATTTATCATTTTAAAAATTTTAACTGGTACTTGGTAGTTCACTTGACTCAAGATGTGCGTGGAGTAGGCGTTAGTTGATCCACGAATTTGTCAGATTACTTTGACAAATTGGTGAGGTGACCTGTTGACACCTCTTGCTGCCTCTTGTGCTTGTGAATTCGATTAATTCGAAGATTTCAGTTGGTTATCCACATTCGTCTTAGATGTCTTGGACGATTATCTCGTTTTTCCATGAATTCGGTTTGGGTTTATTTCTCTTGTTTGTGTCACCACTTTAAAATATGTATGAAACTTTACTGTGTGGACGATGTAATTGACGTTAAAAATTCTTATCTATGAAAAAGTGAGCTTGGCAGAATTTTCCCGTAAACTTAGAAGAGCCGGGAGTATTGCCTGAGTATTGCTCATAATAAATATAATTTGGAATCACGGAATCATGAGCTACTTACGAAATAGAATAAATTTATGTCTTGCCACACTTGCAAGTTTAAATGAAACAAATCAAAGTTGTCTTAAATTAACGTTTAATGTTTATTTATTATTAACTTTACAATAGGTTTTTGGCCACATAAAAATATGTGTCTAATCAATAACAAAATTATAATACGTGGAAAATAATGAATAGTGAATTTACAAAATATTGCATATATATAAAAGTCTATACAAAATAAGGCTCAACTATGTCATATATTAGCTTGAAAACGACCTCTTCATTATATTTGCACCCATCGTTAGTCCAAATTGTCTAAGTAAATCAGCTAACGTTTTACACACGATTTCTGTGTTTAAGGACACTCCTTGTTTGTTTTCCTCTAAAACAAACATATTAATCAAACATATATAAATGAAGTTAATTTTAAATTAATAACTAAGCAACAGTTTCTAAAATTTTAAAACTATCTGTTACAACTACTTAGTTTCAAGGTAAAATTACATTTCATATGAACATGAGTTCGAAAATACACCCCGAAAGTGTATTTTTGAACACACAATATTTACCCCGATGTACTACTAAAAATCACCATATAATTTCTCTATTTCCTACTGGCTCACGACAAAAAGGCTTGTTTTCTTGAAACTATGGTCAACACTAGTACATAATAACAGCAACCAATTAAAACTCAATTATAAACTCAAATATCTTAATTAAACCTATTGGTATCTATTTTATCTGATATATATGTATTTACCTTCAAAGTTTAGTTTTAATTCATGAATTGACGTTGGGTTTGATTTACAAATTTGTCTTAATTCACCCAATAAAGCGTCTAACGGCGCGCTAATCTGTTGATCCCACTGAAAAAGGAAACATTATGATACCTTGTTAATGCATGTTAATAAATAATTACCTGTGATTGTTTAGTAGAACATATTTCCATGAGATGTGCCAGCTGGACAGAAGTCTTGTTGATTATCATTTGTTCCAGTTTATAAAGCAGTTGGTAAAGATAATTTCGGCTATCGATATCACCTTCAGTTGAATCTCTTGGTGGTGTAAGTGAATCATCCAAAATACGCTGAGGTAAAGATGGAATACCAGGTGCAATTCCCAATAGTCCTGGGCCTGGTTTGCCCTTAAATGAAGCCGTAGCTAAGGCGTAGGATAGAACTGCAGCATCGTATGCCTCCATTTTTAATATTTTTGAAGAACTGAAATGCAAAGTATCACAAAATGTTATGCAACATTTATATGTATCTAATAGTTTTTACTATAGTCTGAAATGGTGATATGGTATTGATGATATGAGAAAAAATTTACAAGGCAACGCTTTTTAATATTGAGAGTTGAGATGTTTCAGTGTCATCTCTAATTTCATGAGTATCTTAGTGGTTGGCTACTTTTAAATAAATTTATGTAGATTTTAATATATCATTTAAGAATCATACAGGCACCATACTCATCAGCTTAAAGTCACCACCTTCCGAAGTGCTCCCTTTCTAGCACGCACCACTACAAATATTGCCAGACTGAGCATCTCGGTAAGTGATGATTTTAAGCTGATCAGTATTGTACATACATAGATATTGCAAATTTATACATTTTGTTATTAGTCCCTGCATAAATATTTATTGTTGCAAAACATATTTTTATTTAATTTTATAAAATGGTCGGTACGCGGCAGTCTTCCCTGGACACACACAGATGATAGTAGTAACCTTCATGATAGCCCAGGCAATATCTAGAGGACTTTGGATATGATGTACACATGATTTCACTATATGTCCTTAAATCACTGAAAACGACGTAGAAAAAAATGAGTCGCATACAGAGTCAACACTTAATAATTGCAGTCCAATTAATTTTATGGTGCCTGATTTTAACGGGCTTCCATAATACACCCGCACTTATCCTGTGTATCATTTCTCCATTGCCTTAATTTTTTCACAGTTGTAAACATAATTTTTGAAATAGTTTGGTGTAGCAAAATAGATACCTAGGTCAAATAACACCAGTCCAACCCTGTCGATAGTTTTAAAAAATCAGATTCAGATTAGATAATAAGTTATCTTAAAATAACCTGTTATTCATCATTAGTCATTCGATATTTATCAACAAGTGCAATTACATATTATTTTGTTCGAAAAGCACTGAAGTAAAACGTGTAATTTATTATGGAAAACCAAATGCTAATAATCCAATTCCTGTCCAAGTGGATTATTTCTCAGTGAGTACAAATAAAAATCTAATTTAAAGATCAAATTCAAAACAATTATTTTTTAATTAAATTATACAAGTTTTTTTTCGGGGTCCTCATTTCCAGAACCAGTCAAACATCCACACCACATGCAACATGCATCGTGGCAATTATAAGAGGCTGAATTTAGACTGGAGGAATGACAAAAACAATAAATCCGTTCAATAATTAATTTAGACTCTTCAAAATTGTGTTAAATCAGTGATGCAACATAATGTAATATCATAATGCATTGACCAAAGTAGCAAGCAATATTGGTTAAATATTGGCAAAATAGTGGATAAGATTATTTAAAATTTGGGTAAATATTGTTTTGGTATACTGGCTTTATAAGTAAATACTAACAATGGATCAATATTTTAAACAAATCTTGTATTGTTAATGTAAGTGTAATTTAAATCTTACTTATTTTAATTAAAACGAAACAGTTGTTTTACAACAGAATTATATTGAATGAATAACATATTGATAGAATCTGTATCTAATAATGATATTAATGTCAATATTGGTTGTAAATATTGGCTCAGTAGTGGCCAACACATTGCCACATTATAACCAAAAAATTCATGGCTACTTGGGAATTAAATTCTCTTTTAAATCTTTATAATGTGGGAGTCATTGTTTTAAACATTACAGTTTTATGCTATTGCCATTGTTGTTAATGATAACAATATAATTTTTTTGTCAATTTTTGTTGTAATTAGAATTTGTGGCCTGATATCCTGTCAATGAAAATACCAACTTTATTGATTGTTAAATGTTTTTAACATGCCTGTTATTTGCATAATTTGTTAACGCAGCATTTTAAGCTATAACTGTGAAATGATGACCCTGTAAACTGTACCCTATGTATAACGCCAATTAGAAAAATAATATGAGCGATGGCTGCAAACTAAAATGAAATGGAATAAGACAACCTAGTGAACGGAAGGACGGCTTAGTCTGTACCCCACACGCCATCTACAATATACACACACTGTTACATCCATCTCGCGTGTCTGGCTTTATTAACGCTTGGCCGCATTAGGCGTTTTACACACACAGTATGACAAAAAATGTTTGTTTAAATTTTGACGTATATTCAACAATTTCAGAAAACATATACCTCTTATAAATTACTTATATTTATTAAAATGATTGTTTTAGAGCTAAAATGAATAATGAAAGTTCCACAGAAATGGTTATGGAATCAAAGAAGCGTTTTTTATGAGGGTACGCAAAAAACAGAATCCATGGATTCCTTTTCCTATTATGAAGCATTATTTAAAGGACAATATATTCTGTTTTTTGCACTATGTCTAACCATCGTAGGATGTATATTATATTTTTATTATCTACGTAAAATGCAAAAAAAAGATTATCGAAGAACATCAGAAAATTCAGAATATGACTTTGTTTGACATCTTAAAAAATATTTTATTTTAAATAAATTTGTAATAATAAAAAATATGTAAAAAACATTAGTTTGTTTAATTATTTAACTGAACCCAGATTTTTTTAATTAAATGTATTCAAAACAAAAAATGTAGGACAGTCGAAATTGTGGACAAAAGCAGAAAGCTGGGAGGGAGGATAACAGTTGAGTATTGCATCCCACCTCAAATTATATCCCTCAAATACATTCTTCATAAATGTACAGCTGTTTTTTAAGAACAAGTTACACAAATAAGGCATGTTTTTAGTTTAAAACACGGTAATTTTGTGTTAAAATATATTGCTGGTGTCACTGTTTTTATTATAATTAATTATTTTACCATTTTCAATTGAATTTGTGATTAAATTTTATGTTTCATTGAGAAATATGAAAATATTGAGGAATGTACTACTAAATAATCACTGACACTGTTTAGATAATCTAGTATCTAGTAACAAAAAATGTACTTGGCGTCTAGCATATGTGCAATTATCAAAAAAATTATGGCTTTGTTTATATTGCTTTATGTATGCCAACGAATGATAATCAGTTCAATATTGCACACTGTTGCACAGTTCATTTGATTTTTTTCGATAAAAAAAAAAATCAAAATTCCTCTGAGTCACCGTTTATGATGCCATTAAACAGTTTTATAAGACTGGCTGCGTGAGATCTTCCGCTAGTCAAAATAAAGTCTGAAGAGGACCGGGAGAACGATGCTCAATGTAATTTAGAATTTTTGTAATTAAGTCCTTCGTGAAAATTGAGTTTTTTTTTTGCCGGTCAGTATAAGGCAGGTATTTAATTTAAAACTGTAAGTCACTCTTAAACTTTTTCTATCAGTGATAACCAAAATCAAAAACAGGTTTTATTTTTAAATAATATGCAGATTTAGTATGTCAAATTTGATGGATATATTATTTTATTAATACGAAAAGGTCATTGAATAAAACCACTAAATTCATGCATTTTATTTAAAATAACACCATTGCTTTTATTTGTCTTCAATACAAAAAGCTTAAGAGCGACTTATAGGTTTACGTTGTAGACCTGGTGAAGAAGAAGCCTTAAGATTTTCTTGCATTTTCATCGATGTTTTTTAACACTGATGTTTAGATTAATTAAATGGCAATATTGTCCCAGCTACTGCATTACTGTATTCATACTATATCTCAGACAGCTGCTTAAAACAATGGATTAAAAGAAAAATTCGAAACCATCAATCGAAACAACCCCATAATGAGGACTCTGGGTTTTAACGTTTACTTACTTTCTAAAAATTAACATTTTGAATATATTTATTAGTGATGGGAAGAATCGAATTAAATAATTCGATTATAAGATTAATCGAGTTAATTCGATTAATTAATTTAAAAATATGTCGAGATAATTAAGTAGTATTAAAATAGTAGTGCTCGGCGGTCAGCTAAAGAATCGAGTGAAGAGAGAGAGAGAGAAAGATGTCAAATAAAAATATACTAGTATCAAAAGGAGATGTAACACAATACAATTGCTTGTACTGGAAAACTTTTAGAATTAATGGGATTAGTAAACGTATTGACTGAAGACTGAACGTAGTAGTACTAGGAGTAGGTAAATGCGCAGACCGAGGTGGGACATAATATCATGAGACATTCGATGATCTCAATGCAGTGCAACAGAGATAGGCGCGCAGTCGCTGTGGCGGCTGGTGTGTTCTGAGAAAGTAAAATCCGCTGCATAAACTTCTTGAAAATGTAACTAAATTATTTTATTATATACAATTTTTATAAATAATATAATTGGTATGAGTAAGACAGTGAAAGATGATATAAACAGACCACTTCTCCACAGAGAGCTGCCAGGGAGTGTTCATGTTTGTAAAAATTATAAATGAAACAATAATTCAGTTGCCCTAAAAAACTTACGCTGCCGATTGTACTCTCTTAAAATGCCAATAAACTAATTAACTATTCACTATTCTATTTTATTCCAATTTATTTCACTCTGCGATCGTGAATATAATAATTTGATTAAATATCTGGAATTTTCATTCTGACGTCATCGATAGCTAATTCGATTAAATATCTCGAATTATTAATTCAATTATGAAATACTCAATATTACTAATACCTCGATTATAAAAATATCCCAATTATTCCCATCACTAGTATTTATTGGACCGTAATCACAAACACCTGATTGGCCTTAGGATGGGGAAGAGCTGTGTTGGCTCCCAAACTATACTGGGTAGTCCCCTTTAACTTTCCCGATTGCTTATATTGGGATATATAACCCTTAGAGGAAAGTGGATTTTTTTATTAAAAATCTGATTACAACAGAAGTTGATTATCTTGTTTTGACAGACAAAATGAAAAATAAATTGTCTTTCTGTTTAGTCAAAATGCGATGTTTTGTTTTCTTACAAAATTATTTTTTTGTAATGAATCTCATTGAATTTTTCTAACAAACAATATAAGCGAAAAACAAAAATTTTTTTATGTGTAAAAAAACTAAACAAGAATATCAAGTTCTGGTTCATCAAATTCTCGTTAATACTAGATATAGAAAGAACTTGATTTATAATGTCGTTGGGCTTTTCAAATGTCTGAAATAATGAAAAACATTGGAAAATTTATTTGGTGCTGCTTATATTTTACTCATTTTTGTTGTTTTTCGTTTTCAGATAAATCCAATGTATTGTCTACAACAAAAAATTTAGCTAACGACAGTTCAAAACTTGCTAAACCACAAAATTAGTTTTTATTTCTGCAGTTTTTTTGACTTAAGCTTTAATGATAAATTTCCGAATAATGCAAATTTGTTTTCCTTGAATCTAGACTAAAAATAAATATTTGTAAATTATTTATTTTATTTTAGATTTACTTTAGAAAGGGATAGATAAAACTAAAAAAAAAAGAACTATAAAATAGTGAAGAACTAAAAACATGGACACCTAACTACGACATGAAATGAAATGTGAAAATTTATAAGCTATCAGGATTATAATAGGAGTCAACTAAGTTTTACAATAGCGTCAAAATAACCACATATCACATTTCGATTCAAAAGAAAAATCAGCTAACAGTGTCAAAATCAAAAAGAAAAGAACTAAATAGATACAAATTGTTTAGGCAAAAAAATTCAAATGAGTTGCATAGGACGACCCAGCAATTAAAATAATTTTACGCTTTTTATTTGTTTAGCTGGAAAAAATGAAACCGCCTTTGGCACAGTTATATGTACGTAACGTCCAGCAGAGGATAAATTGAGAAATTATTAGTCGGTGAACTAGAAAATGCATAATATGCAAAATAATAATTGCAAAGTATGTTTTGTAGTGTGAATCAGCTCGTATGTGTTAATAGATATAGGTAATTAAAAGCGAGTTGATCACAATACATTTCACATGTTCTATGGATTGCATGTTGTGTATGCTTTATCAGTTCACTGTAACAATTTCACATATTCACAGTTCAACATAATGTGCATTTTGCTTCGTTTAAAGTACGGGGTGACTAAAATTGGTTGAGATTTATAGACGAGAGGCAGAAAAATGATGAATGTACATCCTCATGGAAAAATTTAATCGATAACAGTTTGTTTTGATCTTCTACCAGTTTTCTAGATACAGGCTAATACTTTCTTTTAAGAATCTTTGTTTCTTTTTTAATTAGTAATTTACCATGTTAATGATGCCCAAAAATGACAAAAATGATCTTTATACTTTTTTCGTACACTTGCAAGTAGAAGTTGCGTTTTTTAAAAATGCAAAAAACTAAATTTATTTTATTTTTTACAAATTACTTATAAACTTATGTTTGCAAACATAAAAAAGTGCAGATTGTTTGTGATATGTTGCGACATTGAAACAAACTTTTGTCCCTTCGATTTTTCTATTTTCTTGCTCAAATAGGTGTAACTCCTCAATCCCCACCAATTTAGGACACCCTGTACTGTTGTAACAAAAAATATTTTTTAAATAACTGTTCGAATGTTTTTTCTAACACTTGGTGTTTTAACAGTTAAATTAATAAAATGTTAAATGTAGTGTAAATGTTTTGAGCAAATTTGATGGGGCTCCATAGCAGTGAATTAAAATCTAAATTTTATATTAGTGTTCGTACTTTTTTTAGCTTCCAACCAGAAACCTAATTTTTTTTACATGTTTTCACCCATACTATATTGTGGGGTGTAGTGGCAGATGATGAAATTTGGTTACGACATACAGTCGAAATTCTCTGTAACCCGAATGTGTTTCTGTGCCCTTAATATATATTTCGTTTTAGAAGTATTTTCTTTAACTCAAATTTCCTCTAACTCGAGCAGTCTGATGGGGATCTAGGAGGTCGAGTTAGAGAAGTTCGAATGTATTTTAACATTGGAGCGTGGAGCCCAAAAATGGTGCACACCCAGGTAACTTTCAGCATTATTTTTCATATTCAGGACATTTTATCGGTTTCAAATTTCATTATGAAATTTTGATTATTTAACGAGTTGCACCTTTATGAAATTTTTTTCAAATTAGTTTTCGATTGTACAAATTTCAATACAAAAAGTGACATTGGTAAATACTTAGAGTAATTTTTCTTAGGACAAACTGTGGTAGACATGACACAACCCAAATGATATTTTTTTACGATCCCAACAATATTTCATGCACGCATACAAACAAATGATCCACAAACCACGTCTACAAATCAGAAGGGAAATAAAAAGCAAAAAATAAATTAATCCCATTTATTTTAAATCAAAATAAAATAAACATATGTACAAACATATTAATTAATAAACAAATCAACTAATTTGCTACCTATAATAACTTACAAATATTTACAATAAATAATATAACTTTAAGTCGTGATTACATGATAAATTGATATTGTCACAATTCCGTAATTTACCTCGGTTTGAAAAATTCTATCAAATCAAGGCACTGAATATGTAGGCAACCATTTTTTTTTTATTAAAAAAAAAGAAAAAAAAAAGATAAATTTTTATTCATTCATTTAAACTTTGTAAGATTAACTACGGATATTTGCTTTATATATACAAATAATTTCTTACAGCATAATTCATTGAAAATTTCTAAAAAATCTATTAGTCATTTAGCACCTTTTTTTTAGTGATTTTATACAACTTTATACAATTTTTATTCATACTTTTTTTTTGTAGGAATAATTTGCCATGTTTGTACTAATACAAAATAACCAGCAAAACAATACTATAATGTACATTTCATTAAAAATTAATATACAGAAGGATATACGAAACGTTTAAAACAAAAATAAAACTAAGCCGTAAATTAAAAAAAAAGACAATTAAAACGACCAACGTAACGTAATAAAAGAATTTCAGTCCGGGATGCACTACTACATATACATCTGAGCTGTTAGCAAGGATAAAATCACTGCGTAAAAATTACGTCCATACATATCACACTAATACCCTCAGTATTATTTAAAAAATAGTTTTTCTTCACGTTATATCACCAAAATCACTAGTCACGATATAGAGAAAATAAATTTTCCCATAATAAATTTTTTAAAAGTACTAACAACTCAGGGTTGCAACACAGCACGATTAAATCACTCACCCGCCACCATCCACTGAGTCTTCTGGTTTTCCCAGTGATTTTTTCTCGTCCTAAAACAGACGGCTTGCCAGGGGGTAAATTTTGCATCGATTCTGCCTGCTCCCTGATTTGTCTCTTCCGTTTTTTGCTCCACAATTCGTGGCAGTCCTGCCACGTTGGCAACTCTGGAGCTGATATTCTACAAGAGAAAAAATGGTTAATATATAAAATTTATAATGGTGTAGGTGCTGGAAGTCATTTCATTTGCAAAATTAGAACGATGTGAATAGCTTTGATGGTTAATACTATTAAAAATTTTTAATTATAATAATTGTTTAACAAAACAACTATTTGGTATAAAAAAAATTCGTTATCCACTTTCAGAACTATTTTTACAATAATGTGTGATATGAAAAAATAAAGTGACAATTTTGTTTAAAATTGTTTAAAAGTTCAGTGTATTACATGGTTTTTTTTGGAGGATAACTACTCTTTTTATATTTTCATCTAAACAGTTCTCAAAGAAAGGATATGGAAATAAATTTCTATGTTAGAAAATACACGTAGATGCTCTTCTGTTTTGTCAAACTTTTTGCTAATGAAGCAATTTTTTCAAAGAGAATTGTTTCAGGTTGAACAGGTGTTTAAAGGAAAGCAAATGATGTACGTGTACACTATCTTTGAGAATGAATAATTGCTTCACATTTTTGAGAAATTTTTGGCAATTTTTTACTATGCATTTTGTCAGGTAAGTAGCATGCAGTGGTGGCTGGTGAAATTTAGGTTGTCACATCTTAGTAAACGTTACATTAAGGCATAATTATCAAAACTAAATGAAGACGTTTTGCAGAAAAGAATTGTGATAGAAATTTGCAAAAAAGCTGAAAAAACTGTGTGTCTTACTAGGTCATTTTTTAAACAGTTTGTAAAGTATTTGCAAACTTTTTCTTTTTCAGAAACGGGAGGAAAATGTATCAATAGATTTCAAATTTCATAAAAAACCATCTTAAAGTATCGCTTGGGTTCCATGCTCCATTACTAAGATATAACAAAACCTAAATTTCACCAGCACTGATAGCATGGCTTTGATACATTATTCCACAGAACCCGACATCGTGCATATTTTTCACCAATTGCTGTTTTTTTTTCCTTTTTCAAAGAAATCCCAAATGAGGGTTTCTTTGCCAACTTTTGGCATTTATTAAACAAAATGAAAATGAAAAGGTCTACTGGTCTCTCTTGTTACTAAGGATTAGTTGCACATCAATTGTCATGTGTATTGATTAAAATTTCAAGGGAAATGGCAGCATATTTATAATTTTGGACAACTTAGTTGACCATGTCCGTGGCCACCTTGAACATGACATTTGACCAGTCAACTTCATCGTGACGTGACTGGTTAATGACCGGTTATGATGACCATGACTGGTGACTGCCAACCCTACCGTTTTCTGTATTTAATGAATTTTTGTATTTGAAAAACAAATCTTTTCAGAAATAACAATAGTTAATCCTCAAAATAAAAGGTATGTTTTAATATTTCAATAATAATGATTCCTAAAAATACATACAACACTTTTTTTTTTAGAATGCCATCAGACATTTTTTAAATTTAAATGATGTTAATTAATTTAAATGTAATTATTAATATCTAAAATCTACATTTTGCCAATTATATAAAAACACAAAATTAGTTCAAATTTAAATTATTCTTTTAGCAGACAAATTGTAGGTTATGTTTTTATTTTGTCACCTGTCAACCAGTAACGTTCGTTTATATCTGAAAGTCATTTCAAAATGCATGAATTTGACTAACACAGTGCTGATTTGGTTCATATGAATTGTAACGGTGACGAAACGGCATTCTTTCATGATGTCGATAATATTTGTCATTTTATAATGGTGTTGCGAACTATTTGGGACACCCTGCATAATGCCCTGCAGAACATTGATTTAATTATGTCTCCACATAACCAATTTCCTATTTCCATTGGTTAATTTAAAATTTCTATTTACATATTTAAAGGCATATTAATGATTAAAACTAAAAAGTGTTAAACATCTCCCGAGGATACCAATTTGGTTGACGAAACTTGTGTTAAGTATAGTATTAAGTGTTTTTGTGTCTATGGAAACTACTTCAGTGCTAGTCAAAAATCACAACCGAAGTTGACCTCAACTCAATGATTTGCCCTGTATAAAACAAATTTCGTGAACTACAAAAGTAATATCAGTGAATCCGAAACAATTTTTAGTTTTACGAAATGAGGAAGGGATGTCTTGTACTTTTTGTGTGTTTCAGAAAACTATCGGTTTAACCATTCACTTACTCCACCACCATCTAGATTTTAGATAGAAGTAGTTCATATCATACCAAGAAATTTAAAGTATTCACTGATATTATTCTTAGTTAATGGTATATCGCCTCATTAAAGTCTAGTATATTATAAATCATAATCATAAATTACTTACTGTTCTGGGTTTATGAGCTTCAGCCAAGACGATTTCAGGGCATCCTCAGCCGTAATCCTTTTATCTGGATCCAATTCCAGCATTTTATCTAAAAGATCTAAAGCTGAGGCCGGCATAAAGACAAAATCTTCACGTAAACGTCTTCTATGAAGTTTGTTTGGTTTTAAAGTGTGAAACAATGGCAGCTTGATGACTGAAGGCCACACAGCTGGAGTTGGGGTTCCACACACCCTAGATATCCTATCTAGTTGCATCAGTTCTGCATTAGCCTGTAAATATTTAAAAAGAATTTAAAAAGAAATCTTGTAATACAGTTCTCTAGCTAAGTATTTTTAAATTCTTGATATATTCGTAAAATATTTAACAAAGTTAAAACCTAAAATACAGAAACTATTTCTGATACTAGTTTCATAGTATAGCGAATTGCTGCTCGAAAATGCTTCGATACTTCTATTTTTGAATAAAACCAAATTCTTTTAACCATGCGTCAAAATAAGTAGATTTTCAAACAGATCCACCTCGAGCAATCATGCTGGCTCCCCTGTCCCCTTCCCTCCAAAGGAGCCATTTGTATCTGCTTGTAAATTTTTTTCTCAAAAACGGTTAAAAATAGAGAATTTAACTTAACGTCATTCGATAGAAAATAAAATTTTGCATAAGATTCTTATTTTGTCTTTTACTCTTTTCTCTTTTTCTAAGGTCCTACAGCAAAAAAAACGTGGGGATTTCCAACAATAACATATATTTGGTTACATCAGTAAAACGGTCCAATAAATGAAAATTGCACAAAATGTAAAAAATAAAGACCATTATTTTTTCTGTTGATTGCTATATAATTTATACATGTTATTTATTTAAATAATGCCAGCAGTGGCGTGCAAAGATGAACCTACAAATACACTAGCGTTAGAATCTATTTAAAATAATTTATAATTATATTACAAACCACAAGGCATTGAAATTTTGCTTGTAATTATTAAAGAGCTACTCGAAAGAAACTGAGGTTTCACATTCTCAATTGAAATCAATGCATAACCGCCTAGTGTGCTCTTATAGAAAAATATTTTCCCCACTCTTATAATTTCCTAATTTAAGATTTTATTTAAGCTTGCATTAACTTATTTAGTTAGAAATGTATGTGATGCAAATCGACGTGAATAATTTATCTAACGAAATTATGAAACTATGGTTTTAAAAAGTTATTTATCTAAAGCGCAAACTCGACAAAAATTAAAAGTGCCTGTTGTTGTGTTGTTAAAGTAAGATTCCTTGTTATCAATTTTTTGATACATACAATTTATTGGGTAAGTTACAATTCCTCCTGAATTAGACTTGGAATTATTTTTAAAGATTTTCAGAATAAAATGGTTGATATTTGTAAATTGTGCAAAAAGAAAGCCACTGAAAAATTAATTTGACCAGCAAAATCAAAAGTTCTTTTGAATTCCTACAGCTAATTGCCCAATATTTTAAAATTTCACGAAGTGCAACTAAAGGAAATAAATATTACAGAAATAGATAACGGAGACGGTATTGAGAGCTTATAGCATAAGACCTGTACAAATTTGCTCCGAAAATAATTTGAGGAAATTAATAAACACTGTGGATATGGATGTGCTAGTACTGGTACTGGATGTTAGTACCAAATTGAAAATTAGGACATGTGGATCGAGTTTGGCACAGGAAAAAATCTGATATATTTTGTAACGATATCACCAATCAGCTTTAAAAAAATGTCTTGCTATCTCCTTTTTTCATTCATTTATGGGTTGCGATACCACTTCTTCCTTTTCTATGAGAGGAAAAAATAAGTGTTGGTAAGCTTGGGATTCCTTTCCAGATGTCACTACCACTTTCATAGATTTGATTAAAGATCCAAAGCAACCTAATAATGAACAATTAAGAATGCTCTTAAAGTCATGACAATTTACGATAAGTATTCAGACACAGGTAATATCGACCTCTGTCAAATGCTGTTATTTACACAACACAAAAAAAACTTATGGTCACGCATAGAATGTTGACTATTTACTATGAGATTTATTTTCATTAAGGACTATAATTTAGTTATTTTATTTTCTATCAAACGGTTCTTTGTTAATTTTACCATTATTTATAATACATTTTTTGTTAATGCATTATAAAATAAAAAATAGTAAAAATATACTTTCAATATACTAATATTAAAAGTAGATTCTAATGCAATTACATGTGCCGCTTTTTGTATGCACGTCACTGGCGTTTTATTTAAATAAATAACATACACCAATTATATACCAGTTGATAGAAAAAAAGAATATATATTTTTTTATTCTGTAAAATTTTGTTTTATTGGACCATTTTAGAGTTATTGCGAAAAATATATTATTATTGAAAAGCTCCCACGTTTTTTTTTGTTGTGGGACTTTAGAAAATGAAAAAACAGTAAAAGACAAAAATAAGGATCTTATGCAAAATTTTATTTTCTATTGAATGGTGTTAAGTTAATTTCTCTACTTCTTACCGTTTTTGAGAAAAAAATATATACGCTGATACAAGTGGCCTCTTTGGAGGGAAGAGGGCAGAGAGAACCAGTATGATTTCTCAACGTGGGTCTGTTCGAAAATCTACTATTTGTGATTTGTTCCATGCATGGTTAAAAGGATTTGGTTTTACTTGAAAGCGGAAGTATCAAACACCTAAGTCACTAGGCTAACAAGAACTACTTCAATTTTTAGATATACGGTAATAATTTCAGAAATACGGCAACAAAATATGGTTTATTGCCGAAATCGGCAATAGATGTACAAATTTTGGGTCCTGACTAGAGTCTGGAACCGAATATTACATGATGTCAATATCAGAGGAAGATCCAGGATACCAATGTAAACATATGCACAGAAATGATAAACAAGCCACATGTACCAGACTAAAACAGGAGTATTTTAAGCGCTGTTCAGCCGCCTTCATACAAAGCTACATCCGTTACAAATAGCAAGACACGTCCTTTATTATTTTCTTGCTCTCGCTCGGACTGATATCCACACATTTACATACAGATTCTGCATTTGTGCGTTGTAACACCTTTGTTGACATTAAGCTGGCTGGGATTGCCACTGTCTCATCCATCCCTCAACTAAATACATTAAATTTGCGACGTTCTCACCACTAGCGTCGGTAGTTTCATTTACACTAACCCATACGTGTTTGCAATGTAACTCGGAAACAATGTCTGCTTTAATTTTGTTGCACACCGGCGATATATAATTTTTCCTTAATGTGGATTACGCAGGCATAATAATGTTATTGGACTTTACACTTAACACAATTTTGCAGAATTTGTTTAAAATGAGGGTTATCTAATGTGGTCCATAAGGCGTTACACACCGTCATAATTTTAAGTAAGTCTAAATTAAACTATTTTTGTCTTTCAGTACCACGTGTTTTATTTTACATACTGTAAAACTTGTGTTTTTATTGTCAATGACAGTATTTTCTTACAAATATTGCACCAAAGTTCACTGCCATCAAACTGTAACTCCGGGAAGTCCTTTACCCATCGTTCTACAACAACTCTTCGAACAGGAAGTGAACGTGACATTTTCAAAATGTTCCATGACAATAATCTCCGATTTAAGAAGTACACATACCCGTTGTGTTCACAGGTTAGCACTGAACAGTGTTGCCAGAAAAATATCTTAACCCTAATTATTCATAAATTGCAAGGTATCATTTTTACTAACTAAAATGTGTAAACTGTTAACAACCCTTTATAGACTTAAGTTGAATAATTGGTGAAAACGCACTCTTAACTTGACCTAGATAAAATGTCCTCTTTTTTGTTTTCTACATGTGCTTATTTTTAAATATATATTATTTTGTTCTTTAATGTAGAGATCGGGAGGTATACCACTATATTTTGGATTAAAATACGCGATAATCCCTGTTGCGAGTACATCCGTTCCTGGAATCTAATATTTGGATCAGGATTCTAGTCATGACTTATCTCTCGGCCCATTGTTAACATAAATTACCCGGGATAATTTTTTTTTTTTGGAACATTATCTTCTTCATTCTATTTTCCTCAATATGAGATACGAATATGAATTAAAATTACACTGTCAAAGAAACATTAATAAACTTTGCCGGAATACATCATGTTCTGAATATATACATTACTAAATTCAATTACTTTAAATTAGTCATTATACAAGTAATTCAGTTTAGTGCTATATTACAAAAAAAAAACTCACTTGAAACAAAGGCTTTTTCAGAAACAGTTCCCCCCAAAATGCATCCGCAACTCCATATATCGATAGCTGGACCATATCTTTCTTCACCAAGGAGTAGCTCCGGAGGCCGATACCACAGTGTAATTACCTTGTTTGTGTATGGTCTCTGTCTATCCTCGGCATTGTATAGTCGGGCTAAACCAAAATCGGCCAGCTTCACTTCGCCCCTGGTTATTTAACAGGTCAATAATAAGCACACATCTGATACATATTGAAAAGCAAATTTAGGTGCTCAGTTATTTTTGACTTTTTAGTTAATAATAATTTCCTAAACAAACAGATTAGTCAGTGACAAAATTTTGTGCTGTATCACAGGGCACCTAATTCGGGCTCCTCCTAGTTTATGTTTAATTTATCTTCTACTAAGATTTGCTTTTTTTATTAAAAATAACATTAAAGAAAAACTAAATAAAGGGAATCAAAATAAACGTTAACCAAAAGCATACCAGCCTAATGAAGATTGAGAATAAAACCTTACCTGTTATTCATCAAAATGTTACTGCACTTAATGTCTCTATGTAAAAAATTTTTCTTGTGACAATAGTTCAAACCATCCAACAGTTGCTTCATGATACATGCATTATTAAGTTCATTAAAATCCACCATGCCAGATTCCAACAGCCCCATCAAGTCATGGTCCATATATTCAAATACTAAATAAAAGGATCCTTTTTCCTGTAAACAAAAAATATTAATTAATTTCAATTAAGGAATTTAAATTTTGTGTCCTTTACCTTTCGAAAATCAACGGCATCTTGTTTATCAGTTACAATTTCTCGCAGGTTAACAATATTTTTATGGTTCAGCTGCCTTAAAATTTTAATTTCTCTAACAGCTGTAATAGGAAAGCCTTCTTTTTCATTTTCCAGTCTTACTTTCTTAAGAGCTACCAACTCGTTAGCTTGAACATCTTTGGCTTTGTAAACTTGCCCATAAGTACCTGAAATGAATGATTAATATTAAATTTTCCAGTTATATATACAGTATGTCCACGAATGGGATTTACAAGAGATGAAATTGCTAAATTCAACTTTTCGAGAAAGAGTTATTCTCCATAAAAGTTTTTGCTTTCCTAAAAAATACGATTTACCTTGAGAAACCTTAATGTTTTTAATACAGGGTGCTCAAAAATTACAAAAACTTGAAATTCGCTTAAGAGTAAACTGGCCTTTTTTTTTGGACCAAAATATCAAAAATAAAAAAATCGTTTCAAATTTTATGTCCAACTAAAATCAGAAATTTCGATTGAAATTTATTATTTTTTATAAATTACAAGATATAACGCAAGTTTTTGAAACATGCCTTCCTATAAGGTACTATTTCATTGTTAGGTATTTTATAAATTCGACATAAATTTGACTGGTTATTGTTTAAAATACACAGAATATACCCATTGTATGCAATGGTGTTTTTCTTACTTGGCATTAATTAAGTTTACTGTGAATATAGCCATTGTACTATGCAAGTGTTTTTTACTTTGCACAAATTAAATTTACTGTGAATACGGATCGAACCAACCCATTAGATACACGACTAGCGGTATGCGCAGTTTACAGTTGCCCGTCTGAAGTCCGAACAAAAGTTAACGATTGCGTCGGAGCGCTTGCTGAGAGGTGCATATGAGACCACAGTTTAAAGCAATAACCTGTGTACGAGACAAAGTAGAATCCACAGATTCCCAAGGGGTATTACTATCTTTATTATGCCACAGTAAAAATAAAATGATATTCTACTTCTAAACTCACGTTTTTTAATCTGAGAATATCATAACAAATGTTTCTCTGATATCTGACAGCAATGACAGTCCAAAACACATAACGTGGAAATAAATCAGTAAACAGTATTCAAGCACTGTAGGGTGTACTGTGGTTCAAGTATGTATTCCTTTTGATGTGTTTAAAGTACAGTATAGAATGGTACAGGACTGTACAGATAGAATTACAAATGGAAAGCAGCTTATAGCAGTGGTATTCAAACTTTTTGATAGTGTGGCCACACATTAGTAATTCAAGCATTTTGCGACCCCAGGTAACCACTGTATTGTAGTTTCATATTCGGGGTCACATAGTTTCCATGCGTTTGTTGAAATTTTAAAGTCACTCCTAATTTCCATTCACAGAACAAATTGCGCAAGAAATATTCGCAGTATGTATGGACATACTGCAAACCTAGCAATCTTCTCCATGACCCCTAGTTTGAATCCCACTTTTCTATAGGATTATAAACATTTTTCCTTTTTTAATTCCATTTTTATTATCTGAACCTCTATGAGTAGATTAGTTTTACCTGCCTTTGTTACAAATGAATCATTTGCAGCAATTATAATTAGTTTTATATAATTGAAAGATAAAAGTAATCTGATAAAATTTTCATTTTCATATAAAAATAATTCTAAATAGGATAACTACTTATCACTGATATAATTAACATTTTATTACTGTTTTAATTCCTACTAATGGGTATATTCCATAATTTTCTTTATTTGTTTATTTATAGCTAACTAAAGGGAAGATGGTACAAGGTAAGTCACATGTAGATTTCAAATCTCTTGAATAATTTTCTAGACCAATGTTCATTATACAAGGCGGGGAAAAAAGTATGATTTCTTCAAATGGAACACTCCATATATTTTTATATACTTTTGAATTTGTCAGATTTTCCTCATTACAAATATATATTGCATGATTGGTTCTGTAGTTTTTGAGATATTACCAAAGATCTAAGACGATTTGATACAAACAATACAACTAATAATTTTATTAGTTGGCTATGAAAAAATAATGAGCTCCAGAGTTAGTCGGCTTCAGAGAACCACATAGCGTTGCTGGCAACATTTCCCCACCACCTGATTTTAGTTTGTCTTATTGTTTTTCGTACATTATTACATATTAGTCACAGACAGATCACACAGGTTATGTTGGAAATATTGCAAGCGTTGCTTGTGAAGTTGGGAAATTCTAACTTCACTAATTAAGAGGGGAATATCGAAATTGATTGGATAAAAAATCACGTGACTTAGTGTTGTTAGCAACACTACGTCGTTATCTGAAGCCGGCTTTAACAATAAAAAAAATGATCTATTCATTATACTCCTAATTATGACAAAAATCAAGAATAAATTACATAAATTACTAGCTCAAACACAATAGACAGGAAATGAACAATTAGCATCACAAAATATAGGCATTATTGAACTTGAAAAGTAGCCAACAATTATTTGTAAACGCACAACTCAATAACTTTGACAATTACATGAATTGACTAAAATTTATTTGTTTCCAGAGCCCACTAATCGAATTATTAATTGCATTTAAGTGTCAAATTGTCTAAGGCTTTTAGTAATATCTCAAAAAAATTTCCATCACCGTACGTAAATATATCATATTTTATTTCACATTCTGTAATGTTATTACCTGGAAAACCCGTATCATTAATCCTTTCCGAAACCCATGATACAAATATTTCAATATTTGTATTATTATGTCCCAGACAAAAATACCAAATATTGTACATTATACTGTAGAATGCGAAAAGGGCTGCCCAATTAGAGCGCTTTGCACTATCTCACTCCTCCTTAAAAGTCTACGATCATTAGAAAGAGATGTATCAAAAAAGAATAATTTATTCCCTATTTATTATTCCTGAATTTGAATTGAGTGTTGCGACTTGTTTTGCGCTTTCACGTCTTGCATTCATTTCTGTGTTTTTTATACTTTCTGTGATTTTTGTGTCAGTGATTTGTGGTGATTTTAAAGATGCCGAAAAGTAACGGATAAACGAGAAAAAGGACTCATCGTGCAAAAGCAATTAAATTAAGTTGGATAAATATACTTAATAAACTAAGTATACAGGCTTCTGCTAGCCTGTACATCTCTGTTGTCCTACAATCAGCGCATGGCAATAACGCCTTTAACGAACAAACGTGCAATAAAATATATTGGAAGTGTTGTATCTGATTCACTATCTACTTAAAACTTTTATACTAGTGCATTCAGATAATATATATATATAAAAAACTATAAATTGTTATGTTAGGTTTGAAATGATACTTATATAATAACCATTAATTATTTCACTATTTTTTCTAGAAATACATAAACATAAAGCAAAGAAAATGCCAGATTAAAAAAAAAAAACAGTGTTCCAACACAAAATATACCTTATTTAATCAAAATGAATTGACAAATTTTTAAATTAAGTTTTAATCCCGACGCACAAAAACTATGACCGTCTGAAATAGGCTTACCTGAAGGATAAACAGTTTGTTTTTCAGATACCTTCTTTTTGTTTCTGTTATTTTACCCCACATTTCAATTTCAAAAGTTACCTTATGACTCATGTTCGATAAATTTTATTTACAGTTCATTTCAAACTTAGCATAGAGTCAAGGTCGTTTACTTTAGAAAATCCAGTCTGTAAATCTGTATCTCGAAAATTCCCCATATTATACAAAATAATGTTCAAAGGTTGGAAAAGTGGAAGCAATCAGGCCACAGAATTTATCAAAACATTTAAAAAAAATGCAATTTGTTGCATTTTTTGTAGTCATTATTAACAAACGATTTTTTTTGCAAAATATCAAAATATGAAGACTTCCCACAAGTAACTGGTAAATATCAATGAGATTTTATTTCATCATAGCTGTCACAATCTAAAAGTCTTAATAGAATAATTATTAGGGTCTATATATCACATGATATGACACATTATGAAATAAATTGAAGTACGCTTGTGGTTATTTTCGATTCTCCTTAGTCCAGTTTTGTTTTTTGGCCCACCGGATAAAATTCAACATTTCAAGTGATGCAAATTTCTATAAAACATATAATTCCAAAGTTTAAAAACTGTCACTGGCGCCATCTATATCATAACATAACACCCAAATTTCAAATTCTTCTGTTTGGTACATATCTTCGCTAATATTGGCGACATATTGAAGCAATAATGGCCGACAAATAATAATTTTTAGAAAATTCCGCTCTTTGCCTTTAATTCTGTGTATTTTGGTTTAATTCTCGAAAAATTGTTAATTGAATTTCATCTGAGGGAGATGATAAATTTTGATAATGATCAGTCCCACAAAATTTTGATTTGTTTTTTGATTCGTTATAACTTCATGAATACACCGTATTTAGTAATAAAAAATTATTAACTCCTAGTTTAATATCTTATCTACATGTATCACAATTCAGTTTCTTGAAAAAATATATAGTTTCTGATAAGATGGTCTCTTTTTGGTATTTTCCTTCATGCACCTCGTACTAAATGTTTTTGTCGCATAACTTGCATTTTTTAAATACATTTATTCCAAATTTGGCGGTGACTAATGTTAGATGGAATCTGAAATAATGACAAAACAATTTGAACTGAAAACATGACCACTGGCGTAGATAGAGGGGACATGAACCCCTTTTTTCTTTAAAACTTCTATGGAGGTTTAAAAAAATAAACCGTTTTTAAATTATTCCAAATTTCTTTTGAAGAAAATGTCTTGCAAGTTTTTGATATTTTCGATAGTTTTCCGGTAAATTGAGTCCAAGCATACTTCTGTTCAACATTTTTTTTTATAGGTGGTTTTGATAAGATTTGTAATCATAGTTGTTAAAACTGTCAAATCAATAAAAATACTACTTTTAATGTGATTTGCATCAGTTATTTGACAGTTTTAACAACTACGAATACAAATCTGTCCAAAACCACCTATAAAAAAAATGTAGAACAGAGGTATGCAACGAAACATTTGGACTCAGTTTACCGGACAAATATCGAAAATATCAAACACTTGCAAGAGACGTTTCTTCAAAGGAAATTTGTTTTATTTTTTTTTTAAAACATCCGTAGGCGTGAATTTTAAAGAAAAAAGGGGTTCACGTCCTCTCTATCTACGCCAGTGGTCATATTTTTAGTTAAAATTTTTCATCACTATTTCAGATTCTATCTAACAAAAAATCATCGCCAACTTTGGAATGAATATATTAAAAAATGCAAAAGTTATGCGACACAAACATTTATTAAATAAAAATTTCAACGCCTACTCAATTTTCTCTATTTAAAATGGTTACACCAGACATATTTGTAATCAGGAAAATCTGACAAAATCAAATACACAGGGTGTGAAAATTTTAATTAAAAAAATGCACCCTTTTTTTCTACCCTATATGTTTTAAAAAATGATTGAGTTTGAAATCTACATACAAATTTGCACAAGTTATTTTATGGACGAGCCGTTTAGTTTAAAAATAACAAAAAACAGGGTTAACATTTAGTCACTTACTATGTATCACTAAAAATAAAATTCTACTGATTCTGTAGTATCACCATGTTGTCAATTTTATTGATTGTATTGTTTATAAATTCTGATATTTATTTCAATGATAAACATTTTACATTAAAAATTTTTAGAAGACATTTGTCACAAACCAATAACAACAAAAAATGTTAGAAAAACTTATTAGTACTGTCAAGCAAAATAAACTTGTTTCTCGTTGCAGGGATCTTAGAAACAGTAAGAGATACAGCATCCATTAAACTGGGGCAATGTTGCAGAATTTGGCGATCAGAAATGAAAAATCGAAAATATCTCTTGCTGTTCTTGAGATTTTTGAAAGAGAAATTTTGAATTTTCCTGACGTTATTTGAAGATAACAAAAAACTGAAAACACTTTATCGTTGGCGTTTTTCATCCTTTACAATTTATCGTAAAAAGTTTTTCTATAAGACGTTTCGTCTTTTCGCGACCATCATCAAGTAAGTTATTTTAAATATGGACCTGTATTTTTTATTGCATTTTTTTTGTAGCATTTGAACCTCAGACTTCAATTTAGTTTTTATAGTTTTATTGCTAATAATTATTAATTATGAAAAATAATAGAATAACATTATTTTCAAAAATAAAATGTGATTTTTTTACTTGATGATGATTTACAGCTACAAAACGTTTAGGAACACAAAAATTTAATACATTAATGTAATCTGAGGATAAAATGCTATAAAAAAAGCAAAAAAAATACAGGTCCGTATTTAAAATAACATACTTGATGATGGTCATGAAACGTCATAAAAAACTTTTTAAGCTAAACTGTAAAGAATAAAAAACCACAATGAAGAAGTGTTTTGTTTTTCGTTATCAATCAAATAATGCCCGCAAAAAATAAAAACGAAAATTAAAAATTTTACATTTTCTTCAAAAATCTTAAGAACAGCAGGAGATTTTCAATTTCTCAATGGCATAATCTAAATCACCAAATTTTTCACCTTTTCCCCAACTTAACCGATGCTGTATCTCTTACCGTTTCCGAGATACCTGCAGTGAGCAGCGAAATTGTCACAGTCTCTACATATATAAAAAAACAAATATAAAACACACCACATAAATTAGACAACCCCCAAATCAAAGCCGAAGCTGCATGAACAGGGGTTACACAGTTGAAAAAACGCACACAACCAATCCCTTCGACTTTGTCAGAATCTAAACCGGGATTTGAACCTGGGAGTCTATAGGCAATAAACCAGCTATGTTTGTCACTTAACACTCTGGCCCACATTTTATATTGTATAAAAATTAAGCGCAATGCCTCAATATCCGCCACTAATTTAAAAGAAATCGTCACTACCGAAAATGCGTTCTGCATGTGCCACTAATTTAAAAAAAAAAAAAAACTACAAATCACTACCAAGAATGCATACTTTATGTGCCACTACTAGAAAATTAAAGTTTAAATATGCACAATGTTGCCACACACCTCGTGCGGATATCAAATTACATCTGAATATTGCTTTCGCAATAGATAAACAGGTGCCTGAAACTGGATCTCTGCATGTAATTAACTTTCCGCAAAAAAGCGTCGCCACATGCTGCACAGGTAATGTAATCAGATTGCTACATCAATGTAATATAACATGACACAAAATTTTAAATAGAAAAAAATCTGTTTGCTTACCCTCTCCAATTTGTACTATAACCTCAAACATATCAACACATCTTTCGCCCCAGTCTTTCCCACTGGTTTGGAAATTTCTTGACCCCCTTCCTTTTAAGAATTGTCGGCCTTTTCAATTTCGGTTTGGGAGGGGCTTTAATTTTTTCTACTATTTTGATGTTGTTCCTGGGTGGTGTACTTGGAACATCATCATCGCCACTTAATTCTTCAGTTCCAGGAATAACTAAAACAGGTAATTTCAACTTTATCCCTGAAATAAAATACACAGAAGTAAATACAAATAACAGGAATTAGTTGTAAAGTGTCATACCTGGTGGCATAGGTAAATCTTTAATACTCTTTCTGGGAGGAGTCTTAGCCCTAGACGGTACAGGCAAAGGACTTGGAGATCGACTTGGGGGAGATTCAATGGCTTCCAACTCCGTCTGATCTATGCCTGGTGGCATGGGCAGCGTCGTAACACTCTTTGGTTTGATTTTATTAGCATCAGGGTTCTTTACCTCAGGATTCTTTTTCACTGGAGAAGTACTTTCATTAGAGGGAATTTGTTTAGGGGGACCATTACTGGGCAACGGGGGAGTGGGGGGTGAGGTTGGTTTTTCTGTACTGGCCTCACTGCTGCTGTTTGGCAATTCAATGTCATTGAGTTTGGTAGGTTCAGTTTCTGGAATAGGTATATCGTCAATGTCCATCGGCAATGGAGTGGTGTTACTATTATTTTCTTTGTTATCAGAGGCAGATTTGCTATCATTATCATCACTGTTCTCAGCTTGTCTCTGACTTGTCTCAGTTTCATTGTCTGCCAGTGAATCGTTTGATCTATTTTCTAAAAAGTTCTGTTCTAGTTTCCTTAATTCTAACTCACGCTTATGCCTGTCTTTGACTAATTCGGCAAATAAGCTAGTGTCAGTTATTTTGTTTTTCAGTTGTGATGATCTAATTGAGTGAGGTGATGGACTTCTATGCCTGTGCCTGAAATTACATAACACCTTAACGACTATAAATACCAATGGTTTTATTATGGAAAATTTATTGTTAAAACTGGCCAATTAAAAAATAAATATGAGTAGATAATTTATTTTATTAATTTTAAATTTCACTGTATATCAGTTATTCTAAGAAATATTTATTTGAACTCAATAATATGCCAATGCACAAGCTTCACTAACTACGGATAGCGACAACCAAACTAGATATAAAATAAAGTAAAAAAATCTTACCTTGGGCTTTTCTCCCTGTCTCTCCTTGGACTTCTCGATTTGTGCCTCTTCATTCTACCCCTGGAAGGTGAAGGGCTATAATGCCTACTCCTACCATAACTTGAAGATCTAGACCTTCTCCTACCCATTGGACTTCTACTTCGTGAGTAGTTTCGCCTATCTCTCATCCTACCTTTATCTCTTCTATGTTTCCTGTGCATCTCAGTCCGTCTTCTTCTACCAGGAGATATCGACCTTCCATGTTTGTGACTGTGCATCATCAGTTCTGGGCTAGGATTCCTATAAGGGGATTTAACTGGTGAGAGGCTACGACGATCGTCAATAACTATGGGTGAATCAATATCTCTTATTCGAATTGGTTCATCCGAAATATAATGATTGTATTTACTAGAATGCAACGGAGGAGTATGTGGAGATTCCCTAGGATAATCTCTAGAATAATCCCTAAATGCCTTCGGGGGTGGGGTTTCTGAAGGGGGAGTAGGCGATTTTTCATCATACATGGGTTCTGGAGAAGCTATGTGGCTATCATTTGATACAGGAGAACAAGCACTTGTGTCTATTTTTGGGTTATGGGGACCTTTAGGCATAGAAGGCTCAGGGGGTTCCCAGTCTGATAAAGGTTCAATTTCTGGTCTCGGAGGAGTTCTCTTAGTAGAACTACCTAGTGATTCACCAGAATCGCTACCAACACTTTCTAAACTTGTACTTCTTGAACGATGTTTTGATTTCCTCTTTCTCTTTTTTGTTTTCTTTTCTTTCTTGTGTTTTTTTTCTTTCTTTTTTCGTTTTTTCCTATCAATTGCATCAAAATCTTCAGCATATGTTGGTGAAGCAATTGTAGAATGATATTCTGGAGAATCTTCCACTTTTCTTCTATGTCTCACATCACTAGACCTGGATGATCTTGATGACACTGATAGCTGTCTTTCTCTGATAAGAATTGGTGGTGGTGTTGGAGATCTTGGGATCATTGAAGGGTCTAACCTATGCCTCCTTCCTAAAAGAAAAATACATGTAAGGAATACATATATTAAAATGTCTATATCACTATCAAATTATACAAACTATTATTGACCTAATAATAAACATGTAAAGCATTGAAAGTATTGATTTAACAGACATATGAACTAACCTGGAGAATGCAATATCTGTCTTGCCAGATAAATTTCCTCCTCAAGGCGGGAGTACCTACTATGGTGGCTATTTCTGTGCATTGTGTCTAATTCACCGTCATCACTTAAACTGGGTAAACTTCCTTCCTCACCACTCTGTATTTCTCCAGCTTCAGGGCCTGATAAGTCTTCAGAACTTACATCAGAATATTCAACTAGTGGTTTAGAAGGACCTATGGAATTACTTGGTGAGCCGTTATCATCTCTATTTCTACGTTTTTTAGATTTCTTAGATTTATCCTTAGTATGTTTTCCATGTCGACTCTTTTCCATTTTATGAAATAATATTTACAACCCAGCACATAGTATATAGTGCTGGTTTGCCTGAAGGCAGTAGAGTCCTAGGAAAAGTCCACATACTCAAAATTTGATTGAACAGAGATTTTATTTGGTTATGTTGACATTAAGTTGGCATGCATGATTGTGTGAGGAACCATCACCAGATAGCCACTTTGCACTGATTTTTATAAGCAAAACTATGATTATTGCGATTAGTTATTTTGGCCACAGCAAATTAAATGTTTGCGAATTTAGATTTTTCATGAGCTGTTAATTTGACGTCGGTGACCTTGAACAAATGAAAATGATAATGGCGAATTTGTGGTGATGTTTTGGGTGGGTCAAAATTTGGTTACTAAGCAAAAATGTAGCACACTGATATTAAAAATACTAGGAAACGGTATAAACACTTACCCAATAATAAAAAACTAGAAGTCCACACTTCCTCGTATACTAACGCACCTCACAACACTTATTTCAAAACAAATTCTCGGGCCATTTCGAATACCCTTTTTACTTCAATTTTCAGGTTTGTGGCTCAATTTTTCTCAAAAATACTTAGTTGACTACTCAATATTGACTATATAGAATATCTTTTATTAATTTATAATATATGATGTAGCATAGGTCATGAAAAAATTTAAGATTTTGATTGTTATCGAGACCGATCCTGACAACAGGACGCCATTTTCATCGTAATTTGTTTTCTTTCTGGCATGCGTCATCATCCCCCCACCTATTTTACATAGCACGTCAAACCACTGTTTAAATTTCCAATACTTATAAATTTGTATTATTACAAATTGTATGAAGCTTTACAAAATTGTAATTATTTACTGTTATATTATTACCAAATCCACTAAATACTTTAAAATGTTTCTTAAAAAAATATAGGTACAGTGAAAATAATATGGTGCCATCTATATTTTAGTAGATATACTTAACGTTCTAGAGGTATGTATTTATCATTTTAGAATTATCTCGCCCTCTATAAGTTATTCATACAACTGCCCAAAACAGGAATTACAAAAATATTCCTGCCAACCTAATAATAAATATACCACGCTACGCTCAAAGTTTGGAACTAGATAAGTATTAAATTTACTATCTTGTACACAGAGAATCTTAATCTTGTATTAAGTTTAAGTTTGGATCTCAAGGGGAATGGTCTGCACTCCACAGAAAGAATATGCTTTCTGCATTCCATCCTACATAAAGCGTAAATGAAATAAATTAACTAGTGCATGACAAATGTTTGTGTTCGTTTGCATCCAGAGACGACCAGCTATGCCCTTGCTGCGCGTGCCTTCTTTCACCGGCTGGAAAGTATGTAAAGAGATTTTTAGTTCGTTTTGCAGAATTCATTCTTTCGGTCTCATTCACCTAAGTGAATCATTCAGTTGAACGATTCATTTAATTCAGTGAGTCAGGGAATGTTTTATTTGTGAGACTGTCGTTAGTCGGATTAGTGTCTAAAGATAGGTTGCAATTGGCGTTGATGCTCCAGTAGACATGCGCGAGATTGCGACCATGAATTTTATCATCCTTTTGGAATCGATTGTTACGAAGGAAGTCGATAGACGATTGAGAAGATACTCGTTTAGCACGCGGTAGGTCCAGGGTTCGAATCGGAAACTTATAATTTTTTTTTTAAATAAGTATTTTTTTAGTAAGATTTTCCTTGCCCTTTACTATCGTCTAACGAGTTTCTTGCTAACAAACGATTCCAAAAGGATTTATTAATACTTATCTATGAACTAAGTTAGGCTTCCCCTATCTCGCGCATGTCTTCTGGAGCATCAACGCCAATTGCAACCTATCTGTAGACACTAGTGTTAGTCGGTAGGTAATAATAAATATAGCAGTATTGGAAGCAGTGGCGGCTGGTGAAATTTAAGCTGTCATATTTTAGTATTGGAGATTGGAACATGGGACCCAAGCGATGCTTAAGGCATATCAAGACTAAATGAAGTTTTGCAGAAAAAAAATTACGATTGAAATTTGCGAAAAAAAGTTGGAAAAGTTGTGAGCCCTGCTGCAGGTTATTTTTAAACGATTTGTAAAATATTTGCGAAACATTTTTTTTTTCAGAAAAGTGGAAAATAGGTATGACAGATTTCAAATTTTATAAAAAAATATTGATTTTTTACAAAGTTGCACCTTTTTGAAATTTGCAGTGAAAAATGAATAGGAAAATAAAATTTCAAAACGGTGTAACTTTATAGAAAACCAATATTTTTTGATATTTGAAATCTGTCGTCATATTTTCCACCTGATTCTGAAAAAAAATGTTTCGCAAATATTTTACAAATTGTTTAAAAAATAACCTGGGGAGCTCACAATTATTCCAACTTTTTTTTGCAAATTTCAATCACAATTTTTTTTCTGCAAAACTTCATTTAACTTTGATAATTACGCCTTCAAGTATCGCTTGGGTCCCATGCTCCAATACTAAGATATGATATAGCCTAAATTTCACCAGCTACCACTGATTGGAAGTAAAATAAAAGAAATACGTATTGAATCAAAGCTCTTGACAATATAGCCACGATCTCAATGTCAGTAGGAATTGAAAATAAAAAAAGAAGTAAATAAAGGTATTTATTTCAGTAAAAAAATAGATTTGTGTAGGTACTTGTAGGACGTCTCTTGTTTTTTATTGATGACATCATCTTTTACCTAAATTAAATTCATACTTTCACTGTAACATTAAGTATTCTCATTTTTACCTATGTTTAGTTATATTAACAACAATGTTTATTTATCTTTATCGTCCACCATAGTTACCGTATACTTGAATTCCAACCGCCGGCTGTGCCTTGCCGACAGATTCACATCCGATCGAATATTAGAATAAAATATACTTCATAATTCATTGATTCCTAACTTTTAACTACCACCGAATACAATTAGTACGAGTGCTGATGTGATCAGTCTAACTGAATTAAAGAGTTGGTTTCAAATAATTAGTGTACCTACTATTTTCTTACACGGCCTTTTCATGTTGTTTTAGTTCGCAGTGAATGATTCATTTCATTCAGTGAGGTAAATCGATTGTACTCTTTCGTTTCGCGAACTACCCCTCTACTTCCGAATAAGATAATACCTAAATATTAAACACAAACAGTTTTACGATGAATCTGACCGTGTAAATTTACTTATTAATATTAATGATAAGTAAATTTACACGGATAAGTAAATTTACACAGATGATAAGTAAATTTACATGGTCAGATTCAACGTAAAACCAGAGACGCATATTGTAAAACTCATAAATTGTTCGTGTTTAATATTTATGTATTTACCTTATTCGGAAGGTGTATGGGTATAATTAATTTTAATTTCTGTATGTATAAATTTATAAATAGACGAGAAGTTTGTGACTGATTAATGTAAAATACTTTTGAGTCAATTTTGGTATATAACCATTTTAGATATTTTTCTCATATATAAAAATTCAAATATATATGAACAATACAGGTGGCTCAGTAGTATGAATTAAAGTTTTTGAGGGCAATTTATGTTTGACCGGCTGCAATGGAAGTGGATTAAGCGGTGCGTATGGTTTATTGTCACAGCCATTTATTTTAAAATAAATGTCATAGCTCATCATAAATGAGCCACTTACCGGTCAGAACCTTAATTATATGAATTCATATAAGGCTAATGTAAGTTTCTACATATAAATGAAGAAACCTACATTAGCCTTGCATGAATTCGTATAATTACACTTCTGATCGGTAGGTGGCTAATTTATGAGCTGTGATATGAACCGTGACACTATTTATTTTATAATTAAGAGTGGTTTCTTGATATTATGAACTAATGAACTACAAAAAAAAACAACTTTTACACAAAAATGGGCGAAGTTTTATAGATTTTTTTTTTTTAACTAAAAACATTACTGTTAGGCATTTGGACCACTTGCGTTTACTGGAATCAACACCTAAACATAGAAAGATACAAGGTAGAGCTTCATCTTTGTTTTATTGTGATACCACTGTTGCCCCCCCCCCCCCAGCCAAATCCTAAACCCACCCCATTGCACCGTTGGGATGTCTATTGTACTTTGGACATTTCATGGAACTACAAATTTTCTTATTGAATAACTATCTCCATAAACAGTTACGTAAATTAGTGCAGCATTTTCAAAAATAATACAATATTACGTCCTTAGTTGGTACTTTATTATAAATAATAAATTAAATAACAATATTAATAGATAAATTGTTAAATATCTCGAAAATGGTTCATTTTATCGACTTAAGATAAGCATACCTTGTCTACATAGAATTAGTGAAAAATCATTATTTCAAATAAAAACGGCCATACAGTTGTTCTGAAAAAAAATATATAACACATTTTTTCATTTAATGTATTGTATATGATGCCTTGTATAACTAAGATCAAAACTAATATGAAATTATAATTTCTAATAAGAAACCTACATCAAGTAATTCTGGAGTTACACCCAAAAAATTATTTAAAAAATTTACTTTTAACTTAACACCCTGCATCTCATTAACTAGCGACATTTTACCTAGGCATGTTTGCGTAAATCTTCATATTTTGAACCAAAACTAGTGTAAACCGACATTAAATGTGTGCAAATATTCAACTAGCACCAATGTGACGGGAACTGACATTGGAACTGTAATATAGTAGGCATTACCACAAATTTGGTCCTACTGATTCTGTGGCATTACATAACTGAACTAAATTTGCGAATTTAGTGTAAAATTCACCTTGTGGTATGCCCGTGTAGTAACAAACGTAAATTCTGCTGATTTCAGGTACTGTCTAGTTATTATATTTTCAAGTAACTTCTGCAGTATGTGCAACGTCGCGGATACTACTCTGCACTACATTAAGGCTTTTTCAACTTTAAAGTGGGAATTAGTAGTAATGCCAACTGCACAGCGTTAGCAAAAAAATCGCTTCAAGTTGTAACTAATGATAACTGAAAGTGTTCTATATAAAGTACCTGCATTGTTGTCGGGGCATTTTCTGGAGCTTTAAAGTTGCTTAACTTATTAGCGACATTAAGTTAACACTTTTTAATTCAGAACTAATCGAACATGGCGTCGAAAGGCAGTAAAACAAGAATAAAGATGTAGCAGTCGTGCCACACCTCTGACCACGGAGAGCTGGACAATCTCTTCGTACCCGATTCCGTAGAACCAAAACGTATAGCTTGGGGTTGTCAGAGATGTGACGCAGATCGTATGAAATCTCGCGTATTTATATGATTTCTCGTGAGTTCGTTGTCCAAGCCTGCAAATTTGACGGAGATAGCCAAACGTTAAATTGTGCTCTCCCAACGAAATATAATTCAAGATGCTTTAGGTGAAAAGTGATATAATGACTCTATTTATTAGCCTTTGGCCCTATTCTTAGTAAAGCTCTACAACCCTACGTGTTTACGTTATATGGTCTCTGCTACCAAACGCCTTGAGATTTTGTACAGTTTTGTCAATGTTTTAAAATATTAAATTAATACTGTGTTCTTTTACAAGATGAATAATTTAGACTCTATAGTTTGATTACATACATTTTCTGCCAAAATTATAAGAAAATAATTTAACCTTTTTATGTAATAGTTAATTTGGAATTTAATGAGATAAATGCTTGGAAATAATTTAGTTTTATGTAAAAATTATAAGAAATTTATTCGGCCCAGGGCTGGGGTGCTTCAATATTTTACACTAGGTACTTTAAAAAATTTTTAGTATTGTAACGAAATAAGAGTTTTTTGTTTTTCCTGGAAAATCAAAAGAATTTTCACAAGTTTCAACACAAGCTATAAAAACTTAAAGCTAATTAAAACTTTTATCAAATAGCTTTAACAAATTTCATGTACTGAGCGAGGTAAAAAAAATATTCAATTAAATTATAACACTGGTGACAATTAAATTATCGTAACAATTTTTTCAAAAAAAAACTTTTGTTCACTGCACACTACATTCGAAGAACTTAGAAATATTTACAATTTGATGTGCAGGACATGGCCGTTACTTAAAAAAAAATAATAATAATTAAAAATTAAATAAGGGCCTGGGGAGTTTTAAGTGGCAGGCCTGTATATTTAAATTTAACATACCTTGCTATTTAGGGTATTGATTTTTTTTCACACACTCTTATTATGCAGACCCTGATTTGCTTTGTTTACTTACCCATGAAAAGATAAACAACTTCGGGTTGACCGCACACTACACAATTGAAGCTCTTGGTGCAAAAAAGGTGTTAACTCACTAATTAGCAGATTTGCAATTTGTGCATGCAAGAAGGTGTAAAGTCAGTATCCGTCTGGTAGTAAAGTTTTTAGCATTTTAGATGGCTCTCATTACGTCAGTATAAGATATCAAAAAGGTGTCATCTGTCTATAACTTGTGTTTCATTCATGCAAAAACGTGTTAACTCTAAATTTCCTAAAAGTGCAAATATTGAGTTAACACCCTTTTGCACCAAGGGTTTCAATTATTAGTCATTGTTTCTTAATAAATATTCACTAAATAAATTTTTATAACTAAAAATCGATTATTAATCAGTACCAAATAACACAAAACTTTAAAATCACTTAAAAACAACAGATACTAAAATGGCCAACTTTTGCCTATAGTGATAGATCGGGCATCGATCGAGTTCCTCCGTGCTGTGTTGTTGACCATGTTGCTATTCTGACCAATGGGATCAAAACTAGCGACAATATTTAAGTATCTCACATGGGATGTAGATAAATCGAACAACTGTCTATGTTTTGTTACTCATCGTCTTGTAATGTATTTGAATAAATTTAAAATTTCTTCTTTTAATTATCAGTCATTTAATAGATGAGCACTAGTATATCATAAAGGACATATTTTCCTTATTTATTTTACTTCACCCCTAAAAGTGAGGAAGTTATGTATTCGTGAAAAATTTTTTTTAAAATTTTTATTGCATTTCTTGACGAATCTCGACGATACACAAAATTTCAGACAGAAAAAATTTTCTGTGTGTCGTCTGTCTGGTTCGCGATAACAGCTACAGTTTATAAGATAAAGCTTTCAAATTTGGTTTGAGTAAAATCGGTCCCAATTTTTGAAACGTCAAAACAGGTGACTTTTTTGAAACGTCAAAAGGTGACTTTTTTGAAACGTCAAAAATGTGACTGTTTTGCAACGTCAAAGTTACTTTTTTGAAACATCAAAATGTGACTTTTTTGAAATGTTAAAAAATGTGACTTTATTGAAATGTCAAAAATTACTTTTATTATAAACTCCACCACACGTCGAATTTTACTACGGTGAGGAAGTTCTGATCTCCAAGTAATTGGCAGTAGTTTTTTAATATACATAAGAATTTTTTGCACTTTTAAATTTTCCAACAATCAAAAATTTATGAGAATTTTAACATGAAATTTTAAGGTGGTAGTTTTAACAATGTATTGTTTCCTATGAAATATTCCTTCTTTCGTTCATTTCTAACTTTGTTGCATAAAAAAATGAGAATGATAAACATCAAGAATTAATTTTACTTACCTAATACCTACAAAAGTTACTTTCTGCGCCATGCGTTTTCATTAATCTGTAATTGTATAAAAAATAAAACAATATTCTTTATAATGCATTTTATTAATAACAATATTTCTGTGTATACAAAACCTACTTTTATTATTATAATTTTTTTTATTATGAAGATACCAAAAATATTGCAAGTTTCTATTGACAACAAATTTGAGATCACATCAATTTTGTGCGTCATGTTTCTTATTTTCATTTTTAGGAATGTGATTTAAAATTATTGCATTATCAGAATGATTTTTGTCCGCATTCATTAAATATGTTATTAGAAAACTACTTTATACTTTGATATACATTAAATTATATCTAAGATAACTTAAAAACTATATTTACAAAAAATTTAAATAAAAATGTATATAAATCACAATTTTTGGTTATATAATACAATATTTCGGGAGTATTTGTCAAATTTACAGGGTGCTAAATATAGTCTTATTATTTTTAGAAAATAATAAAAAATTAAACATTCTGTTCTGGAGCCAAACAAAACATTAAAACAAAACAAAAAAATAGATATATATTATACTAGGAAAAACTCCCATTTGTCACAAGAATTATCCAATATTTACCCCCTTTTTCATGTTTCTCCTTTCTTTATATCTTGCCATGTGATTAATCACACTTTGTCTTAAATTATAGTTAATTAGTATAATAACTTGAGGTTAAACTGACTAAAAAAAAGGATTGTTTGAACCCAGCGTAAATCCCAAAAAAAATTTTTTTTTTTCAAATTTAGAGTATTCTCTTAGCAGAGTGGAAATTACCAACAATTATTGAGGTTTTTTGCTATAATCAATTTAAATAATTCGGTTGCCTAAATCCAACCTTTGTTCATGTACAAAATATCAAGAAAATGACCAGCTCTATTTGTTCAGAGAATGTGAATAGCGAAAAAAAAAAAAAAAAACTAATTTTCAACATGTACATTGAAATCAGTCTTTTGTTAAAAAAAAAAATATATTTTATACAGGACATTAAAAAATAATTGGACAGTTTTATCTGTGATAACCCTGATCTGGGCTGTGTGTACAGTTCTTTATTTCCAGTTTTAAGTAAGCAAATACAGTGAATTTCTGGTAACAAGTTACGTAAACATATTTATTTGTAAATAAAAATTTCGTGAAATTCAATTAATAGTAAGCTATATGAGGCTTGTTCAGTAGCAATTCGAAATTGCCTGAAACTCACAAATTGTACTGACTAGGCAGTATAGTCAGTATACCTTCAAGCCGTTTCCCACTGTTGCTCAATCAGACTCTTGGTTATAACCTATCATTGACAATTTCAGTGCAGTGGGCATCACTGGACATAGTAGCGCACATGTTTTATATGTATGTTGGATATAGGCTCTAGCCGAGTCTGGCCTGTTCAATTCACGATGTAAGCATTATGTCTCATCGTGGCCCATTTGTGTACGATTTAAACCATATGATAATAATAAACTATCCAGAACTTACTACAGGTGGAAGTACCGTATACCGTACTATGGCAATATAAATGACACAAATACAATTATTCGATAGTCAAAATCGCGATAAGGAATTGAAGGTTATATATGAAACGTTCTAGTGGAAGCTATAATGAGACTTGAATGCTCCAATTTGTGTTGCAGAGATTTTTGCAACAATTGAGATACATCCGGCAAGTTAGTATACCAAAAACTCATTTCTATAATGTATAAAATTCTCGTTCATGTAAAACCGTGTTATATACATCAGTGTTGTATCTACAAGCTGGGTGACCATTTTTATGAAATCGCGTATATTGCTTTTGTTGATATTTAATGATCCTTCTTCTGTTACAAGAATGAGTTCACAAAAAGACGCTTAACCGAAAAAAACAATGGAAATTTTGCTCATATTACAAATATACATTGGAACTTCCATGCACTCCACTGTCCTCCCTTCTGTTAGGTAAGTTTGCATGCATGCTACTAAATCCACTGAAATTGTCAATGGCTGGTTTTAACGTTAGAAGTTTTAACGACTTTCTCAATAATTATAATTGAATAAATTAATATCTGGGCAACACTTGCTTCTTTTGCAGCTCATTACACAAAATAACCTGAACAATCATGGGCGGTTCTATTTCTCTAGAGGGTACCCTTAAAGAATAAAAATATTGAATATTTTCATAGGCATAGTAGTTTAATATTTTGATTGTCTCACATATTTTTTATATAAAATCATACAAAGTCTAATATATTACACTTCCATCTCTTCCAAAGTTTTTGATAACCTATTGTTATCAATCCTCCGTCTCTGACTCCTTCTAACTGCGTCAGCTCTACGGTATGGCTCACTTTTAAGTCCTAACAAAATATCTTCCAATGCACCATTGTATACTTCATCTTGCTGAAGTAATTTCTTCTCTTGAACCAGTCTCGTTTTAGTTTTAAGTTCATTTATCACAGCATCCTGTTAATATTTTATTTTATTTATAAAATTTTTAATAGGAAAAAATTTAAGTTTTTGTGCATAAAATGTAGCAGCTAACAGAATTAGTTTTTTTGCTAGAAAGCGAAATGAGCAGTGAATGATTTTCTAAGGGGTTAATTTTGAACTAATTTATACTGTGATAAGTTTTTTGCTTTTGAACAATTCTCTGTATTTTACAGTTTAAGTACCTACTGAGCTTTCATATGAGAATTTTAATCTTCGAGTATTTTAGCCAAAAAGTTTGGCAATTTTGGAGGCTGAAAATACGAAATAACAAAGATAGATTCACTTCGATACACATAAATGGAAAATATTCTCATGCCAATAAAACAACACTTTAGTCACAGTACATCAAAAATTACTCTGAATAGTATTAATACTTAACTTTTAACAACTAATATGGTTAATAGGAAATGCTGTTAGTATTATTTTAATAGAGGGATGAAGGAAAATTTATGGGCGGGTAATTACTGAAATTTTTCAAAATAGATGGTATTTTACAGAAAATGATTCAGCGAAATTAAATTCACAGAAAAATGGAATGTCAAATATATGGCGTAATTTGTCTAAAGCTCAATTGTATTGAAATAAAATGACAAAAAAAAATAATTAACATTCATTTTGGATCATATTTACCAAATTTATACTGGGTGTAACAGGATCATGGTACACCCCCTTTTCTCCTTTAGTTTTGAAGATAATTGATTGAAATTTGGGATATCCTATATTCATAATAAGCGGCACTAACACTAACTTTCGATTTTTAAATGGAACACCCTGTATATTGTTACATTTCTGAATTCTGCATAATTTTCTGAATCCAACGATACCTAAGTGACATTTCAAACGTCAATATTTTTTTTTAATATAATTTTTAGTTTTCCATTTAAGTGTGCCACGACGGTTCCGATTTATTCTAAATGAGCCATGTAATGCTAGAAAAATCGAAGTCCCGTCAAAAATACTGAATTACGTGATTTATGAGCAAATAAAGTTCATCAAAATGGTTTTTGTGGCAAAACTCAATTTTTTTCAAATGGAACCATATTGGTACCGTGGTACCATTTGACCCCATTTATTAGTACTATTAATAAGAAATTTATTCATATGTCGTATTAAAATGTGCGGTAAATTACAACTAAAAGAAAATAAGAAAATACAATTCTGTTCTAATTAAATGTAAAAAGTAACTAAGGTGGCTTTGAAAACAATGAAATATTTAGCTTGTCAAACATTTGTTGGTTTACCGGTGTTTTTATTGTGTCTAAAAATTGTGGAAAATTCTTGTTAATTGTGTTCAAAATGCCGCAAATTTATACGAGATGAAAAAGTGGACATGTTAATTATTTATGGGGAATGTAGAAAAAATGCTGTTGCGGCTAGACAACTTTATGCCAAACGATATCCTGATAGACAATGTCCAGCGAGAAATTATTTTAATCGTCTTGAAAATCAATTCCAAAGTGAGCCCAACAATGATCCCGAAAAGAATTTCATTCTTAACGAAGGAACGAAAATTAATGTTTTGGATCGAGGAGAAGTTGATAAGACTGTTTCTTAAGGCAAACTGGGTTTGAATTGGAAATCAGTCACCAAACAGTAAGCCGAATTTTTCACAAATACCACTATAAATTTTTTAAATACCAATTGCACCAGCACTTGTACAAAAATGATTACAAATGTAGGATGGAATATTGCAATTGGATTCTGCAGAATAACGTGCAGCCAAACAATGATTTTTTGGGAATGATTTTATTTTCGGATGAGTCTAGGTTAAAAATTTGGGATTATTTATCCGACAAAATACAAAATATTGGTCACAAAAAAATCAAAATTTTTTAGGAAAGTAACTTTCAAGTACAGTTTGTTTTCAATGTTTGGCTTGGAATAATCGGTAGTAGAATCATTGGTCCAATAATATTTGAAGGATCCCTGACTGGTGCCAGATACTTGAGATTTCTGCAAAATGAAATTGAAGACAGTTTAGCTGAATAACCTTTCCATTTACGACAGGGAATGTATTTCCAACAAGGTGGCGCTCCTCCCCATAATTCAAGGATAGAAATTGATTACCTTCAACGGAGATTCGGAGAAAACGTAATTTCGACGAATGGTCCTGTAAGGTGGCCTCCAAGGTTTTATGTATTTATACAACTTTGTATATTGTATTTTTTATATTATGTTGTTATAGATTGTTCAAGTCCTCACTTAACTTTTTAAATAATTCACTTAATTCCCGAGAACTTTCAAAATAAATATATTTTATATGAAATAAACGTACATCGTTTAATTTATCTTGCCGTCAATGATTTCATTAAACTATGAAAAACCCCATAACATGGCTATGGTAAATGAGAGAGATCCAAGATACAGTTTAGAGCGGCAGAGACAAGAACAACTCGCTTCGTACTGAGTTTTTATGACACCAAACTGGTAGTAATGTACCCAAGACTTGTAGTACAGGTATTTCAAGTAAACTTTCTCTAAAAATAGAGAAAACCCATGTAAAATACAGAGCATTTAAAATTACGTATAAGCACCCTGACCATGTTTTAGGAGGACTTGCATCTATAATGCGCTTTTATTCCCATCTGCCTTTTCCAAACAGAATATAAACAATTCATATAATTAACTTATATGCTTGAGGAAATCAAGAAATATCAAACAGTCTTACAAAACAAACTCCACAAAATTATTTATTTTCCAGCTATATTCATACAGAGCTCTGGAGAGTTTGTACAAAATGTGATATAAAATGTTTATAAAAGTACATGTGGTGTTATAAGACACGTGTATAATGTAAATTCTGCCTTGTATCACGAATTTATTATCAACCTAATAAAAAGAGAATTAATACCAACGTTTTTGTAGGGAACTGTACGAACTTTAATTTTGTATCTCACCTCTTTGGCCGAAATAATAGCCTTTTCCAAGTTATTTGCAAAAATGCATTTCTCTGTTATAACGGTGTATTCAGGATTTAAAATTACTAAAAGGTGTATGAAATACTTCGACCCTCTACTATTTTTTCCAAAATACGTACCATTAATTTAGATGTTAGTAATTAATTCAGGTTATAAGTAAAACGTAATCAATTTATACCGGAATTAAACGAAAATATTCCAAAATTTTTTAACGTATATTTTCTGTAAAATACCAACTACGAAAAACTTTGCGTGATGGTTAGAAAGCGTTTATTTACAAAAAATAAAATGTACAAATATACTACTAATTACAAACATACAATCAATTAATAAATCTAAATATATACACACAAACAAAAGCGCAGGTGCTACTAAAATTAAAATAAATAAACAAAAGTTAGTGACATCTTTAAAAAATATAAGAACATTTAACAATAAACCTCAATTTTTAATAATAAAATTTATCAAATTATAAGTTTTATTATGGTTATTGTAAATGCATTTTATCCTTTAATTTTTTAATACCAGTGGCATAAGAAATAAATAATCAAAGCCGTTGACCATGCTCTTGCATAAGGGGCAAAATAAATTAATCTATAGGGTTCTACAAAAATCACCATTTCACTGAGCCAGTTTTTCTAAGAGTGCGATTATTTTGAAGTGCAGTGCTAAGTTCACTAATAAGTACTTCTTGAATTATACATACCTGCTGTTTCTTTTGATTAATTTTATTCTTTTTCGCTACATTTTCGTTCGTTTTGTTGTTGGCGTTTTGCGCTGCTAATTCTAACCTTCTCCTTTGTTCATTTTCCTGATCTGCTGTCTATAAATGATAAACAAACAATTACATTAAATAAGAATTAGAAATTACAAATTATAGATAGTGAGGCACCGCCAGGGAGAGACAAAAGGGGGCAGTCGCCCACATTTAAAATGACGAGAGATAACGAGGTTGCAAAATTAGTATATTTTTATGCGCTCCAAAGTCTACAAAACATCCAAGTTTTAAAACTTCCAGACTACAGTACTATTTTGGTTAAATTCAGTTTCGTATGGCATACATTGTTTTGGTGTTTGAAAATATGTATAATTTGCTGTATCATTCCAATCACACAATACTCGATTTTTGGTACTCTTTTAACTGATTGCAGGGTTGTCATAATTCAAAAAGCTCAAAAGACATTATAAAAAATATGAAAAAATTAATACCTTAAATGCTTTAACAAATCGTACGAGTAAAGAGAAGAAGGCATTAGCATCAGTGGTCCTTGGCGATTCTGCAAAGAATTCTACACATTCCCTGAATGCTTCCTGGGCCACTTTTGCATCACTCTTTAGCCTCCTGAGCTTATCCTCAGAATTGGTAAGGAAATCTCTTACGACTAGACTATGGCTACCCCGTCCCCTTATTTCGGCTTCTTTTCTCACGGCTTCCATCCCCTTCTCTAGTTCACTGACATCAGTATTGATGTTTTCCAGAGAAACTAAAAATTTATTTAACATTTACTTGTTAAAAAAAACACATTTATGTTTTTACCCACCTACGGCAGCTTTCTCTATATAATGGAGCTCAGAATCAAAATTGAGCAGTTCTGGGAACTTTTGTCTGATTGTCGCTACAATGTAATGCAACAGGCACGATCGTTTATCAGTTGACTTTGTGTCAAGCAAAGTATCTAAAGATTGCAGTTTAAAACCATATGCTGGGCCGCGTTTACTGCTATTTAAATAATTTCCAAAAGCTAAAATTACTTCTAGTACAGATCTTAACTTTCGCGAGTTCTTCACTGAATTTGATCCAGATATTATTGCATGCACTTGCTAAAAAAATGATGATTCTTTAATACAATTTTTACACACAATATTTCTCTTCTGCTTAAATAATTACTTACAGGAGTTACAAGATGTAAATTATCAAAAAAGTTGCCAAAATAGTTCATAATCGACAGTTTGGCTGATATCCTTTCGACTTTTGTTAACTGCAAAAGGAACTTATCTTCTTCAGTTAATAAGTTAACATTTTTCTTCTCGATAACATATTCCCTATAAGCTTTGCTTTCTTGTTCGGTAGGGACCATTCTTTGGAGTAATTCTACATTTTCTAGAGATAATTGTTTCAAATCTAACATATTTATTGCATTTATTACTTTTTCAGGGGTCATTTCCAATTTTCTTCGAGATATGGCTAAAAGAAATTAATTATAAAATCTGGAAAATTTATAAATAAAAAAAAAGAGTTGCGCAAACTAGTGGAGATTGGACAGTTCCACACATTTTGATAATTTAATTTTTTTTTCCTTTTCAATTCGATTTTTTTTTTTTAATTTTTAAATGGTATCCCCATAATCCCGTCCATAGTCTTGGTTTCAGCAGGAGGGGAGCAACCAATTGCATAGATACATACACGGACACATACAAAAACATTAACAGCTTGGAATCTTGAATATTCTTATTTCATTTTATTTTGCAAATATCTAAAAAGTTACTGACATTTAAAACGTCCTATATTTTCAAAACCGTAAGATATTGAAATGAACTTGTTCATTCGATTTTACTCAAAAACTGACTGCAAGAATATGCAAACAGCCTTCGACAACTAATACAAAAAGGGGGGAACATCCCAATCCCCACCAATTTGCGACATCTTGTACAATGTTCATTCTCGAAAAAAGTGAGAATAATTAATGATCTTATACTCGTTTCACACTGTATATTTTGCATTGTAGGGAATATCTTCCCAGAGATATACTAAACAAAATTAACAAACACTTAAAATAACTTACCAATATTCCTCAACCTAGTGTGTTCCAACAATGTCACATTTTCTGGTTTCTTAAACCTTTTGCTGGGGAACGTTGACAAACCGTCTGTTTCGCTAACACCATTAGATAACATATTAGCACTGCCGATTTTAAACCTCTCCTCAAAATCATTGAAATCTATATACCCGTGTAACTTATCATCATCCAGTTCATTAAATATTGTACCTCTGACTTGGTTCGGTTTAAGAGCGATCCAATTGATTGTGGGTAATTTGTACTTTGTTTGGACCTTTCTTTTTTATTGTCATGGCACCATCAGGAGCTTGCATGAAGCCTGCTGGAGGTGGTGGTATAGAAGCTGTACACGTCTTTAGGGGTGGAGGAGGAGGACATGGTGGTGGAGGTGGTGCCGCAGGCGCAGGCGGAGGACATGGTGCTGGTGCAGGTGGGGCCACGTCTGGTTTACTGGGTGTTGAGGTGGCATCAGGGACTGACGGAGGAAGATCCGAGATACCAGACACTAGAATAAATTGTTTAATAAATAATTTAATTCAGAAAACCTAAGCATAATGAAAACATATTGTTAGAAATATTCTCTATGCATTTTCAGGTGGCACCTTCAAAAGCAATCACCCATGAAACAACAAGATTAAAAATGGGCCTTCAAAGTCTACACCAACAATTACTAAAGTTACTCAAAATTACCATTATGTTAAAGTTCACAAAAAATGACAAAAAGATGCAAGGAGAGACCTAAAACGAATATATCAGAAACTTTATATTAAAAAATCTTTTTTTCACAGTTATAGTTTGATAAATATCAATTATAAGCAACACGTTTTGCTTCTTAAATAATTTATTTTAAAATTTTTATAAATGCTACTAATTAAATAAAAAAATTTCATTCCTTTATCTCCTATATGAATATTTAACTTACTAGATGTTCCTCTTGGTAAGCTGCTGACATGTTCCAATTCAGCCATTTTCGACTCGAACATCGACTGTCGATTCTTCGACTCTTGTTCATGATGTTGTACCACTCTCCTCAACGTCGACACTTCTTCATCAGCCTTCCGTTTAACCTCCACCAAATCATCACGTTCCTGTCTAACTTGGATCAACTCTGTTTCTAAATTTGCTATTTTTTCTAATGCCCTGTGTTCTATGTCTTGCAACCGCTCATGTAACTAAAAACACTCATTTACATCTATGTGAAAAAAATCATTTGATAAGAAATACCTGAGCAACTTCATCTTCTAGTTCTCCAACTTTTTCAAGTGCTGCTGTTTTAGTTTCACTGTCTTCCATTAGCGCAGCAACATCGAAAACGTTATCCAAATAAGCGGAAATTTGAACCTGCAATTCCTCGCTTTCTGTAAAACGCAATTTTTCCAGGTAACTGTCAAGACCAAGGGCAGTGAATTCATATTGTAGGTGCACCCTGAAATTCATGTCCTCTACCGAGTGTACGATAATATTAACAAACTGCATACACGCCACCTAAAAATATGGACACCGAAATTAGCAGAATTCGCTGCATATGCAGATTTTTTTTATTATTATATAGAAAAACGCATCTCATAGGTTTATGTTAGTTTCATAGGCCCATTTTATCACTTGAAAAATGTCAATGATATAAGTAAATGTTTCTCGCAGGTAAATCAATCAGCCGCCCCCATTAGTAATACAACCTTGGATTATTATAGACATAATAAATTTAATGAACACATATTATTTCGGTTTAGATTCATTACAAAAAATGACATCCAGAATGCTTTTAGGCAGTTAAAATCAAAATGCATGGGAATTGATGAAATCAGTTATGAAATGTTAAGTTTGCCACATATTACTAAATTCCTTCAAAGTGTAATTAATGAATCTCTACAAAATGGAAATTTTCCTAACATTTGGAAAATGTCTATAATAAAGCCCATTCCAAAAATATCAAATGCTCTTAACTATAGTGACTTAAGGCCTATAAATATTCTGCCCATATTATCGAAAGTTACAGAAAAAATTGTTTTTACCTTGATGTCCGAATTCATCTCTGATGAAAATTTGTTGCCCGCTATTCAATCAGGATTTAGATCTAACTATAGTACAGCTACAGCATTAAGTAAAGTCACGACCGATATTGTGAGTGGTCTGGACAGATCGGAGGCAGCTTGCTTGGTCTTGCTAGACTATAGCAAGGCATTTGATCTGTTAGACCATGAACTTATTATTGCTAAACTGAGCTATTACGGGTTCTCAGAGACAGTTTGCATGTGGTTTACAAGCTATTTGATTGATAGAACTCAAATTGTTGAAGTAGAGGGATCTAGATCAAATCTTGTTGTTATTAGACGAGGAGTCCCACAGGGTAGCATACTGGGTCCTACATTATTTAGCTTGTACACTGCAAGCTTACCTGATGTTATAAATCACTGTGCTATTCATCTTTATGCAGATGATACGCAGCTTATAAAAACATTTGAACCAACAGAAGCTAGTTATGCTCTAGAGGAAGTTAATGCAGATTTAGGCAGAATATTTAAATGGTCAGAGGAACATGGGCTACGCTTAAATGCTTCGAAGAGCTGCTTCTTAATAATAGGTACTAAGGTCTTAATAAATCAAGTTAATTTATATAATTTTACCACCTTGCACATAAATGGAATAGAAATACCTCGTAAGGATTCAGCTAGAAATCTAGGAGTCGTATTTGATGCAAACTTAAATTATGAGGAACATGTTACCAATAAAATAAGGGTCATTTATATGAAACTTAAATCACTGTATAAATTTAAATTTATTTTCTCTGACAAAATCAAGTACAAGCTAGTGGAATTGCTTCTTTATCCACATATCGACTACTGCATAACAGTCTATTACAGTTATTTAACTGCAGAATTTAAAAATAAAATGCAACTAGCTCAGAATTCATGTGTTCGTTTTGCATATGGTATTAGTAAATTTGACCATATAACACCTACTTATAATGTAAATTCCATCCTAAAAATCGAGTTCAGGTGGCTACTACTGTTTGGTGTGTTTCTATTTAAAATTTATGCAAGTAAAAACCTAAATATTTGTATGACTATGTAATACCCAGACAAGAACTGCACAATTTAAATCTGCGAAATATAGTAAGATTCGCCATACCTAGGCACAATAGCAAGAAATTTGAGTGTTGCTTTGCATATTTAGTTGTTAATTTGTTCAATAAAAGTGAATTTTATAATATGATGCAAAATAGATCAATAAGTAGTTTCAGAAGGACTTACAAAGAAAATATACTAAATACGCAAAAAAGCATGCAGCATTAGTGGTATATTGTATGTATATTTTTCTGTTTTTTTATTTCACTTCATTTTTGTTTGTTATGTGTTACAGAGTGATGTAAACGTTAGTACTAAGTAGTTTTTTGTATTGGAGTATGTGGAGGCATGGAAGAACGTATATACGAATGTCATCTTTTGTGTTTGTATAATGTTTTTGTACATATATATATAATTCACAATAAATATTTTTCTATTCTATTCTATTCTATCTATGTATTTAACGTGCTTGATTAACACCAATTTAAAAGGTAACATGTAATGGATAAAGATGGAGAAACATGTAATAGAGAAAATAATTCTTCACTACTTACCATAAATTCTATATGAAATACTTCGAAATTAAGGAAATAGTCCATTAAAGTTTGAAACCTATGCGCCTCGTGGCACACTTCTTTAAAATTGTCAAAAGCTGATAATATTATTTCATGTCCTCCTTTTACTAAACATATGGCTGCTAGTAGCTCTAATACTAAAGCTTTAGTACGCAAACTTTTATGTATCAAACTTAACGAAATACAATTTATTGCTTCTCTGTGTTGAATTACCATATTAAATCCATACTACAAACAAAAAATATGTAAATTTGTCTTAAGAATGTATACAGAATGTTCCGTGTAAAACTACCTAGTTAATACCTCAACTAACAAAGATTTAATTTTGTATCTTGTGGACAACGATAGTTTTATGAATCGTAAACAAAATTGACTACGACGTTGTGGACGTCGCAAACCCATAAAAAAATTTTTTGATAGAAAAATTTACTGTTTGACATTTGGTTAGAGCTGAAAAAAATGTGCGCCCTTTATATCTTTAGATAGGCGAGATATCAATGAGCTTCGGTTTTGGAACACCCTGTATATTGAAAAGTACATACTTTATTATTCATAATCGCCCTCATACACATTATGCAAACATGAATATCATCTTTGGAGTCCCCCATGTTCAATTTGGCAACATGTTTCGACCTTCTTTTTAAGCTTGGACTATCGGGAATATCTAAAGGCATCCTAATGTAACCATTACTTTTATCTAAAGAAATATTTGTAGTGTTTATTGTACTGTGTGCATTTGGACCTAGTTTTTCTTCAGAGGCAGTTCGAGATTCAGCTATTCTTTGTTCATGGCGCATCATTCCTAATCGAAAACTTAAATAATCTATCAGCACATCTAAGCCGAGATTTTCTTCATTTAAAAATTCTCTAACCCATCTAAAAAGAAACATTTTTTTAACTTATAAAAAGAAGTGTAGGACATCACTGTGTGAAAAAAATTTAAATGCGTTCCTGAATTTTTTACATAGTTTAATAGACTTTTCGCAATTTTAAATTTTTATATAAATAAGCGGGCTTTAAAAAAAAAAGTTATAAAATAGTTTTATGGCCTGTTCTACGCGTCGAAATAAGCCAAAGTTCATATGGGTGTGAACATGTTTACGAAGATAAAGGGTGTCTCAACGGATCTTAATGGCTAAAAATTACACCTAAAAATTGTAGATATTTATTTTAACAGCAAAAATTTGACAAACTAACATCTGTCACATTGAGTTCATGTCAAGAACTTTAAGAAGTATTTTTTCCTAGTAATTTTCAGATTGGTGTTTTGCGGTGAAAAAAATAAATAGTCAACGGAACAATTTTTAAATGAACGAGCCTGTTTTATGGAACGTGATAAAGACAAAATAAGCACACTCTTCAATAACTAATCACTAAAGCTGGCCGAGGTGGCTGGAGTACAGCCACGGTCTTGCGCTGGCGTCACACGTGTCGATTTAGAAGTGATTTACGCTGCAGTCTCATTTGAAAGGTTAATGCGTGAGGTTGTACCTATAAATTATACATAATGTCAAACGCGCCAAAGGGTAAAAAACGACCGTACGCGGACACAGTGAATAAATTTATCGGTGAATTTCCGGATTTATTCTATGACGGATGCAAAATAATTTATAAAGTTTGCAATCAAGACTTAATGTGCTGGCACAAAACAGATTGTTGTCGTCATATCAATACCGTGCAACATCAAAATAAAAAAAAATGGCATGCCTTTGACAACTCAGTTTATGTTTGATTTATTGTTAATGTTAATAGCCTGTAATATTCCGCTACACATACTGGATAAACAACCATTTCGGGAGTTTTGGAATAAATACAATCCCCAGGTGAACTTACCAAGTCGTACATCGTTATGTAGATATATTCCAGCTGTTCGTGAAGACATTGTAAATAGGATTAAATGTGGATTAAAAAATACACGGCTCTGGTTATGTATTGACGAGACGACAGATTGTAAAAAAAAATTCTATTTTAAATATTATAGTACGTGTACTGGACCCTCTTAAACCAACATTTCCACTTTTATTAGCTAGTAAAAGACTAACTGCGTGTACTGGCGAAATAATTACGCGTGTGGTGTTGGAGAATTCGAAAAATTGGAACTTTCAACAAGTCAAGTATTGACGTTTGTGACTGATGGTGCCCCGACAATGCGCGTGGTAGGCCGTTCTCTTCAAAGAGACAATTGTAGGTTTTTACATGTTACGTGTAAAGTGCATGCGTTACATCTTGTGGCAGAAACGATTGGAAAATGTTTCCAGAGGTAGTCTAGATGCATTAATAGCAAATACAAAAAAAGTATTTCTCAAATCTCCTAAACGGCGTCGAGCATTTCACAGACAGTGTCCTGGTATCCCTGAACCACCAGAGCCGATTCTTACACGTTGGGGAACGTGGTTGAAAGCGGCTTTTTATTATGCTGAATATTTTCAACAATTAAAAGTTGTGATACTACAGTTCAACCCTAACGAGGCTGCAGCTATTAGGGAAAGCCAGACAAGCTTTCAATACGTTTCCCTTGAAACAGATTTAAAAACTATTAATAACAATTATAGAGGACTACTACACGACGCAATAGAAAAATTGCAAAATAGTTCGTTGTCGTTAGTGGAATCGTTGCAAATAGTGGACGACGTAAATACACTGCTACAGGCTATAAATGATGCAAAAAATAATCGCGTTAGTGAAAAATTCGAGAGTGTATTACAGAAAGATCCTGATTTTAGCAAATTAAGACAAATTTGTGATGGTGCATCTACAACTTCGTTAAGTGAGTTCACAGATTGTTTTACTTATGTCTGTATTATATCCGTAGATGTCGAACGGTCATTTTCAAAATACAAACATATTTTTTCACCAAAGCGAACATCGCTGACGGAGACAGCTGTAGAAACATACCTGATGCTATTATACTATAGATCTTCCCCACTTTGTGATGACGACAACCAAACTACTTCATAAATCTGCTTAAAAGGGTGAGTTTTTTTACCCAGAGACTTAAATATACTTTACTTCTGGTACACTCACTGATAATGTCGTATCAGAAATTTTTTTCACGTCAGTTTCTTTTTTATGGCGCATTGTCGTCGTTAGAGCCAGACAACATAAAAAATGTTTGATCTGTCAGAAATCAATATACCCCTGGCAAAACGAACATTCAGAACATGTCATTAATTGACCAAAGAACGTTATTTTGCGTCCACTTCATATCAAATTGGGACTTATGAAAAATTTTGTAAGGGCGCTAGACAAAACAGGAGCGGCATTAAAATATTAAATTTTGTTTTTCACTATTTGGAGCCAAGGTCAAGGAAGGTATACTTGTAGCAATGACTTCCTAACCCAACTAGCACCAAAAACTTTCTGGAGCTGTCGCTAATAAGTTATATAACTTAAAGTCAACAATTTCTTATTCCGAACTAATTGAACATGGCGCCGAAAAGCAGTAAAACAACAATAAAGATTTTCCGGCATTCTTCGACCTTCTGTTGAAAAGTTTTATGTGACAGTTAAGTGAAGTTAACATTTAACAAATTATTTGATTGATGCGGAACCGACCCTTATTCGTTGAAATAGATAAATAACCAGGTTAGGAAAATTGCCGGGAAAATCGGGCACCGCAGTGAAGAACCAACAAATGTTGAAGTAAAGAATGTAACTGATTGTGACTGATTTACCATTAACTGTTATTAATTAAAATTTCGCCTACTGAACAAATTCGCAAAACGAAATTCAGATAAAAGTTGCAAATTCACGAAACGTGAATGATCAGTTGTCAGAAAATGTGGATAATAGTGTCAACTTTGGGCAATCGAGATTTTCACCACATTGAATTTTGTTGATATTCAAGGTAAATCCTCGAGTTAATCAATTGCTTGATTTCCGCTAATAATACTTCCACCTGTCACCTGTTGATGTTTTGTCAATCATTAACGTGTTGCTAATCCCAAACAATAAAATTATTTTCATCTATACTCCATTCACTTCATATTAGCACACAAAATTCTAGCATAGACGCGCGGTATTATACATGTATAAGTACATTTTATGAATTTATATATTGCACCTCGCCCCTATACTAGAGAATTATACACGACTGAAGGTCGATAAAGGGTCGCTCTGCGGCCCAGGTAAAAAAATTGTATGTGCTCATATGAAATGAATGGAGGACTATAGATCGGATCAACCAGCACTACCAACTTAAAAGTGAGGGTCGTAAAGTACGTGAGAATTTTACAGTAACCTTTTCGTAGTAGCATAGTAGAGGCCAGTTTAAAACTACGAAGAAAATTACGTCATTCGTCGCATTTGTTACTTTTGGTAAACTATTATTGAATGATGACGCCATATTAACATACATAGATAAAAGATTTTTGAATAAATTTTTTTTTTTTTCGAAGTATCATGTAAACATTTTACAGAAAACAAATAGTCGTTTTAATTTCCACACAGAGTGAATGGAAAACATCATGGTTTACTACCTACACATATTTCATTCAATCGATTTAACTTGGACATATTGACATCAAACTCACAATCAATAAGTCCGATTGCAACACATTATATTTTGCTATTCTATCGACAGAGAGAGGGGGGGGAGAGAGAAAAATATAGTTTGCTATCGTTCCCATTACGTAACGGTCGTTAGTTGCCGAAGCGTTTAAAGTTACTACTAAAAGCTACTACGTAGAGACTACTGAATGTGCTGCTTAGGAAGTCATTGATTTGTAAGTCCACAAATCGAAAATGTCGTTTGGAGATCAATCAAAACGACGGTTCAGGCATTCTTAGGAAATAAAAAACATGAGAACTATAAACAAATCGTTTTCGATGTATTGGTTAACTACCATAAAATAGGAGTCAATATGTCGCTTAAAACTCACTTCTTATATTCTCATCTTGATTTCTTTCCTGAGAATTTCATCTTTGGGTATAAAACATTGTAAACTAGTAAATTAAAATTATTTGAACAGACTATATTTTTTTCGCATTATAATAGTAAAGCATCTAAAAACATATTTTTTTTATTTTCCAAATAAACGATTGTTAAAATAATTAATAATTCTACTGTGTGATCCACCAAAAATGGAAACATCTCTGTAATAAAGTTGTTTATTATCCGATTTGGACAACATTTTTTTTTAAAGATAGAGCATCAAAACTCTACTTTGGAATTTAGCTCAAAGCCTACTACGAATTTTTTCAATGTCAAAAATGGCCAAATTTGGTAAACGATTTTTTCATTTCAAATCTGACTACACCACTGGATTCGGGAACTTTTCAAATGGGTTTGTACATTTCGTGAAAAAATGTTTATTATTGTTGCAAAATGTATGACAAAATTAATATTAGCAGTACATTAGCATATTATGTAAAGCACCTCTTAATCAAATTATTTACGTTCGCCATAATCCCCCCCCTCCCCGCCCTCCAACTTAACTCCCGCATACTCAACTGCTTTACCTAATTTCTCATCGCAAAAAAAAATTGAAGTAATTTGACATACACCAAGGATGCAAATATTATAGTGTGCCATGGAAAACAAAAATTCTAATCAAACGTCGAATCTTTTAAATACGCACAAACAGAAACTGACTACATATTATTAAAATAGATATATTCAGAAGTAATAAAATTCTCTAATAGTTTATTATCTTGTGCTTATAATAGATAAACAACTAAATGTACAAGAAAAAATTGAAATTGTGAATCTCTCTGGAGGTAAGAGAAGTATATTGTATCCGACCAGACCTCGTATCAGTCACAAGTACAGTTTCTAAAATAAATAAAATTGTTAACGAATGTGGCGCCCCAACAAGATATATTATAAAAACAAATGATGTACATACAAAGAAGGCCCTGGTACGAACCGAGGTAAAGTAATTTTAAACAATCTGTTCGCACCCCGAGGTCCGTAAAGGACCTCCTCCTTTACAAATCTCGGGTACGAACAGATTGTTTAAAATTACTTTACCAACAATCCAAACGGTAATTTGAGAGGAAATATCCGGCAATCTTAGAAAAAAAAGTGTACGTACTTTGGAAGTAGACGATTATGATTAATGAACAACGAATGGACTTTTGCTGGCGGTGAGTATTTTAATAATTTAAAAAATATTTATTCAGCGATAAAGCCACTTTTACTATGAATGGAGTGGGTATGGTCGCAAAATTTTCGGTATTGGGCTACAGAAAACCGAAAACCTGCAAACGACAGAATTCCCAAAAAAATTAATGTATAGTGTGGGATACTCAATGAAAGAATCATTGGCCCTTTATTGATTAAAGTAATATGAACCGTTCGGAGTGTTTGGATTTTTTAAGAAAGAAGTTTTGGAATACACGAACTTCCAATACAAGAAACGATAAAGTTAGACATTCAGTCAGATGACTGCTCTGTCACCAAAACGTTGCATTCCAGTAAACACCAAAGTATGGGCATTTATTCATCCAGTTATTCCAGTAAAGATCCTGTAAAGGCTCGATAAACAACCAGCGATTGGTGTTTACAGGAATAGGTCGAAACAGCTCAATCCCCCAGACTTAACTCCCCTGTAATTTTTTCTGTGGGGTTTAATTAAAGTCAAAGTTTACAAACAGTGAATAATTGTGTGCAAGAATAAGATAGACTTGTGTAGAAATTATCCCTCAAGAGTTACGAACTGTGAAAAATATTCATACACGGTAAGAGAAGTGCATTGGAATAAACAAAATAACAAAAATTTAAGGAAAGTTGTATTTGTTTCTTATGCTTGTTTCAATTAATAATAATTCAAATATACTTAACACTTTAGAAGCAGTATTTGCCGACTTAAATTTATAAAACATTTTATTGAGTTTAAACGTTGACTAATCTATGATTAAAATGGAAATAGGTAATTAAAACATCCAATTATTCTGATTAAACGATCAAAGACAATTATTTGGAAATCCCTAAATTATTGATGGTTTTACAGGATAAAGAAAAAAGATTGTCTACTACAATCGATAATCGAGGTCATTTAATTGGAAAATAATGAGGTTTTAAATAATTTTGATATTTAATCCTCTTCTAGTATTTATTATAAAGATGTGGGCGAAATCTAGTATTTTAAGAGTCGTAGAATCTTGGGAGTATTTAGGGTTGCAAAATAATTTTATTTTTAAATTGAACTAGTATTTTAGGAATTGCCCAGTAAAAATTGATTTCACTCGAAAAAAAATTCTGCTGAGTGTGTTTACACCGGAAAAAAACATCTTCAGACATTTAAACGAAGATAATTATATGTATAAGGCTGTCTATTTTAACAGGGTCCTCGAGGGTATCTGGCTTAACATCAATCGTACAAAAAACGTTTTTACAAAAATTGAGCTAATTTTTGTAAGTTACAAAACGATTTAAAGACATTTGAAGTCCCTGCCATTCTTTAAAAATTATGTTTGATGGAAAGACTAAAAAATGCGGAATATTTCTAAGCCAGATATGAAAAAAAACAAAAATTTTGAGACGAAAATTGTTGGCAACACAAAGACTTTTACCGAGGTTCTATTTAAATTTTTAGAGAAGTCCTGGATTCGAGATTTACTACTGAGAGTGTTAAGAAATAATAAACCAGGCAGAAAATAGTGGCAATAAACAAAGTATTTTTCCTCTTTTCAATTATATATCATATGTCATTTTTATCTATTGGAACTAAGGAAATAATTGTAAAACCATTTTTTAAACTCAACAAATGCTTTTTAACCTCGTACTTGCCATGGAGTTATTCCAATCTTTACTATAAAAAAACTTTAACACCTTTTGAGAAAAATAAAGTAGATTACACAAAAACCAAAACAATAATAAAAAAGGAACAGATTTCCATGTCCAATTTTTTAAATTTTTTAAACACCACAAGTAATAATCCCCGAAGGTATCCGCAAAGCACCTTGTAGTCCAAGAGCTGGCGTCCAAAATGTGCAAGAGTTTTCTCAATGCTAATTTTTTGAGATTAGGTTACTTTTTAGTGATGGAAGATAACTGTAGAGTCAGCACTTCCGGTACCGGGACACCTGGCGCTGGGACGCTCGCAAAGGTGTAATATTAATTAACGTCTCTAAACTGTTTTCTCAAAGCTCAAAATTTATAGAAAACGAGCAAATATAATATAAAACAAGGATCCAACAGTCAGACAGCAAAATATAGGGACACGTGGCGTCAGCGCTACTTCATACCTGTCAAAAAAATGACGTGTGTCAAAGTGATTTCTCAAAGCTGAAATTCTCCAAAACATTAATTAAAACTATAAAGTTAATAAAGGAGACAGTCAGACTCATTTATGATAGGACCACGTCAGTCAGCAGTCGATAAGATGTGAGAACGGTAACTGCGCACATTAGTACGCCTTTTCTCAATACATATCATTTATTTTATATAAAAAAAATAATTTTAATTCTTTCTTAATAATTGTAATTGTTATATATCAGTTATTATATAGATATCAGTTATTTTATACAAAAAATAATTTTAATTATTTTATAACAGAAAAAAAAAGAATCTTGATTCATTGAAAAAAAAAAAACATCTAATCGTCAGAATCATTGCCGTCGTCGTGTTCTTCGCCACTATCTTCATCAGAATAAAACGCGATTGCACCATATTCTTCGGCGTTATCAGTGGTGGTTGATTCCGAATCTGTGTACAAATCAAAAATTCAGCGTTAAGCAATACATTACATTAATAAGTAAGGTTTTGAATCACATTTGCGAGTCGACTGGCAAAAATTACCTGCAGGTGTATCATCCGGTTGAATCAAAACGTCAGAAATGAAATTAGGTAGCTGATCGTCTTCGTACCAACTGAAATCATATCGGCCATCCATCAACTGCCAACCGTTTTCCTCTGGAATCATTGCAGTGGGCACTTTTTCATCAGCATGACTCCAAATGTTCTATATATACGCAGCCCTTTGTATTTGTTTTTTCAATTCCGTCGCATGGCAGTAAATTGGAACCATCGACGATTTTCGTGGCAATTTTGAAAGGGTCGTTGGTGTCTTCGAATGCGTAAGTCTTATTGAAAAGTAGAAAGCGAGCCTCATTTACATCACAAGTATTTTTCAAGCCATATAATTGACAAACAAATTTCTCAATTTTATAACGTCAACAAACACAATACCTACACAACGCAAATTTAGTTTTTAATAACTAATATACAAAGTCCGAAGAAAGCTAGTACAAGCTGGCAAGCTGCAACAAAAGATGACACGATATGTTATATATTAATATGCTAACTGAAGCACTGGAAACTTAAACGCGTACCATACTATACTGTTATAGTAATAATATTAATATAATAGACTGATTTCAACAATTCGCTTCTTTAGCAAAGAGTAGTTTATTTTTTGTTTTTAATTAGAGAATAACTAATAAAATTAAATACAGAAAATTCAGAACTCGGTCAAAGAAGACCGGCAGTCGGCGCTCTATATAAAAACAATAAAACGTAAACATCATAGCCACGCCAACACTTTGTACTCCGCCGGCCGGTATTGCTTTGATTTTTTGTTATCATACAGCACGCTTACCGATAGGCGGGCAGGTGCGGACTTATTTGGAGTGCGTGCTTTTGATTAAAATTTAAATTTAATTATTCAGAAACTACAACCGACTTGCGGCAAGTCAGCGCCCTCAAGATTCAGCGCCCCAGGCGACCACCTGGCTCGCCTGCCCATCGGGCCGGCCCTGGTAACCCACATTCCATTGAGTTATAAAATAAACATATGTATTGAGAAAAGGCGTACTAATGCGCGCAGTTACCGTTCTCACATCTATCGACTGCTGACTGACGTGGTCCTATCATAAATGGGTCTGGCTGTCTCCTTTATTAACTTTATAGTTTTAATTAATGTTTTGGAGAATTTCAGCTTTGAGAAATCACTTTTACACACGTCATTTTTTTGACAGGTATGAAGTAGCGTTGACGCCACGTGTCCCTATATTTTGCTGTCTGACTGTTGGATTCTTGTTTTATATTATATTTGCTCGTTCTCTATACATTTTGAGCTTTGAGAAAACAGTTTAGAGACGTTAATTAATATTACACCTTTGCGAGCGTCCCAGCGCCAGGTGTCCCGGTACCGGAAGTGCTGACTCTACAGTTACTTTCCATCACTAAAAAGTAACCTAATCTCAAAAAATTAGCTTTGAGAAAACTCTTGCACATTTTGGACGCCAGCTCTCCGACTATTGTGTGGGAGAAGGCTACACATTTAGAGACAATCGGCACACATCTAATGTCCGAGTAAGCCAAGATTAATTTCTGGTTCAGAAAAAATTCTAGCTCCTCGACCGGGGATCGAATTCGGGACTCTTGTGTGAGAGGCACGTGTCCTTAGTATTTACCACTCGACAACGAATGGTTCATTCTTAAAAAATAAGGCAAGGAGAAATATTGCTTCTGATAATGTAAACAAGGTACCGAGTTATAAACTATATTACGTGAGTAAAAATGTGCAAAATTTGGAAAAATATTAAGAGAAATTCAAGTTGCTTGTATAAATAAACCAAGCATGAGAAAATCTTTGAAGAAAATAGTTACGGGTGTTATAGGGCTAAAGAAGTTTACTATTTAAAAGAGTCCTAAGGTGGGTTGAAACCTTTGATATATGACTAAAATTCTAACGCAGTTTTCCACACAACACCAAAACACCATATACTGCACTCGACGCACCTTTCGCCAACCAAGTTGGCATCATCTGGATATGATTAAAATTAACCTTATGCTAACATTGTATCATATTTACAACTAAAATATTGTCACGGTTCGGTGAATCGTGACTCACTAACCAATAGGGAGGGCTATTTGGGGCTGTCCCTTTGTTACTATTCGTACTATTTTTATACTTTGTGATTTATTTATAATCATTCAAATGCATCCAGCTGTCTGGCATTTGTTATATTCCTAATTAATCTTAAATTGCTAATATCAAGTTTAAGGTTAATCTCAAACGCGTGTTGGGCAATACTTATATTCCTTCACTCAATATAAGCACATCCAAAATTCTAGCAAAGGCGCACATTTTGTGTATTTATGCAATGCACGCGCGCCTATGCTAGAGAACTATGCACGACTGAAGGTCGACAAAAGGTCGCTCTGCGAGCCAAGGTAAATAATTTTTCATGTTCCATACGAGATGAATGGAGTATAGACTTATCTGCTCTACCATGTTTGATATAAGCCAGATGCTCTTGGAATCTAGTTTGAATTGATCAATTAGTCTGGCCAACATACTATTGATTACAGTCCTTATAGCTAATTTAGTAAATCCCTGAATTTTGTCTTCTGGATTGCCTAAAAGTTAAAAAAATTTTACCAACAGCACGGGTGAATCAAGTGTCGAATGGAATCGATACAAATTTCATTTTGAAAGGCCGAGGAATTTCGATGACATTTTTGCAGATATAACCTCAATGGAATTCTTTCTATGGGAGTATATTAAACACAGTTTTCTTTAAATTTCCGAGCATATCGAAAAAAGTCTTTAAGGCAACATACAAGAGTGCTCTATATTTTTGTTTTTAAGTTTACACGTAGATAAAATACTTTGAAGTATAATTGCAACTAAAAAAATTAATTAATATATTTTAACAATGGGGAAGTGGGAAATTATTAGAGAAATTAAGAAAAACAATGTTTTAATAATAATAAAAATATACTTACTCTATATGATTTGTACGTAATGAAATTTCTAGATCCCTAAGAACCTGGGTTGACGTCGAGTCTACGACCATTTTTCTTTTCTGAAACAAATAATTAGGATCAATTAAATTTTATTATTACGCCATTGACCGATTTAGCATATTATTTGTAGCGCATAATTTTATGTGGGCAACCAAATATATTCACGGACGACTTGTCATTATTTTGCGTGTTAACCTCAATGAATTAAATTGAATTTAATTAATAACAAGGCAAAAAAGGAAGCATTTTATATTTAAAATCAACCATCGTTACAACGCTTTGCCCGATAAAAAACCTGCAGAAATCAGGAATATATAAATGCCATAAATGCCAGCCGTTTGGCTAGTTAGGGTAGGGCGGGGCAATAAAAAATATTTTTAGTTTTTTTTATTATGCATTAAATTTGAAGTTTCCATTTATTAAATGTTTACTTAAACTATACAGAATATATAAATATAAAAATTTCATGCTTTCTAACTGACCTGATAGATATATTTTTACATTAGCATTGTTAACTGATATGTGAATTCAGTTGGCAGCAGTTTTCTTGTAAAACTCATGCAATTGCACTTGCTAATATTGAGAGGTAACAAATTTCTTTCACACCAAAGATGCAATTTATTTAAATCTTCCTGGAAACTACTACAGTCCTCAAAGTTGGAAATTCACGAATATATTTTTAAATTATCTGCATAGAATAGAGCATACAACTAAGTTCACAGACGATGTCATTTATGAAAATAATAAACAAAAGAGGCCCTAGAACGGATCCTTGTAGAACTCCTGAAGTTGCTGTCATTTCAACAGACTTAAAATCCTGGTACTGCACATATAGGCTTCTTGAGGAATCCACTAAGTCCTACATCGCATAGTTTATGCAGCAATAATCCATGGTCAAGTCTGTAAGAATGCCTTTGAAAAGTCCGTATAAATGACATCACTCTATGCACCCCGATCTAAAGTGTAAACTAGAAACTGTGTGACACTTATTAAATTTGTGGTAGCAGATCTACCCTGTAGAATCCGTGCTGGTTAGAGCAAATTTCAGCTTTTAAATGACTAAACATTATTTCATATAAAATTACCTCGAACTTGCCGAAATTGGTCTATAATTCCCTATAGAGGTTTTATTTTTGTTTTTGAATATAGGACAGATCTTAGACCTTTTCTAAATTAAAAGAAATGTGTTCGTTTGCAGAGACATATTAAAGATTATGGCAAGAAGTTTAGCTAATAAAATGGCACAATTCATTTTAATAACACTAAGTATGTTACTATTTTCAACGCCGATTCAGATAGACAATCATCAAGAAATAAGTTTCCTATCAAAACAGAACAATTATGATAAACATTGCAATCCTCTTTTTGCATCAATATCGAACGAGAACACTTTGGGCACTTGCCAAATGACTCCGGGAGACTAATACATATAACGAATTTAAATTTCAATGCCAAAATATCGTTTCGAAGCATCACATCTTTCGGTAAAAAACACAAATCCAATGAAATATTATACTGTGCCCTAACATCTTACAATGTCATGTCATGTGTCTTTTCAGTAGAACATATTCTTCGGTAAAAAATTACAAGGCGAGTAGTCATGGTTGATACAAAATACAGTGTGATAATAATTGACTAATATAAAAAGACACAGCTCTAGCTCATAGTGCAATATACCTAAATCATTCAGAACGATGTAAATGTTTTTATGACAGAGATAACTATTTAGTAAAAGTGACAGTGACAGTGACAACTTTGACCAATCGAATTTTTCGTCACACGTGGATTTGTTGGTACGCTACGCTGTCAAGTAGCAGCAACTCCGAAACACTTGTACGTGGTTGCATCGCTGTTTTTTTTTTTTGGGCATATAGTCCAGTCGTCAGGTTGATAAGAGAGGGTTTGTCTGGTAATAATTCAAGGAGATTTATTTGATTAGCAGTGGAATCGATACGGTTTGGGGTCGTAAATAACCCATTAACGTTGCGATCTTGAAAGCGAATGTCAAAATTTTTGATACTTCTATATGTAAAAAAAATTATTTTTTTCAAAATATGTAAATTTTAGGACAAAATTTTTCTATACAAAATTAAACAAAATTTACAACAATTTTGGTTATGTGAATTTTTTTTGTAGGACCAATAACTAAGGGTTGGTGTCGCAGTAAACATTAACGTATTATTATATTTAATTTATGTAAAATATTCATGGGTTTCTCAATTTTGTCTTTGTAATACCTATTTGTATCACTAGGGAGGAGAAGGCACTTTAATCCCGTGTATTCGATATTTGAAGCAAAATTCTGAAAATAATGAATAATTTACATAAATAAAGCACAATGTTAATGTGTACGGCGGTGCCAAGATTTAGTTATTTGTCCTACAAAAAAAATATGACTCAAATTGTTACAAATTTGATTGTCTTGAATTTTGTAACAATTTTTTCGTAAAATGTACGTACTTCGAGAAATTTTGAAATTTCTTTTTTAAATGTCAAAAATTTTGACATTTGCAAATCGATTTCAAGGTCGCAAACTTAAAATAGTAGCTGTTCCACTGGAAATCAAAAACTCTTTGAATTATTTCTAGGTAAAACTACCTGACTTCTGGATTAATATGGCACTGTTAAGAGGGCTAATCGAACCAGTGTTTGTAAGGTAATTTTTAAAAATTTATTTCTTCCATACGGTTTGGTCAAATTACACCAAATTTGGAGGATCAATAGTTGAAAGTGTACTAGAGGGTACATGTATATCTGTTTTAATTAATTTTCACTTTATGTAGGGAAAATTTATACTGTAAATATAAGTGAAATTTGGACGTGATTAACTCCTGAATTATGATATCAATCGGTAAAATTCGAGGTAAAATTCATACATGTCGTCTAGAATGAATCTTCATAATTATGCTCAGCAAGTTTCAAACTTTTTATTCCGTACTGTTTGGTTAAAATGAATTTTCTAAATAAGTATCTTTGTCACTACAAATATAGCAAGAAAGTGTTACCTCTATCGGGAATCGCACCTCAATGAAGTCGGTGAATAAAACGTCCAGTGAAGGTATAGTCAAGAGCAAAATTATTCAGCGGCACATGTATAAAAACTTTCTAGAGTGACACAGCTATCCGAAGCTTTTTCCCGACTAGGCCCCTTAAGTAAATTGTCTAGACTTTTGATTTAATTCATTATGCATTAAAAAATTAAAATTACACCGTGAAAATAAACTGTTTCGCAAGAATATTTTTTTTAATTCGATACATATTTTTCCTCTTTACATTTTTATAATTTGTCTTCTTGGAGGCAGCTCATATAGACCATAGATTAACCGGCGATGATATGTATTAACCATAGACATATAATATGTCTATGGTATTAACTATGTGCAGCCAGAAGATAATAATATGTTGGTGTCGGTCACCAATCAGTTTGACCATTTTGTTGTTGATTTGTTTTTCTTTAATCAGACAGGATAATAAATAGTGGATAACTCCAACAGACTGAAATATATTACATCTTACAAATTTATGTCTGTCACTCTGTATAATTTAAAACCCCACAATATAACCAAACAAACACGTACAAATCAAACAGGGCTCACAGTGAGGGTCCTTTGTACTATCATTGAAGTACAATGATCAGCTGGTGACACCCCATAACACCCCACATCATGCTGAGAGAAGTGCTAATAGCTTTGGCTATGCATACTCACGTTGCGTTCGACCTGCAATTACGGTAGGTACGTATTATCAAGGGATGTTTAACACGTCTCAAATTATACATATAACCCTTCCGGTTGGGAGACAGCTTAATCGTACATGAAATTGTTGTTATGGCATTAACGGGATACACGTTGTCATAGTTTAGTATTTTGTCAGAGAAAGAATTACTCAGAGCACCCAAAAAATAATTTTTATTTGATTATATTGAAAAGTGACGTTTTTTGGTTCTAATATTTGGACGAAAAGATTACCTTTTTTATAACAGATATTACTTTTTGTTGTGGTTGTTAGATAACCATAATACAGTGGCGGTTCGTGGGTCAAGAGATAGGGAGGTCAATTAGAAAAGTTTACTGTATTACCTACCTTTTAAAGTGATTTAAATTCCAAGTCGATCCTCCGGTCTTTTTGAGATGCAAAGCGGTCAATTACTTTTTCATTAAAGTCTTTTATCTTCTTTATTAATGCCCTTTCTATGGTAAGCATAGCTAAAGAAGATAACCTTTCCTGAGCCATGGTATTTCTTAAAAATGTCTTTATTCTTTTTAAGGTGGAAAAACAACGTTCACTTTCGACGGTAGTCATAGGGAGAGTACACAAGATTTTTAACAGTTTGACACTTTCAGAAAAAGTATTGCACAAATTATTGTTAATAAAAAGCTGTAACAAAGCAACTGCACCTTCACTATTGGAAAAATCTTCTCGGCTATATAATACTTCTAATTCAGTTTTAAGTTTCAAATGATTTATGACTGGATACTCCGTTTTAACAAATTTAAACATATCTTGAGGAAAGCTTTTTTTATAATCTTTAAATCGATCTGCGTGAAATAACTGAGACACTGCTAAATGATTATTGAAGCCAAACCTGTTTTTGATCTCAGATGTAACTATATCACAAACTTCTAATGAAACTTTCCTTTTTGATTCTTCCGTTTTACATCTCTGGGCAGACTGCATGGATGTCTCCTCCAAATAGTTATTAAAAATTTTATTTCTGATGTCTTTAATTTTACTATTAAAAACGCCAATATACTTATTTACTGTTATGACATCGATATTACATTTTTGTAATTAATTGAACATATCACAATGAGGCATAACTAAATGAAAAAAATTCAACCAGTAAAGAAAATGTTCATTTTGTAAGTAGTTTTTTAAACCAATAGCTTGGTTTAGAGTGTTGTTTTCTGATTCATTATCAATGATTTTTTCTAAACAATCTAATAATTCTGTTCGATAGGTATAAACAGTCTCTATGCACTTGGTATAAAAAGTCCATCGTGTTGGAGCCGCTTTAGGTAATCTCACCTTAACAACATTATCTAACACGGCTGTTCTTTTTGGCGATTTTCCAAAGAATGAAGAAAACTATGTAAATTAACAAAAAAAATTGTTATGCTTTTATCCTGACTTGATGCTTTTTGTAAAATTAAATTTAGTTATTTTTTCTTATCAAGAGATGTTGGCTTTATCGTTTTATTAGGTTTTGGACGGCCACCAACTTATGTCCATCTTTCAGTTTTAATATATTTTGTACAACATTCATATTTAATAGTAAACACCAAAAAACACTATTTTACTTAATTTCACGACAAGTAGAGATTTACTAATAAAATGTTCACAAATAAAAACATTAAAAACAACGCGACAGAATTTACCGACCAACGCGTACCTAGTCAGCATTAAGACTGCTCTACTGAACTTCGTGCGTTACCATTTCCGTAAAATGTGTCAGGGAGATTGCCCCCCACCAGCATTTTCTGTCTCTTTTGCTTCCTGACGATTCGCGCATAAGTCTATTTCACTTTAATTCGTTGTAAATTCGGTCCGTAGCTAGCTTTGAGGACACAAGTTGTGGATTGATCCAAGATTTTTAAATTCTATAAATGAATAATGTAATGAATATGAATGTAGAGGCTCGGTGCTCGGCGGGGATACGAAATCCTGCGATCTAGATATTTGAATAGTATTGTGTATAGAATGAACTAGAAACTTTAATATATTTTTTAAGAATAATAAATATATATATATATATATATATATATATATATATATATATATATATATATATATGTATATACATATACATTTTTTTTAAACTTCAGAAAATCAATAGCTCTATTTTTTTATTTGTATGTGGGAGGTCATTGACTAAATGACCCTATAGAAGAACCGCCAGTGCCACAATACATTGGAAGCCGGTCAGCCCAGCAGACACTCTCTGGGTGTGTTACATATATTAGTTTTTCTGCAACCGTTCTTGCTAGTTTGAAAAATTTTTAACTTTGTTTTGCAAACAAAATTCATAAGATCAATTGACAGGTGTCAGACGCTTACTTTCAAAGAAGACTGAATTAATCAAGGGTTATATATCCCGAGTTTAATCGGTTAAACTGTGTACGTCACATAATTTTAAAAATTTTGCATAGCAAATGACGAGTGTATAATAATTCTAAATTAATTCTAAAATTATTATACACGAAAGCATTTGCTCAAAAGCAAAATTTTAAAAACTGTGTGAGGTACACAGTTTAAGTGATTGAAATTGGGGATATATGTAGATTATTTCCAGAATAGAAATCATAGACAATAAAATGCACCGTTTTTATTTTAACAATTTTTATTTACTTCATAACAATTATAAAGTACAAATTACATTGACAATTCGTTTTTTTTTTTTAATAAAGAGAAATCAAATTAATTATTTTTCGTTGCGTTACTACAATTGATAAAAAAATTACATTTTTGATATACAATTTGAGCTTGTTTTTCTTCATTAATGTTTTGAATAGTAGTATGTTCTGATGTTGCCTTAGAAGTGCTTGGTTCATTTTGTATTTCATTTGGATTACATCTTAATTTATTTATCACGTTTAAATGATGTAGGGCATCTATTTGCAAATACGGCTTTATGGAATTTGCACTGCCATGGCCGGTTATTTTGATAAGCTCTTGCTTGTGTGTTCCATTCTTTATTAAGTTATTGACAGCTGTGACTCGATTGGAACGATTAGTTATTTTTACAGTTGTTGTATCTAAACTGATTCTTGCGGCTGATTCCTTTATCCATTTGGACAGTTCATTTCTTCCAATCGGTAAATTTTTGTTCCAATAGGAATTTTCGTATTTATTCCAGTATCTATTGCATGTCAGAAATAAACGATTTGTTATAATATTGGAACCCCTTTTGGATAATAGTTGTTTATATAGCCTTACAGGATCACGATCGGCATTACTTTTATAGGCGTTAACCATTTAATACAGGCGCATTTCTTGTCATCTTGTGTGGTTTTACTGATCACAAGGTTATATTCTAATCGTCTTAAAATGGCAAAAAAAGACTTAGTTAAACAGTCGCAAATAAAAAGTGAGCCGTTTTCTTACCTGTTGTCTGTTCTCTGTTATCAATTTCTACTTAAAAATGATTAGTTACGCAATTCGTGGCTTCTCCGCGTCTCCAAGCGAGCTCAACTGCGATAATATGGAAGTTTTTATTACAGTCCTTCAGAAGTGTTTTCATTCCAAAGCATTATCATTTTTTTATGATCTTCTGAATCTAATGCAACTGAAGAGGCTTTTCTTCTCGTGACATTTTTCTGTAAATATCTTCTTTTAGCATTACGAGCATCCCCAGCGCACTTAAGTTGATCGAAAATGACGTATTTTAAAAAAATACATTTCCTGAACCATTTTTGCAGTTATGTTCCACATGGTTTTTATCACATTTTCCTTATAGTCTTTACCATCTCTCCGTCTCATATTGAAAGCCCAGTCTTTAAGTACCAACGCAATATAATCTATGGTTGTAGTGGCTTCAAATTGGCATCCAGTTTCATTACAAAAATCAGTAAATTGGCCCCATTCAGATTTGTGCGTTTTTGTTGTGTTAATAGGAATGCTTCAAAGTAAAACCAGAATTATTAAACTTACCTTCTAATATTGAAATTAAGGATTCCAATTCCCAACTTGCTAATAGCATCGTAGACTCATTAACTTCTATTTCACAGCTCATAATGTTAATATACTTCTTTTTCAGGTGGCACTTTACAAATATAAATTCTTTCATATTAATCAACATCTATGAACAAGTACAGCACACACAATTCGACGCGTAGTAGGTAAGGTATGTCGTCTTTGTTTGGCAAAGGCATAGCTTTTTACCTCCCACCACTGCGCGATTCACTTGTTCCAACATTAGAACACTTCACATTGAGATTAGCAAGTATTCAATCAAGGATAACAGTTTTGGATGGATATTATGTATAATCCTCCAGCAAAGTTCTTTGTAGTTTTATTCCAAGAGTAGTATTCTTATGTCAAGAAAAATATTTAAATAAGAATTTACTTCAAGATGTCCTTATACTTACTCTCACGGTTAACAGTACTCGAAAGAAGTGTACTATTAAGAGTATATTTAATACATACTTATACTTCGAAGAAATCAAACGTATATTGACTTTAAAGACTTGCGCTAATGAAACTCAAAAATATATCTGTTCTTGATTTACAATTGGTATATTATTGAAACAATAATAATTTATTATGCCAAGTAATATTATTCTAGTGACAAGTACAAAAATTCAAGAATAATCGATGACTTTGATATAGAATAGTTTTCTTTCCGTGTATCTCTATTTCAGTTATTTCGCAATTAATTACAGTTTTATTCAAACTTATCTGTAACATAAAAAATGTCAGCTTCTTTGATTCCTTTACCGCATTCAAAGACGTTTTTTATGTTGCAAATAAGTTTGAAATAAACTTATGTACACTTCTTTATTTTTCCAACACTAATGTGTCCAAATGTTATGATACATTATTTGACTAAAACATGTTTAACACACCACATCATCCACAGGTGTCCAGGAAGTGGACAATTGTCCAATTGTCATAAATGTATTGTTGTTGCATACAGATTGTTTATTTGTATTTATTATTATTTTAATAATAGATCTACTTCGTTTGGATAATACTATTGTATAAATTGTCGTGCTTTGCTCTGTTATTCATTAGCATTCTATTATTAAACCAACATGAGATTTGAATAAGAATGGAATGTTTCATTAATATGTTGCTCATTAACGTAATTATGATTATACACCCTCATCCGAACAATCCAAAATGAGATTTGCTAGAGTATAATTTTGGTTGATTAATTAATAATAATTAATACCCTCTTTAAATAAATTGTGACTTTTAGTCCCGGCTTTTAATGAAAATCCATTTTAAGTTTTAAGTACACCACAGCGGCGGCTCGTGAGGAAGGCGGTTGGGTTTATGAGAATAGGGAACTTGCCTATAATTTTAAAAATAAAAATAATACTAAAAAAACATAGCGTAACGTTGTAATAAAACGTGTACTTCACAAAATAATAAGATTTCTAATTCCACGCGATCAGTATGAAGGATCTAAACAGCGATAAAATTGAAGTGGCCCGAAACGAGCTACTATTGACTGTGACGTCACACCATACAATATTTGGTAGTCGTCGCGCCGGGAAGCAACACAATCAGATGTTTACCAATTCCAATTCCAATTTAAAGTCTTTATTCACAATTAAGTAGATTATTTATAACTTGTATGGGGTACAGAGTTAAGATTTATATTAATATATACATATATACAGAAAAAAAGAAAACTAAAAATCAATTCATTCATAAAATACTTAAAAATAATAATACAAACAAATTAACAAAGTATGACATTCTATATAAACATATGTACAATATGGTGTTATTAGACTGTGGTTGATTTGTTAGTGACTGTTCTGATATAAATTTATAATTGTGTTTTATAGTACCGCTTATTGTAGTTGTACAGATATTTTAAAATGACTGATCAAGGTTTTTCAAAGGGCCAATCTGATAATTTGCCTAAAGTGGATATGTTTATGGTGGCATCTTTTATACAAAATAGTGAAAGTTTTTCCCTTGGAGAGGTCCGCGGAGTCAAGGCAGAGAAGTATGTATTTTTTTAGCTTTTAGTAATAATTTATAAACATAAAATAGTTATGACTTGATCACGGAATAAAAAGAAATAACTACAAAATGCTTAGTCGCAACTAAGCATTTTTAGCAGACTTAGTCTTATGTTTGAAAAAATTTAGGGTAATTCTTTACAACAGCCACTTCTATATTTTTCGTGTTTTTTTTTGTACACACGCGTAAAGTGTCTCTATAGAAGACATTTGCTGCAAAGGAAATGTTGCGCAAATGTGTAATTACCTATCGTAGGTATTTTCGTACTATGTTTTGGGGCAAGGGAAATAAGTGATGTGTCGTGTTATCATTCACATAATAGATAAATGTAAGATTTGAATAGAATAAATTAAAGGACAAGGGAAAGGTATTTGCAATATACTATATATACTAGAGGTAAACATTTTACTCTTCGCAGACAGTAATGTTATTGAACTTTTATATAATTGTTGCACATTTTGTAGGATACTCTTCGCAGTTTTTTGAAAAGAATCTTGTGTTTGTCTTATAAACTTCATTCTTACAATACCTAATGTATTGACTACATATTTAATTTTCTCTCCCGATGGTGCCGACTGTATTGGCGAAACGCGTGGCAGTATATTTTAAGTATAAACTAAGATTCATTCTTACAATACTTAATATATTGATCACATATTTAATTTTCAATTTTTTTCATCTCCCGATGATGCCGACTGCGTAGGCGAAATTTGTGCTAGTATATTTTACAGCATTTTGGTGTCTATAGAAAATTACTTCAATTTTAGTAGCACATTGAAAATTGCAACCCTCTGTAGATTCATATTTTTAAATAAAATGTCCTATAACTTTTTTATTTACTATTTGATTTTTTTCAAAAACAATGGATTTCTTCCTCTAGCTAACACTAACTTATAGCCCAAATTTCAATTCGATCGGACTTTTCTTTCTTTAGTTATCGTGCTTACAAGAAACGTGACGGACGGACAGATGAACAGACGGACATTTTGAAAGTTGTTCAGAATTCGATGACGAACGAAATGATTTTTTCTCTGCGAGCGATATTAACGATTTTAGAAATGTCCCGATCAAATGCAATATACTCTTCGTAATCGTATTTGCGAAGAGTATAATAATAAATAACTGTTCACTTTCACACCAGGAAATTACCTTTTAGTATCACCTGCGGAAAACTAGTAGATAGACATATAGTATTTAATAATGTACTTAATTAAATTGATCACACACATGTAGAGACCTACTAACTGCTCTGTGAAATGTCTATTTCATTTCTTCTACACGCTTTTAGCCATTTTGATCGACGAATCTTATCTTCTGGCAATATTATAAATATTTTATCTGGCACTTTTACTATAGTATTTTTACACAACGGTACAATGCAATATTTAAAATAAGGAGTTTTTGTTTCCATTTTAAGTACCTATACACTTAGAATTTATCTGAAATCAAGCGGTCGAGTGCTGGGATCTCCGTCGTCGCTTGTAAATTGTATGGTGTGATGTCACGACTACTCCCGCGCTTTTGAACCTGTTTGAAACGGTTCGCTTGCGCGCGAAACTTTAAATAATTTATAACAAATTTATTATTGGGAATTAAGGGGTCATATTTTGCATATCTTATTTTTTAGTATTGTAGAACATTTTTATGAAGTAAAAAAAATGTGCAAGTTCCCTATTATATGATATAAATAAATATCAGACGGTCTCATTTTCGTTCGGTTCTGCACATGACGAAAAGCGGTTAGTAAACGCCAACTTTAATCAAATGAGGTCTGCGATAATTGAGACAAAATAATGAAAATGTAGCATTATTTTTTACTTTACATCACAAATATTGAAATAAAACACGTAAAAAAAGAGCGTATAATACATATTAAAAATACCTTAAATAACAACCAAAGATTACAGGGGTTTTGATTGAATAAAAACTTTTTTTTTGTATACAATTCAATCGGTTTATTCGAGAACCTGAAAATTTAATTAAAAAAATGCACATGCTTTAAGTAAATAGTTTTGTCATATTCTAAAGCAAGAATTTTGATTGAGACAAATAAATTTTACTTTACAATTTTCTTAAATTTTCCTCTTCTGCTCAGTGAAGCACCAGACAATTCCTTATTTAGATACCGCGTTACATCCATGTACTGCACACCGCATTATTATAAAAAACAATAAAAAAAAAATGCTGAGAAAATGGAAAAAAAAAAACACCAAGAAAACAGAAAAAACACAATCTCTGGGAGGTTAAAATAGTTAAAACAACTGACATGATGTTTACTAACCACGTGCCGTAGGCAAATATGACGTCGAGTTTGCGCAATATCATATTTCTAGTTTATTGTATCATGTGCCCACTAAGTAAAAAATACGCAAACTTTTATTTAGATTTTAATACTATCTTTTTCTTAGGTAAATTACGTCGTAGAAGAAGAGCCCCAAGTACCGCTAGCTTTGTACAGTTTACCGATCAGTTACGCTGCTAGCAACTGTTTAATCGCTCTCTTTAAGAGCGCGATTTCAGTTCTTAGTTATGTTCAGAATGCTAGTCTATTATTAATTTTTTCTCAGAAATAACTCAACAGAAATTGAATTTGCATGTAATATCTATTTTTCGCAACTGTCTAGAAAGTTAACGGTTTTCGATCAATTCTTTGTGGAAAATACATATTTACTGCCCTAGCCTGGTAAAACGAGATAAGGGATCGGTATTTACCGATCCCTTATGTCACTTTTGGTTGACAAAGTATCTGATTAAATTAAAAATGATTAACCCAGTCTTTGAAGGACAGCGTCTGATACGTCAGTTAAATTTTATGAATTTTGTAAAAGTTAAAAAGTTTTTAGAGACTAGCAAGAACTGTTGCGGAAAAAATATTGCACACAACACACTCGGAAAGTGTCTTTACCAGACTAACATCTAAATAATTGCCTTCCAGTCTTGTTCGGTAAATAACTATTGTTTAATGAATATAATGAATAATAATAATATATTTTTTTAAATTTATTTATTACTTTTATATAAAGATGAAATTATATCATTTGCACGAGTTGCTTATAAAACAGTATATTTAGACAATTATTTATATTACCCCCAATAAAGAGTTCAAACTAATAAGGTTTTTAATACTATCTGGTCGAGGAAAGAAGAACCACGGAAATAATGTGATTTCTGCATTCCATTCACAGTTAAGCGTAACTGAAATAAATGAATTAGTGCATGTCAAATTTATGTGATCGTTTGCATCCGCACCTACTCATTGGGAGTCTAGTATACGGTTTCGCAGAAAGCTGGCGACTTATCGGCAATAATCTCCCTTGCCGCGCGGGCCTTCTTTCGCCGGCTAGACAGTATAAGGTTTTTGTAAAAATAAACAAAACTCCCCGAAGTTACACTTCATCACGTATTTTTTACCAAATACTAATTTAATACATGACTTTATCCACATAGATACGTAGGGGAGGACCTCGCGCATGGCCACCAAATTCACCAGATATAACCCCTCTAGATTTTTCCTATGAGGGTACCTAAGAACAATTGTGTATGGAACATAACTACACAATCTAGAATACCTTAAACAACGAACTCGAGATGCAGTTGCTTTAGTTACCCTAGACATTTTACGCAACACATTTGAATAATTTTAGCATCGAATTCAATTATTGGTAATAATTACTAATAATGGGGCCATGTAGAAAAATTAACTGTAAGAGTAATTAACTTTGTTCTGTAAGCTTCCATTTCATACTAAAATTCGTTCGATATTGTTTTAAATAAAATAAATATTTACAAAAAGTTGCACCATTCATATATATGTATGTAGATTTTCGAGAAAAAAATAACGTAATAAAATTTACAATTTTGATCAAATTTGCAATATATTCCATCTACTTTTATTACTTAGTATTGATACCCAGAAAGAATATAAGACAAAAAATACGTTACATTTGGGTTTAGAGGACTCTCCATATGGTTCATGCAGATGTTACGTATGTTATATGTATATCGACCAAAGTTAATCCCCTTGTGTTCAATATTATGCTTGAATTCTCATATTTATTTGTAAATAATATCACACGTTTTAAGTGCCGTTTGAAAAGCCATATATAATTTAATAAGAGGGGGGTGACTAGGTAAAAATATAAATATACAACGGCTCATTTTATCCTTCTCCCTATTTTACGATATCTAGGCTTTAATAACATTAGCATAATACAAAAAAAACGTTATATGGTATAACATCCAAGTTTTATTACATACATAAAAAATATATACGAGGTGCTCCAAAAATAAGGACATAATTGTTAATATGCAAGGTGTCCCAATATTAATGTTGACTCTAGCCATAAAATTATGACACTTGAGTCCTTATACCTATATTAGAAATGCTACTATTTCCAATATACACACACAGGTGACTGGATCTAGCCGTATTTTTTTAACATGTTCCCAATTTTTAAAAAAATCTTTTCCTACTTTAATACACGATATTAGGAATTTCGATTATTTCGTCAGTAGAAGTTTGATTAACTTTCCTATTTTAATATACCAAATTAAGTCAGTAGAAATTTAGTTAACATTTGACATACCGAGCGATTAATTTTCCTAGACGATCATTCTTCACGGTGCTCGATTGTCATAATTTTGTGTCTAGAATCTACTCTACATTTTATTCTCCACAGACTAGGCAAGATTTTGCAGAAAATGATAAATCTAATATGAATACTCATTATTGAAGTGATAAAAATCCAAAACTAAATAGGGACACAATCAATAAACGTTTGAGCTGGTTAATAGGAAATCATTTAGTGGGTCTCTATTTGTATAATCAGAATTTAAATAGCAACAATTACTAAATTTTCTGCAAACAAGTTTCAGGATTAATGCACGTATATTCCTTTACAAATTTTGCTAAATAATATAAAAAGTGTGATGGGCTAAAACTGTACAATATTCATATAGTAAGTAGCATAATCATTACGGTCTTTTCGAAGTTCTGAATTGATTCCACTGAAGTACTGTTTTTGGGGACCTTTTTAAAGATAAGGATCATGCCAAACCAATAAATAGTGAAAACGAATTACGCACACTTACATTAGGTAAATGAGTTTTAATTTCTCCCGAAAATATTTCAAAATCAATACCTATGAGCTCAGAGCAAGAGCGTAGTTTAAGGTGTACATTTTTTACAGTGAAAAACTAAGAGTCTTTCCTTCAGATGGTAACCATAATGGATCGTTAAAATAGATGTTAAATAACACTGGCCCTACGATTGGTCCATGTAGGACACCATAAGTGTTTATACCTGGATTACTCACAGTATCATGTATTTTCTTAGAACTATTGAAACGTACCAAAACAAACATGTAAGTTTGTGTTCTATACAGGGTGAGTCAATAGTGTGTTCTCCTTCGATAACCTTTGAACCGTTAGTGATACAACAATTTATTAAATACAAAAGTTTTTTTGGGTCGATAAGATCTATCATTTAAAATTATTATGACATCTACAGGGTGCTTAAATTTTCTGTTACACACAAAAAAATACTTTTTTTAAATGGAACACCCTGTATGATTTGTCACCGTTTTATTAAATAAAAAAGAGTATTATACAGCGATATTTTGTTTTTGGATTTGCATGCAACGTTGCCAAGTTATTTAACATTTTCTGGTCAGGCGAAAAATTATTTTCTATAAAATCGGAAAGGAAACAGTAAAAGTAGCAAATTTATTGAACTTTGAATGACAAAATTTACACCTCACCTTAGGTATGTACATAACAAAATAGAAGTGTAATTTTGAACGTAAACAGTGAATAGAAGAGAAAAAAATAAAACAAGTTACAAAATATGCTCAACGTGACCTCTTAGTTGTAAATTACAAATCCTGACTCTATGAAGAAATGAGTCACTTACATTTTGCAACATGTTAGGCGTGATGGTGTCGAACGCTAGTCGAATTCTTTGCTGCATGTTTTCTCCTGTAGTTGGTGATGTTTTGTACACTAATCCTTTAATGTACCCCCCAAAAAAAGTCCAAATTTGTCAAATCTGGCGACCTTGGTGGCCATTGAACTGGTCCTCCTCGACCTATCCAATTGTCACCAAATGTAACATTTAATAAGTTTCTTACGGCAATACTATAATGGGGTGGAGCTCCGTCGTGCTGGAACCACAGCCTCTGTAAGACATTTTGAGGACACGTTTAACAATCCTCCCAGTACGTTTTGTAAAAAAATCGAGGTACATATTCCCAGTCAAGTGACCATTAAAGAAATGCGGTCCAATTACATATTCACCTACTATCCCTGCCCACACATTGAGTGACCATCGGTGTTGATTATCTATAGTTCTCCTAAAATGAGGGTTCATGGTATCATAGTAGTGTAAATTATGTCTATTAACACAACCATTTTTTTGAAATGTGGCCTCATCAGTGAATAGCACGAAAGCAAAAAATTGCGACTGTTGGTGAATCTTATTGAGTGTCCAGTCACAAAATGTTACCCTACGTTTGAAATCATTTGGCTCTAGTTCCTGAAGCAGTTGAATATGATATGGATGAAAGTTTTATGTCCTCAATATTCTTGTTATAGAGGATTGACTTACATCAAGTTGTCTATTAATTTCTCTCGTACTTTTATGCGGATCTTCAACGACACTTAATATAATGAAACACTTTTTCTTCATTTGTTGCTAGTTTTGTACGTTCATGTTTTTCATAATTTACATGTCCAGTTCATTCAAACCTTTCTCGCAACCTTTCAAATGCAGAATGGTGAGGATGACTTCCTTCTGGATAACGCTGAATATAAATTCTTGATGCCAATAGCGGATTTTTCTCCCCTTCTCCCAATGCATAAACCATGTCGATCAACTCTTCGTGTGAAAAATTCATAATTTATTTAACAAAAATAATTAATTCAACTAAGAAATACAGAAGAATCACCACCAAGTAAAATTATTTACGTGTAAACCACAAAATATCACTTTGACAGCACAATTTTTGTTTTTCCAAAGTCATTCTTGATAAAATTGTATTAATTTTTACTATGATCGCAAGGTTAAAGAATAATTTTCTGAAAACTTCAACAGTTAGGTATAGGAAGTGTTATATAAAAAAGAGAGCAATTTGAAGGAGGAATCCAAACACGTAAAAAAGTACAGGGTGTTCCATTTAAAAAAACAGAGTTTTTCCCATTTGAAATTCGCATTAATTGACATGCCGTCATGGACACCCTGTAAAATAGAATAATGTAAAAAAGGTACTAATACTTAGCGTGTAGTATGAACTAAGAATAGTATAATATTTGCTTACCCAGCTTGTTTTCATAGGTAAATAAAAATTATTAAACGGACCCTTATAAATCCTTAAATTTCCAGAAAATGTTAATAACTTGGCAACGTTGCATCCAAATCCAAAATCAAAATATCACTGTATAATACTCTTTTCATTTAATAAAATGGTGACAAAATATACAGGGTGTTCCATTTAAAAAAAGTATTTTTTTGTGTGTACCAGAACATTTAAGCACCCTGTAGATTTCACAATAATTTTAAATGATAGATCTTATCGACCCAAAAAACTTTTGTATTTAATAAATTGTTGTATTGTTGTACTAACGGTTCAAAGGTTATCGAAGGAGAACACACTATTGACTCACCCTGTATAATTAATATCCACATAATGATATTTTAAAAGACGGATTATTGATTTAGGTATATTATTCATCCGGTGTTAAGTACTTGATTTATTCGTAACAAAACAATTGGCTGGTAATGCATATTTTTTATTTATGATCCCTTTTAGATCTAATATTATCCTTTGTAAATCCAGTTCCTGGTTATTAAAACAAAAAAAAAAAATCAGCGGAAATAAAAACTAACTACTTAATTGTAAATAGATATAACATTGTCTATAAATGAAACATGAAAATCATGGCTGAATAAATAAAAATAGTGGGATTTTATACACGCCACATTAACATAAAGGTCACATTTTCATGTTTCAGTACATAGTAAATTTTCATTATAACGTGGTTAATATTTAGATAATGCTAATCGGTACAAGTTGTAAATTGCCATTCCCTAAATATTAAAATAAGTACTACTAAACTAATAAGAGATGGCATGAGATTGGCCTTACATGTATTCGCCATATTTTTACACTTTTCCCCTTAATCCCCCTTCTCAACATTATTTTGTGTAGTATTAAGGTAAGCCCAAGGGTAAGCATATACGAGATGTAACAAAAAAGTATACGATAAATTTAATGGCAGATTCTGGGCAGCAAATGATGGCAATGGTTTTAGCAGGATGGAACCACAACCCACACGGCAAGAAAGTCAGAGAGCTGTTTTCGGATAAAGTCATTTCCAGGTCTGGTGACTTTACCCCGTTAGACTTTTTCTAATGGAGCTATCTAATGGATGGGTAAAGTTTATATAGAATCTCCAGGTAATATTCAACAGTAAAATGAGCTTTGACGTGCCGAAATCAACAACATTCCTGCAGAGATGTGCCAGCACCTAGTGCAGAATATGAGGGCCCGGTTGGGAGAATGCTACCAACGAGATGCAACATCTTCTGGGCGATATAATTTAAAAAAAAAAAATACGTATGCTAATGCTTTATCATAAAATAAAATTTTTAAAATTACATGTATTTCATAATTTTTTAAAAAGTGAGTTCTATTATGAGACACTTTGTATGTAGAATCAAGTGAACCTAGTTTTATATTAATGAAGTAAGTACTTACCCTATGACTTCTAGATGCTTTCGGGTCCAGATATGTGCGTAATTTGTTTAAATAATAAGAAGGAGGGTCCTTGGCTTGGACCATTTCCTGAAAAGAAAAAAACAACATCAAAATTTAATTTATTGGGAGTACATTCTACGTAAATGTGTAGTAGGTAATAATTAAAGCCGCCCCGTTGTAATGCAGTCTAGCGAGCGGAGAGAGGGAAGACGTACGACATGCGTGGAGAACTACGCATATCAACAGGTTTCCAGCGACTAGTAGGTTATCTCGGTTTGTTGCTAGGTACAGTAATTGGTGGCCTTTAAGCGCTGCTATCCTGAGATTCGCCGGCGGGGGTCAGAAAATGTAAGTTTTTCTGTGGTTTTATTTCGTGAGTTTCCTGCGTTCCAGGTTATAGATATTTTTATTAGTTTTACTGTGTTTTTAGTACGTATTTATATGCTTTATTTTTTGTTTGTTTTTAATGTGATGTGAAGGAAGTGGCAAACGTTAGTTGTTGCAAAAGCCCTTAAAAATGAAAGGTACACCGGACCATTGGAATATTTTTCTACGCCAGTACTAGTAAGTTACACCATGCTCCTAACGGACGAAAGTCAGTTTCTTATAGAGTGCGGAAAATTCGGAAAATTTTTATAAATGTATATAAAAAAATGCAACAGAAAATCATTTAGAGATTTAGGGAAATAAGTCATAGGCGTGCGATTAGCAAATAAACCAATTGAGATAAAATTGGGATATTTCGCCTCTTTACGACCAATAGGAGTCAAGATGTAGCCGGTCAACGATGAGGTAAAAATGTCCTATAACCCCTTTTTTACGATATCACGGATGTCATTTTCGAGCGTCGAATAATAAAAAAGCATATACGTTTTTTTTTTTATGTAGACATATGAAAAATTAACCTCAGTTCAATAGTCTATGACAAAATAGTTTCGAAAATATAGACCTCAAAATAGGGTCCGCAAGGCCGGAAAATATGAACTTCGCCGCTCTACTTTCAACTAACCTATATGTAATTTTATCGTCCGATGCGTGAACATCTAAGAGAGAAACTAGACGGTCGTAATTTACGTCGCGTATTCTATGCTAAAATTAAAATCACGTTTTTGATTGTAGTCAGTTAAACAAACGTAATGTACGCACGCTCGCGGCGAACATGAACGAGTTCAGCGCCTCGAGCCACGATAAATACGTTCCATTTATCTCACGAAAATGAATAACACTGGAGAATACTAACCAATGTTATTCATACTAACTTAGTATGGTGTAAACTATACGAGCGTACAGTCCAAACCATTTTAACAATAATAATAATATAATGATAAAAATAGTAGATACATTTATATGTTCTTGCCTGTAGCGAATGTGATGAGCGCGCCCGTGTAGTTGCTACATATCTCAACGTATTTCTCGCAGCGCAGAATACGTGACGTAAATTATGACCATCTAGTTTCCTTTTTGTGTCTACCACAGAATCAATAGGACCTACAATTAGCGATGTAGTTACGCAATGAATATATATCGTACGTAACGTACGCAGCTCCTTGTGGCTACTTACATTGTCAACAAAGAGTGCTATTTTTCATACGCATATCAAACATACGTACGTAGCGCTCTGTGTGGCCTCAACATTTTATAGTGCAAAAATGGACGTACCGGTCGAAACTCGTATTTTTCGGCATTGCAGATTCTTCTTTTATGGTCTAGTCTTCGAAACTATTTGTCACAGACTATTGAAATGAGGTTCATCTTCCTCGTCATAAAATCTAGTTTCAACTAACTTATATGCATTTTTTTTGCCCGACGCGTTAAATTGACGTTATCCATGAAAACGTAAAAAAACGTGCCCAGAGAGTTTTGGGGCGTTTTTATATCATCTTTGACCGGCTATATCGCGACTCCTATTGGTAATAGAGAGGTGAGTTTTACGCAGAATTTAGTAGAGCACAAAAATGTATAGATACTCATTGCGATTGTTTTGAAGTTATGTGAAAAACTCCAAAACTGCATTCATTGTTAATAATTTCGGAGCGCACCAATAAATTTTTCTGACAATTTAAATTATAGTTTTTTCCCCAAATCTATCATTCTATGAAAAAAAGCTCTGCCTAAAGAATTAGTTCCCGTTGACCCCATTATTTCGCTCTAGAGACTGGTCTATATCAGTGGCGGCTGGTGAATTTAGGTTATACCATATCTCGAAGCATGGGACCCAAACCATATTTTAAGGTAGGACTATCAGTACTGAATAAAGAAGTTCTGCAGAGAAAAAATTGGAGAAAAAAATTGGAAAAAATTACAAAAATGCGTTGCCACCCCAGATTGATTTTGATTTTTTGTAAAGTTACGATATTTTGAAATTTACACTATGAAGAACTTAGATTTCAAAGTGTATAACTTTAAAAATTAAATTTTCGAAACCAAAAGGGAAATTTTCATTTGTTACGAAAAAAAATATTTGCAAATATTTTACGAATGGTCTAGAATCTGGTGGACTTTTTGTAACTAACTTTTTTTAATTTTTTTTTCTGCAAAACTTCATTCAGTACCGAAACAAAGATTAAAAAATGGGGTAGAATAAATTATTAAAAAATAAAAATTTGCCGAATAAAAATTAAAAACATTTCAAAAGGAATGTATATGCGTACCGACAGTCCTGCCTTAAAATATTGCTTGGGTTCCCATGCTTCAATATTAAGATAACTGGTATATGGTATAACCCAAATCCATCAGACGCCACTGATGTATCTATGTAGATGTAAACAATGTAATTCCTCTTTGCAGTCGATTTAAGTGATTCTTGTTTCTACATTACAATAATACATTCATATTTTTATTTATTTAACTGTTTGTTTAACTTGAACTTTTATTCATAAATATGGAGAAAACTGATGACAATGCATTGTTGAAATAAGTAGTAAACAGCGATAAGAAATTCCTTTTACTAAGCAAGGTAAATAAGACAACGAGTCGTATCTGTGATATTAGTAGTATTTACATAATATTTTCCTGACAAAAAAAATAACTAATAAAATAAATATATAAATATTTGAGGAAAACAAAACGAGAGACGCTTACTTACTGTTTATGTTCAATCATATTTCAGTCAAACATGGAAATATTGTTTAAACTGTCGGATGTTTTTGCTGAAATAAACAAAGTAAACATATAGGGCGTATTCCTTTAAACGTGTGTCCCAAACTAAACTTAATGCAGTTTGCATTTTGCGTTACACGATTCTACGGTTGCGCTAAATTTAAAAACAGAGGTTCCCCTTTGCAGAGGCAAAAACTGAAAAAAAAAACTAAAATATTTTGGATGATACACAGCTTACGAGTTTTACTCGATATTCCGCCGGTCGGAATATTATATTTTAATTAAAATATAAAATACAAATGTGTGATGGTATGACTCATATATTGTGCTACAACCTGTTTTATAATATTTAACAAAAAAACATATCAATAAACCTGTCGAAATCACTGGCGAAATTTTATAATTGGCAGGCAACCTTCTTAATATAGATACTTAATTTTCAAATTTCTCCAGGACCGGATTTGGGCGTAGGAAAGATGTGCCTTTGCATAAACGACCTATGCTGATAAGCGTCGAAGGCGTTAACCACACAAACATTGACCTTCAAATTAAAAACAATCTGCTGTGGAATATGTGTTGGATACCTAAAAATCATTCTATGTAGTCGGCCAAAGAAAAGTTTCATCTTTACTAGTCATTATATCACAATCTTATGCGAGAAAAAGGATATCAGAACAAAATTCGACAGATTTTTTCAGACAAAATGCAGCAAAACGAAAAACTATGCCCACGTGGTAGTATTTAAATAACTAAGTACTGTCAAAATAATAATAATAATAAAATAAACATCAAACCTTAAAAAATATGCTAATATTAAAAAAAAGGTTTATGATGACTAGATACCGCAAGTCAGGTAGTCATCTTGTGGATATCAGTGACGGAATCAGCTCGTGTGCAAACGTAAATAATTTGATGTGCAAAAATATTTTTGACGGGTGATTTTTGTGATGTTCAAAATTAGATGAACGCTGAACATTTAGCAAAAAACAGTATTAATAATAAATTTATTAATAATTTGTGTAGATTTACAAATGATTGGTAATAACTGAACATTATACATATTATAAAAGATAGATTATTTTATTTTATTGCACCTAGGCTCTGTCGACCTGTACGGCACTCCAACAATTACTTTTGGGCACGAATAAAAGTACATTTATTAATAATTGTTCTAAATGATCTGGAGTTAAATTCCGGCACCTGTCATTAAAAATCCATTTGTGGTCTCAAAACAACCGTTCCACGTCTACAGACGTAACTGGAGCGTATTTAAAATAGGTACTAAAAGTTTTAAAATGTTCAATTTTCGTGTACACAAGACAACTTTTTACAGCATTTGCAATAAACTGCCATTAAACTCTAGTTCCGGATTGTTTTGTATCCACTGGTCCACGGTATTTTGCGAAGGAATCCTAGACATTTCTTAACAATAGCAGAATAAAACGCCTAAGACTTTACCTACCGAAATGTAATCACGAACTGCTATTGTTGGGACCGCAAGGTTACACGTGTCTTCAATTATCATATGTAGGTGGTGGGGGTTCTTTCTTGCACGTTGCTTGTTTATTTATTTGACTGCGACATATCAGTCATTTTCAATTTTTAACACCTTTTACGATCGTACAAAACCTACATTTAATTTTGTGCTTTATTATTTAGTTTTAGGTAGGTAATTCATATGGGTTTAATTAAGGAATATTTATTTTAGATTTTTTCAATAATTATATATTAATTTTCTACATTTGAAAGATGACAATACAGCTTATATTTGCAACATGAAGGCACCCACATTTAAAACTATTTTTTGTTTTTTCGGTTTCAATTAATTACACGAGTATATAAATAGTTAGTTGTATTTTGTAAGAAATTAGTAATATACAATAAATAACATAAGAGAAGGTTATTAATTAATTCCTAAAAAAAATCATGTACCATTGCATTTCATAATATTTAATTTTATTAGTTGTATGTAAGCCCATAACTGGACCTGAGATGCGGTCTCTAACGATGACTGTGTGACGATAAAACCTACGAAAACTATATTATTTCAAAAGGAACAACAAACAATTTTTCCTAGGAAGTATTTTGATATTTTCAATTAATCTGACAATTTTTTTTTGGAAAAATGGCTTTTTTTATAACCATTTTTTATAATAACGTTAGCCCATTTCCCCTACCAAAGCCATTCATCGACGTCGATGGTGATAAGTCCATCAGTGCGTTAAGTACTGGCATCGTTAACCTGGAAATGTTGCTGAATCCCCACTTTGTCACATCTTTAACGTGCCTACATCGCAGATACACCGAGCTGGTTTGAAAAATGACTAAAAATTAAAAAAAACTATTTTACAATTATTAATCTATCGTCGTAACTGAAAAAAATTTAAATAACTTATTGTCTTTTATGTTTTTTGAGATCACAACGATGATTTGCTAAATTAGACACCCTGTACAATATTCATTAGCATTAAAGTTGTACTGTTTCGTGAAAAATTAACCAAAATATTATTATCAGTGATATTGAGTTAAAAAAAGGTGATAAGACCGATATTGACAATTACAGACCTATAGTTATCCTGTGTAATTTTGGCAAACTTTTTGAAATTGTCTTATCGTATAAGACAATTTCAAGATATCGTATATCTCTTTTCATGCAAAATCTCAAATCTCTTATGGTCAACACGGGTTTTTGGCAGGTAGATCTACAATTACCAACTTGGTATGTGTTACACATGCCATCGCAAATTCGCTGGATCATGGTGGTCAAACAGACATAATTTATACAGACTTGTCTACAGCATTTGACAGATTAGACCATGGGCTCCTATTACAGAAGTTGTCAGCTTTTGGTCTAAGTCTTGACTTTCTTCTTTGAGTCATATCTGGGCAACAGAATATTAAACGTGAAGTATCATGGGTTTTCATCCATTGAAGTATTAGCGACGTCAGGAGTTCCGCAGGGCTCTGTTTTGGGCCCACTATTATTTATAATCTTCATCAATGATATCTGCCAAGATATACAAAGTAATGTCCTCCTATATGCTGATGATCTTAAATTGTTTGCATCTATTAACTCCGAAGAAGATTGCCATCGATTACAGCATGACCTCTCAAAAATAAAATCATGGTGTGAAAATAATAGATTACATTTAAATATATCAAAATGTAACGCGATGACTTTTACGAGGAGGAATAACTCGATAAAATTTTCCTACAAAATAGGCAATGAAATACTTACGAGATGCACTCAATTCAAGGATCTCGGAGTCATCTTTGAGTCAAAACTAACCTTTACTGCCCACATAGATCACATAACTGCTAATGCCTACAAAAATCTAGGCTTTATCATGCGAAATTCAAGGCATTTTAAAGATATTTACACTCTTTCTCTCCTGTTCAATGCTTTTGTACGGCCAAAACTGGAATACGGTGGTAATGTCTGGAACCCACATTACAATATTCATATCCTTAAGTTGGAACGGGTTCAGACAAGGCACGTTAAACATCTTTCATTCAAAGCTGACGGAATTTATCCTTCCAGAGGCACGCCACAATCTGACTTACTAGCCAAATTTAAACTAAATGACTTAGCAACACGTAGGATCTACTTTTCTGTGTTGTTCCTACACAAACTATTAACAAGTAAGACTGACTGCCCGGATATTCTGAGTTCCATACATTTCAAAGATCTATATTCTCAAACTCGCTCACACGACATCTACCTAGCTACACCAAGAACAAACGTACTAAAATCGTCGCCTATTCACAATATGTGCTCAAATTACTTAAGCTATCAGTGGAACCTTGATATTTTTAATTGTAGTGTTAATAGTATAAAGCAATGTATTTTGATCGCTCTTAAGTAAACCGCTAGTTCATACCAGACCACTGTTTAATCTATCTTCTCATAAATTATTGCATTCTCTTTTTTAGTTTAATAGTAATTATCTATCTGTAAAACATTTAGTATTAAGTCGTTTACTCTGTACTGTGCACATATTTTTTTGTATATTTCCTGCCCTGTAATTGGATGCATATCTGTCTGGGCAGCTGTATTCATAAAATAAAATAAAATAATTTTAAATTAAAAATCTTTACATGATTTTCAAGTGCCGAGTCCGTTTCTTTAAAAAAAATATATTACGTAATCCGATGTTTCACATCACATCTGATTTTATACTATGTCGTATAACTACATAATTAAGTTATATCATGGTGCAACTGACGAATATTTTATTTAGACATCCAAATTAAATAACACAAACCACCAAACTATGTCATGCAGTGAAAAACACGATGTTAGTCATCCAATTATATTCAAGGCACATTTTTTAATTTACTGTCGCTTTTAAATTATTATGTAAGGAATTAAAACACTATTATGTCAACAAAAACCAAGGCACGGTATCTAATTTTTATAGTTAGGCCTATTTCACAGAATTTATGCGAACACAAAAAATTATCGCGATCAGTACCTTGAAAATTACAGCTCTTTGTCAGTGCAATTTTCTTATTGTTCTATATCCTCAATGGTACATTGACCTGTTACAAAATAATAACAGACAGGTGTTAACGATATGAAAATAAAAAATAATATAGAACATGACAAGTGCCAAATTACAGCGGTTTAATTTAGGATAATAGATGATCGTGTTCTTGACTTGTGCCAATTTCTGAATTTTAATTTTAAATATGCTGTTGCGGCGCCTACTAGTACAAAGTATGTCAATGACATCTCGCCATTATAAAGACTAAGGAGTGATCTCAAAATCATTTTTTTTTCTTGAGACAAGCCTGTTAAGAGAAGTGTATATGTGTGTATTATACTCAAGAATTTTATGTTAGTATATAAAATCCTTGATTATACTATCATATATGACAAAGAAATATTTTGGCTAATTAGTAATTACAGCCGAACACAGGTCTAGGTACTGTACCACTTAGATGCCATCAGTGCGGAACGTCTGGAGGAGGTACTTATTTACTCGGGAAAACATGACTGTGCAATGAATTCCATAACCTTGTTGTTTGTGGTAGAGAGAATGTCTGGTAAAGTGATGGATATGTGACAAAAATAACACAGCAAGAATATCATATGTCTCTGCATGGACGGTATTTTAATTGCAATTACATCTGGCTTAGCGTGGACGAAACCACTAACGCTTGCTAGTTTACGGTAGCGAATGTTTTAGTGGGTGCATTGGAAGAAAATTGTTCAATGGGCGGGCACTTGATTGCCTCTAAAGTTTTAGAATCTACAAATTCTCGCACTATAGAGGAGTTAGTGAATTATATGAAAGCTGCTGGAAGAATTTTGAAGGAAACATATCAGAATATACTTCATGTAACATGTTTAGCACATGGGCTTCACAGGATTGCTGAAGCTATTAGGGGGTACTATTCTAATGTTGATAATTTGATATCTAGTGTAACAAGTTTTTCTTAAAGCACCAAGTCGTGCACGGTTATTTCATGAAATTCTACCAAATACTCCATTACCTCCACAGCTCATTATAACACGATGGGGAACTTGGCTAGAGGCGGCATCGTACTATTACTGTCATTTTGAAAATGTGAAATCCCTAATATAGCAGTTAAATCAAAATGACGCAGTTGCTATTTCACAGGCGCAACAAGTATTTATGGATCCAACTGTTTAAGAAAATCTGGAGACCATGCAAGTTTTTCACGATTGCTCTAGCCATACGGGACCTTCAATATCAGCCAACATCAGAATTTACTGCAGTTGATTCAATAAACGTTGTGTTCGATCTTCGACAATATATTTTTCAATTACAGGGAGAAATTGCTGCGAGGGTACAAGCAAAATTCCAAACTGTTAAAAAAATCTCGGATTTATTACGATGACAGGTGTAATAGACCTTTTAAACGGCAAAAAAGTAGATTTTGTTACACCGGGCATTAATGTGGAGACTGTGAAAATTTACATATTTTAATTATGCTCCAGTTACATCTGTCGACGTCCAGCGGTCCTTCTCGCAATATACATAAATGGATTTTCAACGAAAAGCGTCGAAGTTTAACTACAAAACATTTAGAACAGATAATAATATACTTCTATTCTTGTAACCGGCAGTGAAAAATACTTGTGTGTGTAGTTTACTGTTAAGTACATTCTCTTATACCTCCAGTTGTCTTTGAGTGAGTGTTTATAATAAATTGACTTCATTAATTTTGGATAATACAGAATTCGCTAAAAAAAAATTCAAGGTAAGATATCGTTTCATACATACATGCAAATCTGACATATAACCACCTTAACCCAACCCTGGTTTTACGTCATATCCGATTGGTAAATCCTACCTCTGATAATTAGACGTCGCGTATCGTAGAGAGTCATTTGTTTATATGCAGAAAGAACAGAAAACTATTTTCTATTATTAACAATTATTTTAGTTCAGAAACTTGCATATTAATAATACTGCATTAAAATAATAAATTGACAAGTGTTTTAATCCTAACAGCATTTTTTGAAGATATTCTTAACGACTTATTTATCAAACATGCAAATTTAAAAAGCTCATATGACAATAATTAAATATGACGTTATTGACTGGAACATTAATAATAATAAATATTAGGTTACTTTTTTTAAATAACACAAACATGTCTGGATAACGTTTATTCGTGGAAACAGTATGTCTGTATATACAAAGTAAACAAAATTTGTCAAAAACAAAATCCTCACATGGTATTAAATGAAATACGTTTGAAATAAACACGTCCAGATTAACGTATGACTTGATATAAACAATTTTGTTCTAATTTATTTGAAATTTTTAAGAATAATAACACGATAACAACTTGTTGATAGAAAAACTTTAAAACTGCCTTTTAAATAATAACCAATAATCGACTCTTGCTTACTGAAGTCCATTTATTCTTCTGAATAAAGTTGTTGATTGGTAAATATGCAATAAACAAATATAAATCATGTTCTTTAACTCTCGTGGATACATATATTTTAGTTTGTCCTATGTTTACTTTATTTCTTAAACATCTCCAAACCGTGAAAGTAGGAAATTGCCAGTTTTAATTCTAGGCCCCTCATATCTGAATCTGAAAACTATTGAAGAACATGTGCATCATTTTTAAAAAGCGATATGACCTACTTTTATATACGTTGATAATAATGCATAAGGCCACAGCTATTGAAAATCTATCGAAAATGAATGTATTTTGGCCAAATACGGTCTTCCCGCTATTCCGATTGAACACGTCTGGAACGTGAAAAAAGAAGCAGGTAAATATCAATCTTGTCTCGCGAATTGCTCTCAATGCTCTTCAAGAAGAAGAGGACCAGCTGCCGGAAAATACAGTGTCTAAGGTGGTGCGAGGCAATGAGAGGAGCACGAGGTGGTCCATTTCACACCTACATATACACCATTGTGTTCGATTTTCAACGCATTCATTTCACTTTTGTTTTATTCTTTTTTATCATTTTCTTTTCTTAAAAAAAAATAAAGTAGAAGTGAAAACCATAAATGAGATTTATATAAGATAAAGCTACAATTTTCAAAAAAAAAAAACTTATGTGAAGGAAGAATGCGATTATAAAAGAGGCTTCACATGTAAACAGAAGAGTTAACACAAAAATATAGTTATATACATGTTTCACTGCATAATTTTTTCTAAATTCTAGCACACAATTTGCCGAGGAAGTTGGTCAATTCAACTAATAAAGTACATGCCCAACTGAATACGAAAGTCCTTTCTTATTCAGTTGGGCAGAAAACTCGTACAAACCTGACTGATTATAAAGAGTTCAGAAAACATGCGAACTCAAAATTTATGAAAAATTTTATTGATGCTCTGTTTTATTTTACTACTCTTTTTACCTGTTGAATCGTTGCTATGATCCGTATGGTTGATGTTCTGATGAATTTTAGAATGGTTAAAGCTTATTCCTAATTATTAACATAGTAAAATAATAAATAATTATATTTCTAGATTACTTCAGTTTATTAATAGAAAATTATAAATGAAACTGTATACATAAAAGATAATATTATTCCTGGAAATGTTTATAAATAGTGCAACACAATATCAATCGTTACGATTCATGAATTGTCCTTTTTTTTAACCTCAAACAGTGTAAAATGGTGCTTTGTGTACCATTTGAAGAATTTGATTAATGGATTGATTTCTTTATTTAACCCCGAGTTCTCAGTGAGATGAAGCATGATTTATTTTAAAACCGTATAAATCAAAACATTTGAAACGTAAAACACATTGACCCTATTCTTAACAGAATACACTACAAAATCGAACTATTTTACATAAATTTAACATTTTATACATTGATTTTTAACACCTCTGCAGATGTTGTACGGCCAAAATTAATTAATATGCCAATATAGTTGGCGCAATGTCAATTTGAGTAATTGGAAAATCAGGATAGACGTAAACAAGTATTTAAAAAAAATATTATTAAAAATTTAAAATCGTACAATTTATAGGAAAATCAATGATTTATTAATGTTTATCCAGTGCTTACGAAAAGTATTGTATAAATTCGGTAAAATTGTTAAATTTTTTTTTTTTGAAAAAATCGCTCGGACAGGTCAAGAGATTCTATTTAAATGCCACTTTTTGACATGGTTTTAAAAATTTTCAGGTCTCTTTTCTGGAAGCTATGACGTCATCGATATATTTTTATTAATACCAACCCCAATTTTTTATTTCGGAATTTGAAAGAGCCCATTTTTTTACGTATGCATAACAAATTTTTTTAAGAAAAAAGAAAATACGTTAAACTTAAAGAAGGCTATAATTAATTAATCTGTAGAAATTACAAAAAAAGAAACTTGCAACTCTGTAATTAAAAAAAAATGCTGTGAACAAAATATTTACAAATGTCTAATTATCTTCAAGTTGTTGTTTTTTAAAACTAGGTACGTTAAAAGATGGCATTTAAATACAACCTCCTGACGTGTAGAAGCGATTTTTTAAAAAAAACATTGTAACAATTTGATCGAACTTTTACAGTATTTTTCGAGAGTACTGTATGTATAAATATAAAGTAATTTTTTTATCCCTAGCAAAAAAAAGCTATTTAAAGAAAAGGCATTACTAAAAAAGTAAAAAAAAACATATTTCTACTTAAGAAAAGAAAATATTAAAAAAACTGTAAAAAAAAAATACAATCAAACCTTTAAAAAAAAAATGAAGGTCATGTAGATGTGCGTTGTAATTAGTCAAACAACTTCCATTCACGTCATTCATTGATATCGGTAATATTTACAAAGGTACAGGTCATTATTCATTATTTCTTCTCACTCTGTACATATATCATAACATATACTGGGCGTTCTCTGCCTTCTGCAGTTGAGATATTCATTTTCATTAACAATGCCAATACCGACTCCACTTGTAAGTGTATATATTTTCATTCATTATGTCTCTTCTGGTGGTACCACATTCACCAAATTTAATGTGTCACCTAAAATGTTGCCAAATTTGGAAAGCCTCCCATTAGTAGTTTTTATCGCGGATACACACACACACGCACCGACAAACATCATTCGGAAAATAGTCAAAATGGATTCAGAAGGGTTCAAAACGTATATATCAATCAAAATCTCGGTCGAAATAAATCACGATTACTATACTTCCTTATATTAGGTATAAGAAAGTAAAAAAAAAATACAAAATCACTTTTTTGAGATATTTAATTAGTGCTTAGAATTGGCAATGAAAAAAAATGCGATCAATTCTGTTAACTGTGTTAATAATTTCTTGAGATCGCCCTGTATGAATATTCTATTATGAATAGTTTATTTCCTAAATCTTTATGTTATTAAATACAATCTTTTATAGATACTATGATTTGTTTTCATTAACAAAGTTAATATTTCAGGAATATTAATAAAAAGAAACCGTGTCTTATTCTTATTAGATTAAAAAAATGAATTTGTGTATGTTTCTTATGTGGTGACAAATTCCAGAAAAAAGATTATGATTGGATTTCATAAAATTAACAAATACCGGGAACTGTTGTGAAATCGAACAAAATCACTTATTTCTGAAATGGTTCAATTGCTTCACAAGGATTTTAAGTTTATATAATGTGAATTTTATGCAAGACTCGATGTTTTAAATCTCAGACAGAGTAAAAACAAAATACTGAGGAAATTTTTTTAAATAATTTTATTTTTTTTAAATCACTTATAAATAGTGATGTTAAATTACCAGTAATTTAGTTTTTAGTAATGTAATAATCATAAGTTACGGTAACTTACCGGTAACATGCAACCTACATATGTAATTGAAACAATATTTTCATGATAAGACAAACGAAAAAATTTTCATGAAATTCCTTTATTGGTGTAGACCAATAAAGGAATTTTATGAGAATTTTTCTGTTTGTCTTATCATGAATAATTACTCATATGGGATTAACCTACCTACGTTACAATAATATTTTCGCAAACATTTTAAGACACATATGTCACAAAAAATTAAAAGTTAATGATACATTTGTAATTTTGTTGATGTGAAGAATAAATAGATATCAAATGAGGTGCATATGAATTAATGAATTAATTTTAATATGAATGCATGCATATGATCATCAAGCATGGCTGGATATGGGAAACTTGTGGTCAGTCACATGTAGACATAATACATAAAAGAACCATTAAAATTATTACACCAAACAATAAGTTTTAGCATGATTATTTTCTTTAATATTTTGAGGACTCTTTTTACATCCATTCGAGTTGCATTACATATGTATTCAATTTTACAATATTTGCAGGTGGCATATTTTTTTTCATTATTGCATTCTTCTCTAAAATATCGCCATATTAAGGAATCTGGTTTTGGCAATTATTAATTAATAAATTAATAATACTTAATGTTTTAATATTGTTACTTATATTACTGCACAAAATAAATACATATAAATGAATAACTAAAAACTTCAAGTTTTGTCAACCAATACACCCAAACACTAAAATCAAATCAGGTTATAAAAATCATAAAAATACGTTCGGTAGGCGGGAAATTCGAATTTATTTTTAACACGCTTTTATTAGCTTCACTTGTTTGTTTGCTTGTTTGTTTGTAACCGACTCTTTGGACTCGATTTTGACCCACTTTGTACACTTACGAAGAACCGGTAACAATACAATAATTTGTAAGTTTATATCATTATCCTGATCAGGATCGCCAGTCCTTTCCTCACGTATCCTCTGCGTGAGAGCAAGAGGCTTAATATTGTAAGTATATTCCGTGATTGTCAGGTCGGTCGTTGGCAGAGAGGGCAAGTCTTAGTCGACGCGAAACGACGGATTCCTTGGGCGTGAGGTCAAATCCCATGGTTGAAATAAAAAAATATATTTTTTTCAGAAATATCTGTTGGATCGTAATATGTTATAATATCAGCATCAATAAGCAATATAAATACAGTTTAAAAAAAACTACAAAACACGCTTTCATAGCACATCAAACTAAAAAAGTGAAAAATAAATATAGTTTAAAAAAACTAAAAAACACGCTTTTAAAGCACATCAAACTAAAAAAGTGAAAAATAATTATTAATATAAACTGAAAACAATAATGAACGAAAAATACTAGTATTATTGTGAAAAAAGCGTGGGGCGCTTTGTGCCATATTTTTCGTATATCGAGCAACCCACGCTTTTTTCACAATAATACTAGTATTTTTCGTTCATTATTGTTTTCAGTTTATATTAATAATTATTTTTCACTTTTTTTAAACTATATTTATTAAGGTGGTAATGTAAATTATAAGGTAACTACCTTACCGGTAAGTTATCATTCTTGGTAAATCACAAATGGTAAGTTACATCCCTTCGCATCTCTACATAAATATCACTCATTTTCACTACCAGAGCTCACCAGTGCTTCTATGAACTTGATATGATATTTTAACATGGTTGTCTTACAAACCATGTTAAAATATCTCAGTTGCGTTAAAACAAACAATCTAATAACATGTAACAAAATTTTAAAACAAATATCTAATATTTAATAGTGTAAGTAAATTGTAATGTAAAATAACCATAACTATGTTTTTAAAATATTATATTAATTGTAGTTCTCTGATGATGGTGTAATAAACCGAAACGCTAGAAAAAAAATAATAAAATTAGTTATACCTGACCGAAATCCCCACAAAAAAAAAACTATCAGATACTATTTGATATTAACGGCCAAGAAAAGAAAAATATAAACATCTAAAATAATTTTTCTCTCAAAAAACTGTAACGTACTATAATTTCTGATGCTGCATACATATGTAAAAAATATACTCTTTCATATGGCATTATCACAAATTGGGGTTGCCATTTAAAAAAATTGTCAGTGCGTCATGATTTTTACATATTTTTTATACATGGAAAAAAATAGAGAAATGTCGGATCGAGTTAGTTACAACTCTATTACTAATAGATCTTTTATGAAATGCCCTATTGGATATTGTTTAAGGATTGTATTGTACAAAGAATTGTACTGTTGTAGTCCTAAATACATTATTGAAAAAACAGTCCATTTCATTGAAGAAAAAATACGATATAACAACGAACTATGAAAACAAACCGAGACCCAAACGATATAAATACGATACATAATGTGACTCAGATGAACTTGGCACAATTACAAACATTTAATCTCATGGTTATGACTTATTTTTCAGGTTTGCCCCCTACTGACTTTTATCGCAACAATAAAGAATCCCTATGAAAATATTGCTAAAATTAATAAAATTATATTTTTATTTTAATAACTAGGTAACGCGTAGATAGATTATAAAAAGCAATCTTAAGGTCAGCATGACCTCATCATTACAAAGTGCGATAGCCGCATTTATAAATAAATGACTAATAAAAATTATTATCTTAACCCGTGAATTTTTGTACTTGGAAATTTTTTTATTTAATAATATATGATACGAGTTATTAATTATTAAAAATAAGTCATCAAAGTAATCCACTCCGATTTATAATGATCGATTCGATATCACAGTTTATAATTTTTTTTTCATGTAACATACAGGGCTACAAAACGCTTTTAGGGTGGTCGAAGAATATACGCGGGCAATTGGTATGGAGTTCGGGTTGGACAAATGTGCAGTCGTCCACCTCAAGAGAGGACGATGCGGGGAATTCCCTGAAGATGCGCAGCTCGCAGACGGAAGCATCCTAAGACATCTGGATGCCGGAGAGACCTATACATATCCGGGTGTGCAACAAAGGCACATCCAAGATGTAACACAAATAAAGGATTCTCTCCGCGGCAAGTACAGACACCGCCTCCGAAAGATTTGGTCTTCCGAACTTTCGGGGAAGAACAAGGTGTCTGCAACTAATATGCTTGCCGTTCCGATTCTGCTCTACTCCTTCGGAGTAGTAAAGTGCAGGGTAGATGAGCTGCGTCAATTAGACAGAGATACCCGCAAGATGATGAGTATTCACAGAAGTATTCATCCTAGATCGTCCGTTCCTCGTGTGTACCTCCTACGTCAACGAAGTGGCCGAGGACTCTTGAGCCTGGAGTGTACGCATAGCAGGGTAGTACTGAGTACGGCATGTAACATCCTCAGGAGCTCAGATCCTCTCTTGCGGTTTGTGAAACATCACGAAACTGTAGGAGTGGGAGCAGGATTGTTCAAGGCAGCAAAAAGAGCCGCAGATGAACTCGGTCTCGCATTTGACATCGGGCGAGGGGGCCGGCGAGGTGCTGATGTTGAGTCAGTCACCGAACTTCAGCCAAATCGTCTGAAAGCCCGAATCAGAGCTGCCGAAACGGAAAATCTGTTTCGGCAGCATGTCGATAAACCCCAGCATGGCGTCTTCTATAAGAACATAGAAACACTGAGTTTATCGACCAGACTGACATTCGCCTTTCTAAGGTCAGCCGGGCTTAAGTCAGAGACCGAGGGATTCATTATGGCCTGCCAGGATGGTGTTATCAACACCTTGGTCTACCGTAGCCGCGTGTGGCGTGTAGAGGTTCCTGATATCAACTGCAGGACCTGCCATCAGGCGCCGGAATCGCTCATGCACTTACTTTCTGCATGCCCCATATATGCGATTTCGGCCTACATCCACCGACATAACGCGGCTTTACGAGTGCTATACTACCATCTAAGGCACTCATACGGGGTAGACCAGACACCAGTGCTGCCTTACGTCCCCGGAGTCCGGGGACGTAAGGTAAGAACGAGAAATGCCGGATTTACTGGAACTACTCGTTCCCGACTGTCAGGCTAATCCAAGCCAACAAGCCTGACATAGTCCTCCTCGACCATCAACTCAAGGTGATGTATGTCATCGAGTTCTCGGCACCTGCAGAGAAAAACATCACCTTGAAGGAGGAGGAGAAACGGACCAAATATCGCGATCTCCGGTACGAGCTCCAAGTGCTGTACCCAGGCTACTCAGTAAAAACGGTCGTCCTTATAATCGGTGTACTCGGAGGGATAAAGTCTACGCTGCTCTCGAAACTGAAGATCATACCGGCCGGCCTGCCAAAAATCAGCCGAGTGGCTGGCAGGCCAAATGCAGAAGGCGGTCATTCTGGGTTCTCTCCGTCTGCTTAGGGCACACGATTCTGGTATCTACAGTCACTAACCCTGCGGGATGTGGGGAGTGGCTGTAGTTGATACGCCGGCGCGACTCCCGTGAGGCGTCGGAGGCCACGGGAGGACTGACCGGCATCGGGAAACCGAAAAAAAAAATAATAATAATAATAATAATAATAATATGCTTTATTTGCTAAAAGGTAACACCCAATTACAAGACAATTTAAATTACTTGTAAATACCATTAAACATTTTATATTTAGTAACAAATCTTTATATTAAACATAAAGGTAAGTACAATAGATGTTATTAATAGAACAAGATAGATTTATTTCAGTTTATGATTCTTCATTAAAAAATAATGCAAGTTAGCTTTTATATATCAAAAGTGTACCGTTTTCGAAATATTTACTGTTATAACAAAAGTTACATGTGAAACTTTCAAAAATGAATTTTTTTATAATAATTTGTCAACAATTTTCAAATTAAAGAACATGATCAAAACAGTTGCCATTCACTTCTAAACATTAAGAACTCCTTTGTTTACTTCACGTTTTGTAGAGGCGCTAATTTGCTGGGGAGTGAGTGATTCGAACGCATTTCAAACTCTTTCTTAACAATTTTCTTTTGTCGTTAAAGGACTAGCATAAACAATATATTTTATATGACCCCATATAAAAAGCCCAATGGAGTCATATCCGGAGAACGTGGGGGACAAAATTGAGGACCGCTATTTGCAAACCACTGATCATCAAAATTATTGGTTAAAAAAGTGTCAATAATCCTTCTATTGTGTGGAGGAGCACCATCGAGTTGATACCATATTTTCTGATTTTCTGCTAGAGGCAGATGATCCATGTATGGAGCAACTATATTTTCTAAAATTTCAAGATATTTCTCTTCTAAAATCAGCCAATTCTTAATTTATTCATAGAATTTTCTTGATCACCATTTAAGTTTATCATCGTAGAAATGAACGGTTACAATTGCATTGTTTTAGATAGCATAGTAAACATTAAATTGCCACGAATCTTAAATATTTCTCTCACGAACAACGTGTGGATTATGAACATCCCAATAATAGGAATTATGGCGATTGAAGAGACCTTTTTTTCGTAAACTTTGCTTCGCGTCGGTCCAAATTATATTTTCAAATAATGTTTCATCTTCTTGGTTCCTTAAATTCGTCATAATGCACCCTTCTTGCATGATCTCCCGGAAGTAACCTTTGTACCATTTGATAAGAATACGGGTGAAATTTATGTTTTTACAAAATCCTGTGTATTGACTAAAATGCAATTCTAATTCTGCATCTCTCAGAGAAGCGCATGGATAAGATCTAAAGTATCCCAAAACCGTAATTTCGTTTTCATTATCGACAATTGGTTTAATTTTTTTATTTTTGTTAGTAAAAGATCCAACATTTTTTCAATTGTTCAGCAATCTTGATGTTGTTGAAACGTAAGTTAAGTGACTATTTTTGTGTCAGTTCATATACACTTTATTTGTTGTTAAGCATAATGCAGCAATTCCACGAGCTGCAAAAACAGCACGTGGCTTTGCCTTTAGTTGCCTGACAAAATACTTTTTGAGTGCAGGAAAGTGATAATCAGTGGTTGGTTATAAGCAATCGGGGTTTTCATGAAATGAAAATAATCTTACTTCTCAATTCATTCAATCAGATTATAATGTGGTTACTATACGGTTATTATCTTTGGATGATCAATCACAAACAGATGTAAATTATACCGATTTTTCCACAACATTCGACAGGCTGGACCATAACATGTTACTTCTTTCGGAAAATTTGATATCATTGAATCGATCCTACCTGTCTAACAGATATCAATACGTTGCATTTAATGATTTAAAATCTGTCGAAAACATTGTTACCTCTGGAGCCCCGCAAGGGTCTATCCTTAGTCCGTTATTTTTTGTTGTATTTGTTAATCATAATCCAGATGATTTAAATAAAGTAAGATATTTAATGTACATTTACAAGATACAAAAATTAGTATTGGTGCACCAAGTGCAAACTCCCATTAAATTTTCAAAAAATGCTATGTTATGTTTTACAGAAGAAAATTATCTTCAATATCATATGATTATAACATTAATAATGATGTGCTCGATAGACGCTCCGGAACTTTGGCGATATCTTTAATAAATCACTTTCGTTTAATTTCCATATTAACACTATTGTGTCTAAAGCTAGCAGATGGTATGGATTTAAAATGATTATAAATGCGCGTGATTTTTTGAATAATGACACTTAGGATGCTTTACTGTTGTTGTCAGATCGAAGCTCGAATACGTCTCCGTTATCTGGTCTCTTCACTATAAAGTATAATGTACATATCAGTGATTTACAATAATTTCAGCGCAAATTCATGAACTTTCTATATTTTAGAACCGAGGTTATGGTAACAATCCAGGGGTCTGCTTTCCACGCCAGGATCTACTTGACCTGTTCTTTAATAATTTATGCCGTAGACGTGAGTGTATATCTCAACTTTCTCTGTATATTGGTCATTAATAACAATATTGATGCACGACAATTACTGTCTAAATTATATTTTTACATCCTCAGAACAACTTTACCTCACAGTAATGTATTTTACCTTGCGACACCTCGCATTAACGCACTAAACATCTCTCCCATTCATATAATTTGCGAAAATCATAACTCCATCCGTACTAATATTGACATTTAACTGCAGCCTTGATGATTTAAAAACTTATTCTCTATTTTATAATTATGAAAGAGGTTAAGCCTCTATCTTTGTTTCCTTCATTATATTAATCATCTATTAAATACGTGTTTTGCTTCTTATTGTTACATGCAGTGCCGGCCAGTGAAATTCAGGCTATATTATATCTTGGTATTGGGGTATGGGACCCAAGTGATATTTTAAGGCATAACTAAATTATGTTTCCGCAGCTAGGTAAGTTAAATAAACCATTAACGTATATTATAAACAGCACAGGCCCAAGCACTGTACCTTGAGGAACACCAAAACGTACGGTTCTTTCATAGCTTACACAATTATTAACATTAACACTTACTTAAGTAGTTTTCCATTAGTTTGTAAGGTCCTATGTGTTTGAGTGTACTTAGTAGACTTGGATGAATAACAATAGGTATCAAATAAAAAAAATAAATTATTACTAATTCTGCATCTGAAAGCCTTAACAGCTGCTAAGGATGGTAAGGAAAAAAACACGCAAAAGGACAACAATTATGTCCCTTCCTATCCTAATCGTTGGCGAATTATTTATTGCATGCAAATTTCAGGACATCCTGTATAAAAATAGTTTTATTTATTTCCTTATAAATTTGAAAAATTACCAAATATGTGGGTTGCCTAATAATGTTGCCGTTATGTACACGCAACTATTAAAGACATTATTTTTTGCCAGGAATAAAATTGTGGAGTTTACATTTCTGGGTGTGATGTAGGCTAAAGATAACTAGGTACGAAGTGGAGGTTCAAAAATAATCACATTAGGGATGTCACTGCTTATCATACTATAAATTAGACATGATAAATGGTCTTTTGTAACGAAAATAGGCCAATGTTAAATAAATATAAGTAAGATTTAAAAAATCCAGTTTTATATTTTACACACGTGACTACTGATAAACAAACCTTTACTACTACATAACTGGCTTCAATAAAAATGCTTGGATTCTCCGCGACTTCTTGAGGACTTCAAAAGGCTCTTAAATGAGATGAAATCACTCTCGATGACCCGTGACTCACGCAAATAGTTTGTCGGCCAGATTATATCTGATCTAACCACTCTAACCAGCATTCTTACAAGGTATTTGCAAACAAAGGCTTAATAAATAGCAACATCTGTCCACAAAATTATTTATTAGGGGGTCTATTTGCGGTGATATTGTTCAGAAAGTGTTTTCTAATGGCGTGAAGTATTTGAAAAATATTTATTAGGGATTATTCTTGTCTACTGTTTAGTTTATGGATATAATATATGCAATACTCTTTGAACTTTAGCACATTTTTAAGTCCAATTGATATCAGTGAAACTAAAGAAATTATAAGAAAAGTTGCAATAAAATATTCTGCAGGTCATGATGGTATCCCCTGTTCCCTTCTTATTCACATAACTGACTTTATTGCACCAATTCTTACAGATTTAATTAATGCTTCATTTTGTCAAGGTATCTTCCCAGTAAATCTTAAAACCGCAATTGTAATTCCAATTCATAAGAAAAAATGATAACATGGATATGGCTAATTACAGAGCAATATGCCTGTTATCAGTATTCTCTAAAGTATTTGAAAATGCGTATTACAACAGATTAATTAAGCTTGTAAATAATCATGATATACTTTATTAATATCAGTTTGGTTTTCGTAAAGGCCTGTCTACTGAAGATGCTTCGGTTTCCTTTACTAACTATATTCTAGAGCAATTGGACAAAAGTAAAAAAGTTGTAGGCATCTTTTTTGACTTTACACGAGCCTTCGACATGGTGAACCATAGTATTCTCCTAGAAAAAAATGTATAATTACGGAATAAGAGGGTTAGCCTATGACTGGTTATGTTCCTACTTATCAAACAGAACACAAAAAAGTCCTTCTAAGATCTGAAACAGAGGACTATTATTCTGATCTGCGACCGTTAGGTGTCGGGGTACCTCAAGGCAGCACGCTGGGCCCCCTGCTATTTATTTTGTTTATAAATAACATTCATGAAAATGTAAAGTTTGAACATGTATCACTATTTGCTGATGATACGGCAGCAGTTGCACCAGCAAACGACTTTACGTGCCTCAGTCAATTAGCTAGTAAGGGTACCGAAAATATGGAATCCTACTGCAATAATAATGGTCTGTTACTAAACATAACTAAAACACATTTAGTTTCATTTTCAGTAAGAGAAAATAATTGTAGTATCTTAGTCAAATCATCTGACAAATCATTAAAACAGAGTCCTAGTATAAAATTCCTAAGCTTGCAAATTGACTACAACCTATCATGGCATTCTCAAATAGAGTATATCATAAAGAGGTTGTCATGTTATTGTTTTTCAATGTGGCAAATGAGGAAATTTGTTAACAAACACACATTGCTAACGTACTACTATGCCTACGTAAATTCTATTCTCAACTATGGTATTATAAACTGGGGTAACTCAAATAGAATAACTGATGTACTTATTATGCAGAAAAAAATCATAAGAACGATGTGCTTCAAACCCAGATCATATTCTTGCAAAAATCTTTTCAAAGGTATGAATATACCAACAGTGATTTCATTATATATTTTTATATGTGTTGTGTTTGTCAAAAAAAATCCTGAGAAATTTACTCAAAGTTCTGAAGTTGCCCAGTATGATTTACGACACGGAAACCACATTAGACTACCTCATCACAAACTAGCGCTTTTATCAAATAGTTCCTATGTGATGCCTGTCAAATTGTTCTAACCATCTACCTCCTCAAATAAAAAATATTGAAAATCTAAATCTTTTCCAGAACACAATTAAGTCATTGCTATTAAAGCATAGTTTCTATTCAGTCTATGAATACTTCAATACTCCTCTTATCTAGATAAACTGTTGTATGCTGACTGACTGTTCATATCTGCATGTATAAGTTGTGTTTACAATTATAGTTATTTTTTTATATATATGTGTATATCTAAAAATGCAGACATCTTTATAGAAACTTTATAATTATTTATTTTTTTAATTAATTAAGCACCATATGTAATACAGTCCGTGTATCCCTGAAGATACCTCAATATAACTTGTGAGAGGGAGGGCTGTACATTTAGAGACAATGGACACACACTTAATGTCCGAGTATGCTAAGATTAATTTCTGGTTTAGAAAAATCCTAGCTCCTCAACCGGGACTCCAGGGTGAGAGACAAATGTCCTTACCAGTCGACCTCGGGTGCAATACGAAATCTCCTAGAGTATGCTTTTTGAATCAATTCTGCATCGCCTAGTATAAATATTATCATTTGTGTCATAGCTTCGACGAGAATAACACACATTTCAAAAAAGTATTTAAACATTTTTTCATTTCTGTATGCGCCTATATACTGAATATTTTTCAATAAATTCAATATTATAGCTACGAAGTATGTTCCTGCCATTATGTTTTTTATGCACGAGAAACACTAAATTTGAATGTGAGTATTTGTTTATAATTTTTATATATCACTAACCTATAACTAATTCTAAATAATAATTGAAGTGCCTAAAATAAGTACATGTTTCCTACAATCTGTTATAGAATAATTAATTAACTGTTCAATATTATTTCTTCACTATTAGTTTGGATTAGAATTTATCACCCATATAGTTATAGAACAACTTACAATCAATTTATTTATATCTTACAGTGCTCTGAGGATGGTAATAAATTATACCGAAACGTCGGCAAGTTAATACAGTAGTGTTTTAATTACATTGGACCTAATAACTCAAAAATTTGTACTTATTATTTAAATTGTGGTCTGGAAATTATTATATAAATATTATATCCTCTTTCAGGTCTAATTTGCAAGCAATGCATTTCGAAAGTTTAAAAACATGGTTTGGAAGAAAAATTCAATAGCTTAGAATATTGCAAATGTCTGCTAAACTATTTGTCTGCGAAAAAAGTTATTAACAACTCTTGATCTTTAATAATCTGTGCAGGGTGGGCAAATTTCGATCTTTGTATAGGGTAACTCGGTAACTGTAGGAGAGAAAAATGAAAGACACATTTTCGATCTCTTTTTTGAGACAAATTCACTGGCGAAAACAAAAATTTGCTATCGTCTTTTATTTTCGAGTTATAAACAAAAGTTCGATTTTTTGACTTTTAGACACATATTAATATCTTGCAAAAGTTATGAAAAAACAATTTTTACATTTTTCAGGCACATTTTCTGTATAATACAGTGGCGTCAAGAAAATTTAAAAAAAGGTGCAATTTCGAGTTATGGCATAAAGTTGTATTTCTTTAAATGGAAATCATAGTTGGCTATGATTTAGTTAAAAAGCATTTTTTTTTATCTTTCAAACCATATACCATATATATAGCATATCATATTTCTCGTAATTTTCATACGATATCTTCACTTTTACGATTAAATGGGGTATAATTATGACGGAAACAAAATTATTAATATGCAATTTACTGACAAACGGATAAACACTTGGAATAAATATAAAAAAACTCAAAAAGTAATCCACTAAAATATTATTTTCGTTATTAAATACTTGCACATCATAAGCGACTCACATATGATATACAGTTTGAAAGAGAAAAAAAAATCCTTTTTAACTAAACCATAGCCAACTACGATTCCCATTTAAAAAAATACAACTTTATGCCACAACTCGAAATTGCACTTTTTAAAATTCTAACCTAGCCACTGTATTAAACAGAAAAAAAAATGCCTAAAGAATGTAAAAGTTGTTTTTTCATAACTTTACAAACAACCAAGATATTGACATGTGTCTAAATGTCGAAAAATCGAACTTTTGTTTATAACTCAAAAACAAAAGACGATAGCAAATTTTGTTTTAGCCTGTGAATTTGTCTCAAGAAAAGATATCGAGAATGTGTTTTCCATTTTTTTGTATCTCTTACAATTACCAAGTTACCATTATATAGTGTCCAATAAAAAAAAAAAGAAGCAGAAAACTACCAAAGAAAGACCATCTTTATAAATATTTTATAAAAAAAAGGCAGTTTTTCTTGTGAAGTAGATAATTCCGAAAGAAAATATCTGATATGGCCAGCACATAACTTTCTTAATACCAGTATATATCATCCTGATGTAAAAAACTCATTCTATTTAATTCTTCACTTACCTCAATTAAATTTCAATAGCGTACCTTGAAATGTTTGATTAAAATTTTTATTAAATAATTAATTATCAGCGTCATTCGATACTGTCAATAATAATTCATGTCATATATTTTAATAATTTCTTCTTACTGACATTGATATTCTTGTAACTAAATTAGACATTTTAAATGTCAAACTGTCAAATTTATCCTAACCCCATTTTATGAGGTCAATGTGTAAAAAATTTCCGTTTACATCAGATTTATATAAGTACTTGGAAAATATAATTTATTGGCTTGATATAGTAGACATGATTTTTTATAATTTTTCATCAAGAATATATTTTTTTTGTAAAGGCAAATACAAAAAAAGTTTGAGTCCCGTGGACCTACTTTCAGCTGGCCAGTTTCGCTCATTACCGAATTTTTCATTGTCTTTGGCCTTTAGAACAAGTGTATCAAATTTGAAAGCGTTATCTTAAAAACTGTGGTTGCTATCGCGATACTACAGACATGCGGATAGATTTCTTTTCGTAAAGTTATGTTTTTTCGTTATAATTCGTCGAGATTCGTTCAGAAATGCAATAAGAATGTTTAATTTTTTCCCGAAATTGTACTTTTTTCTTTTTTCATTCACCCGGAAAGTGTTTTTTGCATAGCTCACAGGCTCGCTGACGCTCGCCCTAGAAATTGCCAGCTAGCCCATTAAAGAATCACTTTCCGGTCTTGTTCCATAAATAACTATTATATTAACACAAATGTACGAACATCATTGCATAATCAAGGAATTACGTGCCCAAAAACCGGGTTATCTGGAAAATTTTCCAGGTATTTTGATGTTTGGCATTGACGAGCGAGCGTCAAAGCCACAAGCTTGCAAAGTAAAAATTCGAAAAGAGCACCGAAAAATCTCAAATATCAAAACTATCAGAAAACTTTTCAGGTAAAATTACATAACTCCTCCATTAGAAGTAGACTTTACGCTGTAACTTCATAAACGATTGTTTTCTTGGGTATCATTTTTTTTTATTGGTGCTTATTTCCGAGGGCCTCGCCATTTGGGCACTGTTATCTCACACGAGCCTCAGATTGCAATTACATAGTTCATCAAAAATATATAAAAAGCAGTTTAATTGTGTCGGTTACGGTCTAAAAATGTTAACGAAATTTTCTGTGAAAGAATATCCTTAGATATGAGTAAGAAATAACGAAACAAGTCAAACACAAAACCCCACTCCGTTTTGTCGTGTGTTCTAAAAAATATGTGCACTTATTAAAAAAGTTATCTTATTTTACATATATGTATGTATGCAAATTAAACGCATGATATAATTTTATATTTATTAATTCTCGGTATTACGGCTGACCACCACGGATTCTTATCAATTATCACGGATTTCATTCAAAAGTGAATAGCTAAATACATATTGCGACGTTTATCATATCCTATGCGGTTCTTTCCTTGAATAATGACGTGGTATTTTAATATTAGTAACGGTTAATTAAAAAATGTCTTACTCTTTGTATTCCATAATAATTATAAACATATGATTAAAAACCGTGGGTAAAATAGAGCTGTTTCCGATGGAGCTTAGAAACTATTATGGAAACACAAAAGTAGTTTTTACAATAGAAAAAAGTAATAATTAATTGCACCTCTCGCCAACCAAGTATTTCGATTTCACCTAGCAATTGGTAAAAATAACACACTTCAGTTGAAGTAACTGAATTTTTTGTAAAATATTTAGAATTTCACGTTTCGTGAAATCATGCAAGTTCTAGTTCCACGTGGTAAAAAGTATCTGTTGATTTTACACGAATTTAACAAATCGGGGAAAATCTACCCTCGCGAATTCACCTATCGCTTCTACTATGGTAAATTATTTCCTTATCAATTCATATTTTCCTTATAACGTTAATTTTATTAATATATCGAATAGCGTCATACATTGGTTCACGTCAAACAAGCGCAAATGTAAAAATGTACATAATATAGCCGAGTTAATTTTGTCTATCGCTTAGTAAAATAGATTTCAACCAGTCTTTGATACCACTGACAAATTAAAACCATGCAGCAATATTTACAAAAACGTTGATTTGTCTTTTTCAAGAATATTCAAACAATTTTTTCTTATCTATTGCATTTAACAAATTACATACATTCTGTTACGCTAACCTCTAGCATCAAAAACCAATCATTTTAAATTGGTCACAAACCAGTAGTTCGATCACGGAGCTACTGGTTTGTGACTGTTTGGAAACTGTACTTTTCATGTACTTATTTGTACGTCACTGCATATGTAATTCAATCCGATCTCGTACAACGAGCCTACTGGTCGCCGACGGGTACGTTACTGGTTAGTGATAAATCACCAAGAGACTGGGGTTGTTGTCAGCAGTGTTGCCACCTTGAGGGATATATCTCTATTCGAGGGATTTTGAGGGTCCACAAGGGACAAAGAAATATTCACGTAATTTTGAGGGATTTTTCAAAACTTTTACAATAAATGAATTAAATAATATTTGAGGAGCAATTTTTCCTTTTTTCAAATTTATTTTTTACCGTAGAAGGCAGTGATTGGGAAAAAATCTGTTCCAGTTAATTCTAGTAACTCATATTACTAGTGATTTCATCAATTAAATCAATAACAAATGCCTCATGAAAGAATAAAATGTGCCAAACGTGTTTTTTAAGAAAAAATAATTTTTAAAATGGCACTTACTAAGGGCCATAATGCCATTAAACAGCAAATTCTAATTACCAATCTAACAATATCCACCATGCACCACTTCATCTTTGTCTAAAATTGAAAACTGTTTTTTACTAAATTGTAAAATATGTAATACTCCCTTTGGTTTGATAAAATAATAGTTAGCCATGGAAAACAAAAAGGTGTCTAATGTCATGACATCATTAAAATAAATTCAGTTTTAACTTCATCTAATTTTGATAGTGCATTTATTTGTTTCTTCCCAAGTGGAACATAATAACCAGAATCGTTATTCTCGAAACGAACAAATCGATATGATATTAATATACGGGGAATGTCACAAAACTCTAATAAGGCAAGTGTACAGTACGCTGCTCGTTTGCCTTTAAGGCTAATTAAAACCACGAGTTTATCGTCAATGAAGAGGCAGAAATTAACGCCTATGTTCAATTTTTCTCCATCAGCCTCACTGTGAGAATTAGAAAACGAATGCAACGTGAGCAAGGAAAGTGCCAGAAAAATATTAAAAAACATAAATATCGCTCCTATTAATATTTAATTTACATCAGCATTTATATGAAAACGACTCGGAAAGTAGACTAGAATATTGTCATGGTGCATCCCAAATTAGGTCTAATATCTATGTACCAAATTTCGTCTAAATCAGTTCATTCAAGTAGTAAAGCTGCAAATCGTTTCTGTGTATCATGGTCGTAGAGTACAGATGTACTTACTGTCGCCGGCATTCACCTTGACCGCGAAACTCTTTCTCCAGTCCAGTCTATTATTAGCTTTCGAGTTGTGTACACGATAAGTCACTTGGGCGTATTGCATATTGTTTTTGTGTTGTTATTTTATTTTTTGTACTTTATTCTTGATATTAATTTAATAATAAAGCATGGCAGACGTACACAGGGGTAGAAAATGTCCATTTGTTGACAAAGTGAATAAATTCATAGGTGAATTCCCGGATTTATTCTATGATAGTGCTAAAATAATTTGTGAAGTGTGCGAGAAAGATTTAATCTGCTGGGATAAGCGTGATTGTGGACTTCACGTAAATAGTGTATACCATAAAAATAAAAAAATGGCGTGCCTACGACAACACAGTTTATGTTTGATTTACTATTAATGCTGACTGCCTGTGATGTTCCGCTGCACATACTCGATAAACAACCATTTCGAGAGTTCTGGAATAAATACAATGCCCAGGTGAAGTTACCAAGTCGCACAACGTTATGTAACTATCTACCAACTGTACACGTAGACATGGTAAATAAGATGAAATGTGAATTAAAAAAATACACGGCTGTGGTTAACTGTTGACGAGACAACAGATTGTAAAAAAATTCTATTTTAAATGTAATAGCACGAGTACTGGACCCTCTTAAACCGACAGTTCCACTGTTACTAGCTAGCAAAAGACTAAGTCAGTGTACTAGCGAAACAATTACCAGGGTGGTCCGGGAGACGTTAGAAAAATTAGAACTGTCAAAAAGTCAAGTGTTGATGTTTGTGACTGATGGCGCCGTGACAATGCGTTCGGTAGGCCGTTCTTTGCAAGAACAAGGTTGTACGTTTATACATGTTACGTGTAAAGTGCATGCTTTACATCTTGTGGCAGAAACTATTCGAAAGGTTTTCCAGAGGTGGATGCATTAATAGCAAGTACAAAAAAAGTGTTTTTAAATCTCCTAAACGTCTCCGTGCATTTCATAGCAAGTGTCTCGGTATTCCCTGAACCACCACAGCCGATTCTTACACGTTTTTATTATGGTGAATATTTCCAACAAATAAAAGCTGTGAAACTACAATTCAAACCAGATGAGGTTGCAGCTATTAAGGAAAGCCAGACAAAATTCGAAGATATTTCTGTTGAAACAGCTTTAAAAAAAATATTGCGAAGAACTATAAACCATTACATGAAAGCATAAAAAAATTAGAAAATAGTGCGTTGTCGTTAGCGGAGTCACTGCAAATAGTGGACGTAGTAAATCTACAGCTACACGCTATAGGTGGCGCAACAAATGAGCGCGTTAAAGAAAAGTTCGCAAGTGTGTTAAATAAAGACAACGGTTTTACCAAATTAAGACAAATATGTGATGGTTCAGCTCCATATCCGTTAAGTGCGTTCAACGACTATTTTACGTATGCGTGTATTATTACATCAGTAGTTGTCGAACGGCCGTTTTCAAAATATAAGAATACATTTTCACCAAAGCGAACATCACTCATGGAGACAACCATAGAAACATACCTGATGCTGCAAAATGGCTACACATCTCCAGTTTGTGATAAGCAAGCTAGTTCATCAAGCTAGTTAAGAGTGTAAGTTTTACATACATAAATTGTAACAGTTTATTGTTTCTCGTATTAGTTAATTTCGCGTACGCCACTGTCCCACGGAACATTTTTGACAGCCCTAGATATAAGTATGGCCCTAGTCTCGTGGCCACCCGGTATACATGTTATATGTTTGCATTATTCGTTTGGAAGATACAAGCTATTAAAATATGCTTCGAGTATATTTCCTGCGTTCATTTTCAGAATAATACATAATTTGATTTAATTGAAATATTTCACACACAAGTTATGACAACAGAAAATGACAGGTTGACCGACAGATATTTAATTATTTAGACGCTTATTTATTTTTCTATAAGCTTCTAGAAAATCAGACATTTTAATGTTTCTACTTTATTTAAATTCGATATTTTAACAGCCCGTATCTTCCAAACAAATAATGCAAATATATAATATGTATGTATATGTTACTGGAATCGTAATAAAATGTAGATTTCAAGAAACCAAAAATATTGAGATGTTCTATTTAAAAAAAATATAAGTTGGTTTGATCACACTTTTATGCAACACCATGTATATTCACATAGGTGCATATAATTGCCTAGTATGTTTTTTGAAAGGTCTTTCTAACTCCTAAAATAATGGAGAAAAGGGGGTGGGAATTCTTGTGGGTTCACCCTGTACATATTGCCACTAGAAAAATCTCATCTTCCCTCAGTTTTTCCCCTAAGTCAGTGTCACGGCAATCAGATTCTGCAATGCAAGATAATTTGCGACGTTCGTCACACCCCAACGCTTGTTGTTGATAAACTAATATAATTATGCTATCATGTCTAACTGCACGTGAAATACCAGATTAGCAATTTGTATAAATCATTATTGAAAAGGACTTTCAAGTGTGTCTAAATGACTATAATTATTAACAATTGCGTGGAGTCAGTTGGCGATACAAAATTAAAGCGAATTCCCTTGGTATTATGGTTATGTTTAATATTAGATCTTTTTATAAGGTTGATATTTAACGTAAGCAATTGAGCGAACATGAAAGTCATGGTAAAGGTGTAGTTAGGAAACGGCACGTGTTAAAATAGTATTCAGACAAAACATTACTAACGTTTTAAAAAATTAAAGTTATTATTGTTATGATATTGGCTACCGATCTATCATGATTTGAAGGTACAATCCAATGCAGGTCGGGGTATTTGCCCGCTGAGTAGTTGTTTCCTTCAAATCATATTTAATAACAGTAGTTTAGTCCACCTGGGCTAGAGGTCGCCGCTCTCGGTACTTGCTTCGTAAGTCGCTATCCGCCACAGAGACATCTATGATGTCGGTCGGATAGTAGCATTTGGACCATATGAGAAGTTTAACATACCTCTCACTCAATTTACCTTAGTCAGTATATGACTAGCAGGTTGGCCACTATCTTTTGTCTGTTCCATGACCTATGGCATACTGAGGAGAACTAATAAGTTCGAAACCGGTCTACGTCTGGTTAGGAATTGACAAATGATATTGGCTACCGATCTATCATATTTAATAAAGTTAGTTTTTAGATTTTTTGTTAAATGGTTATAATTTCGGAATCTGAAAATCCCACAGGCGCCAAATAATTCCTCCTTTTGTACAAACTATGTTGAACTTTGCTAATGGAGATTCAACAATGTCTTTTTTAAAATAAATAAAATTACGTTATTCTTAAGGGGCCTAATCGGGAAAAAGCTTCGGATAGCTGTGGCACTCTCTAGAAAGTTTTTATACATGCGCCGCTGAATAATTTTGCTCTTGACTATATCTTCACTGGACATTTTATTCACCGACTTCATTAAGGTGCGATTCCCGATAGAGGTAACACTTCCTTGCTCCATTTGTAGTGACAAAGATACTTATTTAGAATATTCATTTTAACGAAATAGTACGGAATGAAAGTTTAAAACTTGCTGAGCATAATTATGAAGATTCATTCTAGAAGACATGTATGAATTTTTACCTCGAATTTTACCGATTGATATCATAATTCAGGAGCTAATCACGTTCAAATTTCACTTATATTTACAGTATAAATTTTCCCTACATAAAGTGAAAATTAATTAAAATAGATATACATGTACCCTCTAGTACACTTTCAACTACTGATCCTCCAAATTTGGTGTAATTTGACCAAACCTTATGGAAGAAATAAATTTTGAAAAATTACCTTACAAACACTGGTTCGATTAACCCTCTTAAAAAAGTATTGATAGAATTTTTTACAACAATGTCCAAAATCTATCGACTCCAGCCGGTTCACAATAGCTAAAATTGAAGAACTAGTCCAACAGAATGTATGTTTACCTTATATGTTCAAACAAAAACCTGTGGTATGACTTCTAAGGATGTCATATCAATATCGTACGCATATGCCTTTCTAATTTGGTAACAGAAATACGACTAAGGATGCCGGTACCAATGCAAGTCAGTGTTTTTGGACGCTGCTGACAAGGTGGATCATTATCAAAGATATAAATATATTTTTATTTCGTCTCCTCTTGAAGATTTAGTGGGTCATAAAGTCGAAGGGGAATTCAACAACGAAATTTGAATTAAGCCAACGTTTCGTTTAATTTTTTAAAAAGGAGCTTCCTCTCTTTACAGTCGGCATTGATATAAATTGTTCCATTGCCACAACTTTATTGTCTTTTTCATGGAAGATTTCTCAGGCTTTGCACAAGAATCATAGCTTACCTCGACTCCCCTGTCTGCCAAATCGCCAAAGGGTTCTACCAACTCTGGAATTTGGATGTATAATTGTAGAATGGGTTTCACATAATCTGGTCAAGTTCAAATATTATCATGTTCAAGTACTTATCATGGTATAGAATCTTTACCTAAATTCGAATTGACTATTTGCAAGTATCTCTCCTGGCATCCACAGGTTACTAATATTGCAAAAGCGAGTTGCAAAGAAGCTTGATTTGATGATGGTGACCCCCCCCCCCAACTATCAGGTTCAAGTAAGAGAATATTTTTTGATCGTGTTTCTCGATACGTGGATTGGTGGATGAGGATCCCTAGAATGGCCTGTTAGGTTTCCCTATCTAACGCGCTTCGATTTTTTATGACGGAATTGAATGCTCGTGTAAGAGCCGAAATGGAGCAAATACCTTACACGGTCCTGGGTAATTGCTTATTCAGTTCTTCCCCCTCCCTGTACAATAAAATCAACTGCGACAGTAAATTATTTAGGAATATGCTTAAAAATCATTTGCTCGATAATTGTTTTTATAATCTAAATGAGCTAAAGAATCTTGTATTTTCGAAAGTCATGGTGAATAAACTATGATTATTATTTAACACAAAAATTATTAAATTTCTTGTCATTTGTAAGTTTTATTCAACAGTAAATGAATAATATTATCAACAAGAAAAGTACATACCTTACATGTATACAAGTATAATTGAATTTGTTTTCACAATGAAATAAGATATTCAACATAGTAACCAAACTAGTAAACGCTATTTCAGTTCTTTTAATGCTCTCTGGGAATACATGTGCTACGCCTCTGGCCGCACTTAATGAGAAGCAATTGCTTAACAAAATATCCGTATTCATTCACCATTTAATATCAAAGAAGTTTTTTATGCCACCGTTCATTCAGAGCAATAAATGATGCATTTATAAACATATGGTAAACATTTGTGTAAATTCATTTCTATGGTATAGTTCTTTCAGATAAGACTCGTTTAGTTTCATGGCCAAAGTAAATAAACTAAATATATTTCTTAATCCTTTTATGATACACAAATGATGTACCAATGTATATACATGAAGATAAAAAGAATTACTTTTGTTTTTTGAGTACAAAATGGCTGACCTACTTTCGCGAATAAAACCAAGAATTAAGTATGATTTCCAATCTTTCTTAATGAAAAATGTGTTTTTTTTTAATTTTCAAAATTTTCTAATAAAACATATAACATAACTCAATGTGAGTATCTCCCTCTCGTGTCTCAGGCACTATTTTTTTTTATTTGGATAAATACAAATATCCCTATGAAGACAAAGATTCGATGCAGATTTCTAACTTTTCATTCCATATTATTTATGTAAATATTTATTAATAACCTTGAGACATAATATGTTTCACTACATGGGCTCTTAAATAATAATAATAATAAATAAAAAAGGGGTGCAAAAAGGTTCGCACTGGCAACCTCCTCGCGGTGCACCTTGGACAGGCTGGGGTAACTCTGCCTGACAAATGTCGGCCGTGGAGTACCAAGACTGACTACTTGGTACTCCTAGCTTCTGGTTCCATACAATCTCAGAAGAAGGGCTCCTCACGACCGACCCCAATAGGATGGGTGTCAGAGACAAGGAGGGACCTCACCGGATGGTTTCAACGTTGACGACCAAGGCAATGTGCACGGACGCTTTAAGTGGACGAGGGAACTAAAGGATGACTTGCTGACCTGCTACGAGAGCAGCGAACTTGAGCGCAGGGGATACATGACGCTGTTACAAGATGTCTGGAGTATCATACACCCAGAACACCGCGCCTTCTCTCAGCAACATCTGAGAGATCAAGTATCCTTTCTGATCAGGACAGGTTACGTAAGAGCACCCCGTCAGCTAGAAGAACTGCCAGCCACAGTCCCACCGTAGCAATTAGCAGCTGATGGAGAAACATCCTATAGAGTTCACCGGTGTAGACTTAAGAACGAGGGTTAGTCTTAACACCAGGGCTAACCTAAAGCCACAACACCTGGCTAGAATGGACGCAGACATCGATAAGAAACTTCCAGAAGATGCAGAGATCTGGCAAATCAACCGTGCCGTGTACAACGCCGCGAAGCAACTCGTCCCCCGTGAGACAACCGTCGCGGGGTCGAGAAGGCCAAGCGGCGTGTACAAAAAATCGAGGGCAAGATATAGTCGGCCAGACAACACGCTTTTCGGATCCAGATGTGTGTGGTGGAATATATGACGAGTAGTAGAGTCTTTGCTCCTAGAATCTGGCGCATAGCAGCCGGATTAAGCCGTCAACACCATACTTTAAATCTGACAATGTTGTTTACCATCAAGCAGCACTGTCTACATAGGATCCGAGCGCACATGTCTGTAAAGAAAACGTTGAAGAGGCGGGTGAGGAGTATGGAGCAAAACAACTTGTTCCGTACGACTCCTTCCCGCCTCTGTCAAGAGCCACATCTTATTGTAGATAATCTGCCGACTGTAGAAGATGTCAAAACCTTCTGGAAGGGAATCTACGAAACGAAGCGTCCATTCAATAGCGACACTCCAGCAATTGCATACTTCGAGGGTCTGTGCCACAGACATCATGAAGAGCCAGAAGAAGTGTGCCCGGCAATCAGTATGGAGGAAGTCCAACAAGCACTTGTTGGCACCAAGAACTTCGCTGCTCCGGGCCCAGACGCCTTTAACACTGATAGTGGAAGACATTTTCTTTCACTTTCTTCCACGAGTTTCCAAATCATGGTTGAACGAGGGGCAATAGATTCCGGACTGGTTCGGACTCCTTCGGAGTAGTAAAGTGGACGGTAGACGAACTACGCCAATTAGACAGAGATACCCGCATGATGATGAATATTCACAGCAGTATTCATCCTAGATCGTCCGTTCCTCGCGTGTATCTCCCACGTCAACGGGGGGGGCTCTTGAGCCTAGAGTGTACGCATGGCAGAGTAGTACTGAGTATGGCATGTAACATCTTCAAGAGCTCAGATCCCCACTTACGGTTTGTAAAAGATCACGAAACTGTAGAGTGGAAGCAGGATTGTTCAAGGCAGCAAAAAGATCCACAGATGAACTCGGTCTCGCATTTGACATGTGGCGAGGAGGCCGGCGAGGTGCTGATGTAGAGTCAGTCACCGAAGTTCAGCCAAATCGTCTGAAAGCCCGAATCAGAGCTGTTGAACAGGAAAAACTGTTAAGGCAGCATGTCGATAAACCCCAGCATGCTGTCTTCTATAAGAACATAGAAACGCTTGGTTTATCGATCAGGCTAACATTCGCCTTTTTAAGGTCAGCCGGGCTTAAGTCAGAGACCGAAGGATTCATTATGGCCTGCCAGTATTGTGTTATCAACCTTGGTCTATCGTAGCCGCGTGTGGCGTGTAGAGGTACCTGATATCAACTGCAGGACCTGCCGTCGGGCGCCGGAATCACAGATGCACTTTCTGCATGCCCCATATATGCGATTTCGGACTACATCCACCGACATAACGCGGCGTTACGAGTGTTATACTACCATCTAAGGCACTCGTACGGGGTAGACCAGACACCAGTGTTACCTTACGTCCCTGGAGATACTGAATCTGTTGTCGAGAACGAGAAATGCCGGATTTACTGGAGCTACTCGTTCCCGACGGTCAGGCTAATCTAAACCAACAAGCCTGACATCGACCATCCACTCAAGGTGATGTATGTCATCGAGTTCTCGGCATCTGCGGAGAAAAACATCACTTTGAAGGAGGAGGAGAAATGGACCAAATATCGCGATCTCCGGTACGAGCTCCAAGTGCTGTACCCAGGCTATTCGGTCAAAATGGTGGTCCCAATAATCGGTGTACTCGGAGGGATAAAGCCTACGCTGCTTTTGGAATTGAAGATCATACCGGCCTGCCAAAAATCAGCTGAGTGGCTGGCAGGCCAAATGCAGAAGGCGGTCATTCTCGGTTCTCTCCGTCTGCTTAGGGCATACGATTCTGATATCTACAGTCACTAACCCTGCGGGATGTGGGGAATGGCTGTAGTTAAGATGCCGGCGCGCCTCTCGAGAGGTGTTGGAGGTCACGGGAGGATTGTCCGACATAGGATATGCGGAAAATAATAATAATCTTGCATTTCTCTTTTTTGTTATTTTGTGTATACAGCCCTGAAGATGATTTAATTAAAATCAAATTGTCGACTACATAAAAATTGGTTTATCTATAAAACTTGGCCTATCCCCATTAAACGTAAACATTACATATCGATATAAGGCTATTATCTCTATACATTATAATGCTAATGTTTCTGAATAACAATTTTACTGCAACATATGATTTTTTAACTAGCATAGCCACGTGGTCTTTAAAGCGCAAGTTGTCAATAGTTCAGTATCTAAAAATTGAGCATGAGCCCAACATCTGATGGTGGAGGTAAATTTGGGTGAACCTCATCAGTACGACGCTACTCCATGACCTGATAATGAGTAATTTTAGAGAAAGGCCTGAGGGATGTTTTTATAGGCGGCACATTTACCTCTTAAGTTTCTTTCTTTCTATGATGTCTGTCTATATTTAAAAAATCTTTCAAACATCTAAGGTTGCCAAGAACTTCCTCTTCTACAGTATTAAAGACACTCCCGAAACAAGTTCTTGATTTTCTAGATGCTATTGTCACAGCAAGACAATACATGAAGACCTAATAGGGTATTCTTTTGGTACCAGAACTCATTATACTTCGAGAACAACACGTCTAGCTTCACTGTAAATTCGAATGACAAGTTCTGCCAAGTGTTTACATGCGTAAAAAACGACTTCGACTTTATTAGGTTCTCAAGTACTATCTGGTTACGTTGGCAAGATTATTGGCAAAGAAATAAAAAATTTCTTTCTGGAAAGTCTTTAATACTGCATAATTCTTGAAGCTCTTGGCAACCTTGGATGTTTGAAAAATTTTTTCAAAAAAGACAAGATTCGTCATAGAAAAATTTGCATATCAAGTTTATGTCCAAACTCAAAAATATCAGAGATTGAAGTTTTAATGGTGGACGTTTATCAAGAAAAAATGCAGCCATCAGGGAAAAATTTGTAACCTAGAAGGGCATCAATTACATATTATAGGTCATGGAATGGTGTCGTGCTAACCACCCACATCTAAATTTATCCCCACTATCAGGTTTCGGGTATGAGATGAAATCAAACTAGAGGCTCTTCTTTAGCTAATACAGTGGCTCTTGTGTAAAAGGAAGATGTGTCATCAGTTTTGCAAATGCCAAGCTCAATCTCTTTACATAAATATCTCGACATATATTTTTATTATAAACAAAAAAAGGTCTGGTGTAAATTTCACATAGTGGAACTTTTTTCCTTGAAAAAAAATCCTTTGTACATCACAAATGTACTTTTATGGCGTTTATCTATTTTACTGCACACTATTACTAAAACTTACCTTTTTACTGTATCATGCAACAAAAAAATTAATCATATTTACCAAATAACAGAACAAATTGACTAGTCAAAAGCACAACTCGATAATTTATTATAGATCACAAAGTTTGTTGGTAGAGAACCTCGTAGAAAACATTAAATTTGTCGTTTATGATTTAGTCTAAAAAAGTAATTTAAAATTCAATTTTGTTCAATGTCGATATTAGCATAATCCGGTTTAGCTACCAACGCATTGAAATCGAATTTTTACCGACACCTCGCTATAAGTTAAAATGATTTATTAGAATTATTTATCGGAACTAAAGATAATGACTTTGATAAACTCAAATAGGTATTTGAATATTTATTTGTTCATAGCCTATGTTTTACTCGAGATTTTACTTTCTCCGGACAGTGAGAAAATAAATACACAAAAATTAAAAATCAAGTACTTATCACAAGACGTTTCAGGATCCTGGAACCCTATGCACTGTTCTATGTGCACGTTCCAGCCTTGTGTTAGATTCTCTTCCTGATCTATCCCATCTTAGATTCAATTTATTACCTACGCTGCGCCGATGAGGTGCAATAACCTCGAAACACGTGTCCGCATCTACCTAATTGTTCTTTTTTTTTGGGAAATGGAACTAACCCTTATTTATTTTGTTTTTGAACCCCAATAGCTTTATATTTATTTTGTTTATAAAATATAACAATATTTATCTGACTGTTCTTTAAATGTTTTTAATTTGATTAATTTGATTAACGTCCAATAGTATGGATGGAAGAATTCACAAGCAATTAGGACGAAACTTTTATTGAATGACAACATTTAATTTAAAGGCAAGCCAATTTTATGGTCGTTATTTTAAAACATCTATGATTTTAAGAACAAAATTTATGAAAATAAATTTTACGGCATCTGAAATATAGGCATAGAAGTAAAAAAAAGCTTAGCTTCCCGTGACAAATAAATATCACGTCCATTTATTTGGTCAATTTAGGATGTATGTTGACATTACTAGAGACCTGCACTTTATTGGACAGCTGAATTAGAATTGGTGTGGCACGATGACCGTAAATCGTTCTCTCTATGTAATCCATATAACTGTATAGATTGGATATATACATGGTGTTCGTTTTCAACCTACCCCTAGACATATCTCCGAACTGAATTGGAATATTGTTTTGAAATTTTGGTCGAATGCCAAGAGGGTATCTGCCGCCCGGGTGTAGGATATAATTTGCCGCCCTTACATAGACATAGTGCTAATTGTAAAATTCTGCATTTCTTTAATAACTGTTAACTTGCTTATAAAATAAAAAATCACTAGGTTACTATAAACATTATTATTTGTATAAACTTAAAAAATAAAATATTTACAACAAACAATGCTTTAATAGCTATAACAGAGTACACCTTATATTATTTATTATTATTAACTAACTTAGAACTTATAAACAGGAACTAAACTACATAAATTTAAATATCAAAAGCTTTTTTAATTGCAAGTTCTCTAATTAAATTGGTTATAACTAACATCTCGCAGATCTCTTCTACTTACCGCTTATATGTAACCCGGTATGTCGCGAAAATATACTTAAATTTTGTTTAGTATCAGGTATGTTTATATGGTTGTCTCGATTACTGATTTGTAAAAATAGCAGTTGTTTTTAAGAAGTGGTTCCCGTAACTTAAGCTCAACGATATCTTCGTAGATAATTACAGCGTAATGTTGCTCCTTCTGCGAATATAATTCAAAAATGGGCAAGGCAGTTTGATAGAAATGGTTCTGTAGAAAATGCTATTTAGACGGAGACCAAGGTCGCGACTAGTAAGAACTACTGTATCGAGAGAAATGTTCCAAAATCATCTAATATCGTAAAACCGAGACGTGAATTCTCCAGCTCACTCTACAGATTTTAGTGTTCCAGATACTTTTTATGTACATATAAGTTTTGTAAATCTCTTTCCGTATAAACAGCCCGTAGTATCGCTTATAGAGAGAGATGTGGTAAATTCAAATGGAAATAATTAGTATAAATTAAAAACAAGCATGCTGTAGTAAATAATTAAATACACCGCATAATATAATTTGTTTAGAACATTAACATTGAGATAGTTCCTCGAATAAAAATATACACAGATTAAGTAATGCAAAGTGGTTGGTAAATCAGCCAAGACGTCAAATCTTGTGGGAAACTTTAATTATCTTTTTTATTTAATGCTCATATGTCTTATGTCAAGAGATGGCATTCCATGTGTATACGGCTCAAATGATTTGCTTCAAAATTCCTGAAAAACCGGTTGTACGGACGAAGTATTATTTATTTTCATCCGCCAACACACATTGGTATTTATTTACTTATTAAAAGTCATTAAAACAATCTAGGTACGTAACGACATCCATACGGTTTATAGTATTGTATGTAAAAGTCTATCTATACAAATTAAATTTAGTGATATGTAAACCAATATATGTATCAAAATCATAAAAGTGAAACAATCTAAATTAATACTAGTAGCGTCATCGGCCTCTTTGCCACAACACGATTTATATTGTGACGAAACGGCTATAAATACATCTCAAAATACCAAAAATAACACCAAGAACAGGATATTTATGTTTATGTCCATACGACTATTGAGCGGTGCTGTTACAAGTTGTTATAAATAGGATTTTTATGCGTTTACAACAGTCTCTCAGATTGCATAACAAATTGTCGAACGATGAAGTATTACCAAATACGGGATTCGCAAATTGTGACAATTAGCAAACGTAACATAAAGTAAAAGTTTTATTTGGAAACATACCAAGTTGAAACAATGAAGGCTGAATTAATATGTAATAATATATAAGTTTTCTGTTAAATTATGAATTTATGACTAAATATATTAATTATGTACAGGGTGATCCAAATAAGCCTCCCACCCCCATTTTCTCGGTTATTTGGAAAGATACGAAAAAAATAAAAAATGCTTTTTGTAGGGTTTTTAAAAAGGAATCCAGACACATTAACAGAAAAACAACTGAACATCAAATAAAAAAGTCTATATTTTTTTAAACGGAAGTACCCAAATATTTTTCCATATTTGAATAGGACGTCTTATTCTGATTTCAAATACATATATACTTTTTATATAAGTAGTATCTTCAGTAAATATTCCGATAATCGATTTTTTTCAATATAAAATATGTTACTTAACAGATATCAAGAAATACTATCTAGGTGGCTGTGATAGTAAAACAAAAGTGTTAGTTTGACAGTTTGACTATTATAACTATTAACTTTTCGCATAATTTACCTATATTTAATTTCTTTTTTATTATCCTCATGAAACTATGCTTAATTATTAGTTAAATTATTATATTGCAAAAAAAAACAAATAAATAAAAAACGCTTATGCTGCCCAGCCAGCTAAAAAAACTACAAATATAGAAAATAACTAAAGAACACTATTGAAGTGGTAGATAATTTATTAAAAATAATATTATCCATTAAAATAAGAGTGGTAAATGAAAATATTTAAATTCTTTAACGGCTACAGAAATGTAGGAAATTAACAATAATTTATTGCTAGTTAATTAATAATAAAATATCACACAAAAAAATTCTCTATGTGCCCTCCATTGTGTTCATACATAGAACGAATTGTTTTCTTAAGTTTCCCATTACATTTCCCATAACAGCGTTGGTATTATTCAAATTTCGTATTTCTGTTCTAATGTTTTCCTTTATTTCTTCCAAGTTGTTGCTTCTTACTTTATAAACAATATTTTTTAAATGGCCCCAAAGAAACGTGTCTAATGGAGTTAGGTCCGGACTACGAGGTGGCCAAGCAATAGTTCCTCGTTTTCCTATCCATTCTTGATATGTTGTGTTTAAGTAATTTGTAACATCATTAATATTATGAGGGGGTGCCCCGTCCTGCTGCCAAATAACATCGAATTGCAATTGCATTTCTTCTAATAAATTATTTACATCATTTCTTAACATATCTAAATACAATGGTCTGCAACGAAATCCTCCTTTAAAAAATTATGCTATAAGTATGAAGATTTTAATGCTCTGAATCTATTCCCGTTTGCCGATTTTTTCTATCACGTCTAGATTTTTTTATATGAATTTTTTTTTAAATTTCATAAATTTTGTTTTTTTTTTAAATTTTTTTTTTGTCAACATCAAGAACAGTATACATACATACAAAATAAGTTTTAGCGAGTTGTAAGAGAAAGAAAGAAAGTATTGACAGTGATTTTTATGGTAGTAGATATGCGCATGCGCAGTATTCGCTGTGACTTTACTTTCTTTCTCTTACAACTCGCTAAAACTTATTTTTGTATGTATGTATACTGTTCTTGATGTTGACAAAAAAAAAAATTTAAAAAAAAACAAAATTTATGAAATTTAAAAAAAAATTCATATAAAAAAATCTAGACGTGATAGAAAAAAATCGGCCAACGGGAATAGATTCAGAGCATTAAAATCTTCATACTTATAGCATAATTTTTTTAAAGGAGGATTTCGTTGCAGACCAGTGATACAATGGTCCTCTAAGGGAGCCTTCGTGAAAAATAGGCCCTATAATTTTTTTGTTTATTATTCCACACCATACATTTATGGATTTCCTTCCTTGGAATTGAATCTCTTCAGAAATATGAGGATTTTCGGAAGACCAAAAAATGTGAATTTCTTCTGTTGAAGATACCAGATGTGTTGAATGATGCCTCATCAGTCCAACATATTTTATTAAATATATTATTATCAATGTCATACCTGTTGATCATATTTCTACAAAATTGTTGTCGCTTTTCATTATCTTGAGGGAATAATTTTTGAACAGGCAATATACTGTAATCCTTAAGTTTATGTTTTTTTTCAAGTTCTCTGTATGGTTCCATAAGAAAAATTCAAATACCTCATTGCGTTTCTTATTGAATTTCTTAGATTCTCTTGAAAATAGAGTAAAATACTGAATTCTCTATCTTCGTTGACTATTCTTCGTTTCTTTTTATTTTGAATTGCTCCTGTATGTTTTAATAAATTATCTGCCAACTTAATAGTTTTCCTGTCAGGCAATTTCCTATTCGGATATATTTGTCCATATTCTCGCTGGGCAGCACGAGCGTTTTTATTTTTTTAAAATATAAGTTTACCATATCGTATTTTTCTCCTAAAGTATAATGATTATTCATATTGGTTATTTTTGGCCAACAAAGCAACATTCATAAGTAACAGTTGTTGGCAAACTGTTGAATTATTAAATGAGCAAAACTGTCAAAATATTAATTGTTGTTTTGTTATCACGGCCACCTAGAAAATATTTCTTGATATCTGTTAAGCAACGTATTTTCTTTTGGGAAATAATCGATTATCGGAATATTTGCTGAATATATTATATAAAAAGTATATATATATTTGAAATCAGAATAAGACGCCCTATTCAAATATGGAAAAATATTTGGGTACTTCTATTTAAAAAAATATAACTTAGGCCTCCATCTTTTTTATTTGATGTTCAGTTGTTTTGCTGTTAATGTGTCTGGATTCCTTTTTTAAAAACCCTACAAAAAGCATTTTTAATTTTTTTCGTATCTTTCCAAATAACCGAGAAAATGGGGGTGGGAGGCTTATTTGGATCACCCGGTACAGGGTGGGCAAATTCGATGTTTGCATAGGGTAATTCGGTAACTGTAAGAAATATAAAAATATGGAAGACACATCTCTTTTTTTTGAGACAAAATCATTGGCGAAATCAAAAATTTGCTATCGTCTTTTGTTTTCGAGTTATAAACAAAAGTTCGATTTTTCAACTTTTAGATATGTCAATATCTTGTTTGTTAAGTTATGAAAAAACAACTTTTACATTCTTTAAGCACTTTTTCTGTATAATACAGTAGCGCCGAGAAAATAAAAAAAGGTGCAATTTCGAGTTATGGCATAAAGTTGTTTTTTTTTAAATGGAAATCACAGTTGGTTATGGTTTAGTTAAAAAAGAAATTTTTTTCTTTTTCAAACTATATATCATATGTGGAGTCGCTTTTGGTGTGTAAGTATTTAATTGCGAAAATAATCTTTTAGTACATTACGTTTTTTATATTTATTCCAAGTAGGTGTGTGTCATTCTGTCAGTGTTTATCCGTTTGTCAGTAAATTGCATATTAATAATTTTGTTTCCGTCATAATTACACCCCATTTATCGTAACGAGAATTACGAGAAATATGATATGCTAGAAATGCTTTATTCAAAGTAATTGTGATATTGCATACGAAATATATTTCAATCGCTATCTAGAAAGAAGACTAATAAAGCTATTTTGAAGAGGTTAAAAAAAATCTCATTAACTGTGGGTCCTTCAACAAGCCAAGACCAAACAATTTCAAGTCGTCAAATTGAAGCTGATTCTGGGATTTCAAGACGTCGAGCTTTGCGTATTTTGAAGACAAACAAATTCGGGCCTTATACAATACGGAAACAACATCACCTGCAATCAACTGATCTTCAGCGACGATTAGAGTTTTACATATGGTATCGTCAAAAAAGTCAACAAGATCCATTCTTCTCTAAAAATGTAGTTTGGACAGATGAAGCCTACATTAGCAGTGCAGGAATTTTCAACAGGCATCATGAGCACTATTGGTCTGATATGAAATTTCACCGCACCGTTGACGTGCAATGTCAAAGGCGCTTTGGTTTTAGTGTTTGGTGTGCTCTACGTGCAATCGTGTTTTAACATATATTAAGAAAATCTTAATGGCCAACGGTACTACGAAATCTTAAACCAGAAAATTATTGAGGAATTTATGGACAATCTACCTTTACCTGAGGCAAGAAATCAGTTTTTCCAACAAGATTGTGCACCACCTCATCATATCAGGACCGTTTCAGAATTATTAAATATCAATTTTTGAAATAACTGTGGAAGGAACGGACCAGTGAGGTGACCACCAGGATCACCTGACTTAACGCCATTGGGTTTTTTCATTTGGGGACACATTAAAGACAAATTATACAAGAAAACCAGTAGCGACATAAATGAACCAAGACAAAATTTTATAGACTGTGTGAATTCCATTTCAAATCTTCATATTTATAATGCAGTTCAGTGTTATGAAGAGGTGTAATTTATGCATCGAACAAAACGGACATCAGTTACATTTACTTTAATTTGAATTTTTATTTTGTAATTGTAATGTATTATAAAATTAGATATAAATATCTGATTTTCTTGGCTTGGCTTGTTGAAGGCCCCACAATTAATGAGATTTCCTTTTAACCTCTTAAAAATAGCTTTATTAGATTGTCTTCTTTCTGGATAGCGATTGAAATATATTAGGGATGCAATATCACAATTGTTGTTACTTTGAATAAATCATTCTAGTATCATATTTCTCATAATTTTCGTAAGTCATCTTCATTTAATGATTAACTAAACGTCAACGGGTGGAAGTGTTATTAATATTAGCGAAAATCAAACAAATGATTAACTCGGGGATTTACCTTAAATACCAACAAATTTCATTGTGGCGAAAATCTCGATTGGCAAAACTTGGCACTTCATATTTTCTGTCGTCTCATCACTTACACATATCCGAAAATTATGTAACTTTCCTAAGTTAATCAATCAGCGAGCGAAATTTTAATTAATAACAATAATTAACGGTAAATCACAATCAGTTACATTCTTTACTTCAACATTTGTTAGTTCCTCACTGAAATGTCGAATTTTTCCGAGATTTTACCTAACCTGGTTATTTACCTGTTTCAACAAATAAGAGTCGGTTCCGCATCAATCAAATAATTTGTTAAATTGTTAACTTCACGTGACTGCAATTTAATTTTCTATAAAAGGTCGATGAATGCCGGAAAATCTTTATTATTATTATACTACTTCTCGACGCCATGTTCGATTGGTTCCGAATAAGAAAGTGTTCAAAGGAGTTTATATCACTTTGTAACAGATTTTCAAGGTATACGTAACTTTGTAGTCATTTTGAACTAGTCGAGAGTAGTAAAAATCACTTTAAAATCTCCTCGTTCGTAGAAGTACCGTTATTTTTATTCAAGCTGTCACCAACAAGTTGCACAACTTTATAGGAACTATAAATAGAAGACTTTCAGTTATCATTGCTTTGAAGTGATTCTTTGGTAATGCTGTGCAGTCGGTATTACTACAAATTCTCATTTTAAAGTTGAAAATGCTTTAAAGTAATGCAAAGTAGTATCCACGACGTTGCACATATCGCAGCAGTTACTTGAAAGTGTAATAACTATACAGTACCTGAATTCAGTAGAATTTACTTAATTGTTACTACACGGGCATACCACAAGGTGAATTTTACACTGAAGTCGCAAATTGAGTGAAGTTATGTAATGCCTACTATATTAACGTTCCGATGCGAGTTTCCGTCACGTTGGTGCTAGTTGGGTGCCCCAATAAGACGCTTGTAACTTTTTAATGCAAATTTTGAGTTCCTATTAAAACCATTATTAAAAAACGTTTGTCTGAAAAAAATAACGCCAAATATTGTCGTCTCATCATATTTCAGGCATTTACAACAGTGATGCCAGATCTAGGGAATTTGTCCCATTGAAAATACCGAGGCCGACTTGGTACAAGGAGAAAAACACGTAGATCTAGAAATCTCTAAAATTTTAAAAGATCCGCTAAATTCCCTATTTCCCCATCTGAAAAACAAACCTAAATCTAGGGAAACATTCCCTAGATGTAGCATCCTAATTTACAATGCAATACAATAATTAAAGCTGAAAAAAAGGGGCTAGCTAAGTGCAAACTGTTTATCGGGATATTAAAAGCGCTTCTTAAAACACACACGGACATACGTCCGTAGCTAAAATTGAATAGAAAAATTCAAAACAAAGATTGATGGCACTTGGACCCGTGACATATTGTTTTCGCTTGTATATAGGACCTTTCTACGAGAAAAAGCTTAATTTCGCAAAGTGGCAGACTCCTTTAATATTTCGACGCTTCAATTGATGAAATCATTTGATGATTGCCTGACGTACGTCAAGATTGTGCACGCATTGTTATCGAAATATTAGATATTTAAGGGAGGTGGAATTTTGATTGATTTTGTTTAGTGACCATACAGTGAATCACACGGTTCATCTAGTTTTTTATTATCAGTAGTTGCGTAAATTATCTGGTGGTTTGGTCGTTTTTAAAGTGATTTTTGTGTATATAATGGCTGATGCTGAGGACAGAGAGGAAGATAGACAATAGGAACGTGATTACGGAAAAGAATTTCTCAAGCCGTCCTTTTTAAAGGAACTCATCGACGCATACCGATGTTTCCATGTTATTAGCCTTTCCTCTGCATTTATAGCTTCTCTCATTATTGTGTCTTGCTTTTCAGTCTTACTAAATTAAGTAGATATTGAAAGTTTTCATCCGACATTCGAGGATAATTTTTAAAATCAACAATATTTTTCTCCTTCAATTCACTGATTAGTGCCATATGGGAAAACTGTTTTCTTTGAAGAAGATAAACATTTTTACTTTAAAATCTCTTCCTTTTTCTTGCCTGCACGTTGCTGACTCTCGCATAACATCAGTATTATTGCTGCCGCCGCTGTCGTTTGTTCGTTATCCATCAACATTTATCGCCGTTAAAAATACTAATCTACAAACAGATGAATATTATCAGTTTCGAAAAATCATACGGGATATAGTCCACGCCCACGCGTCACGACGGTCTACCTTGAATTAATGAAAGATGGGAAAAGATCGGTTGTCGACCAAACAATCTCCCAGAGCAATCACATTATACAATCCGGTTGCTTCAATATCACCAAGGGCCTTCAATCAAAACATTGCTCAGACGATCCGTGTGTCCACTGATTAGAAGATATTGCACTTTT